>JAUZTB010000072.1:28823426-28835765 GCA_034780895.1 Rhynchobatus australiae
TTGACTTGAATTGCTTTTGTCTTACTGC
The DNA here is from genome assembly GCA_034780895.1 of Rhynchobatus australiae. Lineage (NCBI taxonomy): Eukaryota > Metazoa > Chordata > Chondrichthyes > Rhinopristiformes > Rhynchobatidae > Rhynchobatus > Rhynchobatus australiae. The sequence continues at coordinate 28,823,455 of JAUZTB010000072.1, forward strand.
CACTCTAACACGTGCCTGGATGCCTTCCTGATTGTCTCCTCATAGATTAGAAGAGAAGTCCTCTACTTCAACTATCAACGCTTTTAGAGCTCCACTAGAAAATATAGTTTCCTGCTCTTGCTTGTGATAGGCAATTACCTCAAGCAAGTTCCAAAAATTGAGTAATGATTTTTACTGCTGGTTCCATCCTTTTAAGGGGTGTTATTTGGATTCGATTCATGTTTTCCAGCTTGAACTGGAAAACATTTCCCCTAGACATTGAAGAAAATGGATCCCATAGTAATACAGTAAGACAAGCAACAGCTTGTGTTTTAGTGTTGGCTAGTTAGTAAAATCATGGTAATAGAGTTGCAGCAGATATTTTGGATGTCCTGCACCAGGTAAAATAACCATGGGCTTTTCACATATTACGAATCCATTGTCATTCCTTTAGCACCTTCTAATTTAGCCTCTGGAATATTGCAGAACTCATTTTTTTCTAGTTAAGAAATAAGGGTTCTATCAATATTTCAGTGGCAATTTATTCAGGAAGGGGCAGAAATACTGGTAAAATTAAATCTTTAATATGATTCTGTGTGTTTTTACGTGATTATTATGTAATGTGAATTCTTTTTAGGCTGTGGCATTTTTGAAAGAGAACTTCTACTATGGTTCTGTGGGGTCTAAGGTGATTAATAAGTGCCACGCAGGAGCTACAGACTATCGGTAGGACAGGTAGTGATTGGATTTTTGCAAGCTTCTTCCACTCTTTATGTTTGGCCTCCATGTCCTACTGATTTTGGTGTTTGGAGCCTTTCTGAAAGCTTCTCCACTAGTTTTACCAGTTTTGGGCCAGAGATAACCCCATGAGTCAGGGTAAGGATGTTGCATTTTTCAAGGAGGCAATTAAGATATCCTTGAAGCATGTTTTCTGCCTGCTGAGAAATTATTTGCTCTAATGGAGCTCGGAGGAGAGTACACACTTCAAGTCTAGTGTCAGATGTGCAGACAGTGGCCTGCCACCGAATTTAAACATACAGGTGTGCTGCTCCAGTTACTTCCTGTTGCTGCTTGCACCACTTTCTCCTGCAAGAAAGAAAGTGTAAGTGGGTGTCATGTAGTGTGTTTGAATGATGTATCTATCGTGGTTAAATAGCTGTTAGTTTGTGCAAGCTGTTTAATGTGTGTGAGAGTCTGGCAATAGTGCTCTATTGCAGTAAACCATATGAAAGTTAGATAAGAGTTCTGATTTAGAGGAAGCTGGTTGGTAAATAGGGTGTAGCGAATTGACTGCTTGACAAGGCTGGTGGTGTATTCAGTGGGATACAGAATTTGAAGATGCACTCCAGAGATTCTTATCTCTGTACAATATTCTGACTGACGTCAATACCACCAGCAACACAATGCTCTGTCCCTTTAATATGAGACGTTCGCAATATTCAGCTTTCCTATGGATCCATGCAACTAGTATACAGCATGGAGGGCATAAGTGGCAGTGAGATGATATGGAAATGAGCAGGCAGCAGGAAGTCAGTATTTTGTCAATGGTGTAATTATTGGGCACTGAATCATCTGGTATCATGATCCATGATCCCATTTTTCGGGTTACCCGATTAATTGTCAATGCCCATTGGGAAATATTTCCAATTTTATTTTCTATTAATGTATGACAGGGCAAAAAGGACATCATTGTGGATGTCTTAGAAAAGGAAAAATTAAATTGAATACCTTAAAATTCTTGATTCTGTATTTTTTGAAAATGAGAATGGTTTAATGAATTCCATCTTATCACATATTGGTTGACTATTTCAAATCTCTTCTGGTGGATCGAATCGCTCCAATGAGAAGTAATTTTTATATTTTCTTGCAATGTACAGGTTGGTCATTTGGTCCATCAAGTCTACGCCAGCTCTCAGAGCATTCCCATCACCTCCATTTGCCTGCTTATTTTACCTATTCTCTTTCACATGTCATTAACTTCCCCTGATACTCCTGCCACCCACCTATTCTGAGGGCAACTAACCATAGCCAATTAACCCACCAGCATGTCTTTGTGTTTGTGAGGAAACTAGAGCACCCAGGAGAAACCCATGCAGTCACAGGAGAACATACAAACTGCATACAATCAGTACCTAAAGTCAGGATTTAACTGGACCCATGCACCACTTTTGACCAGCACAAGAGTCGAATATCAACCTACTTGATTGTCACTGGTTTATCCTTTGAATCCAATTAAGCCAGGAACCAGGGCTTCTCAAAGAGTGCTGGAAACATTCAACAGGTCAGGCAGCATCTGTGAAAAGGGAAACAGTTAATGTTTCACTGCAAGACTATTTGCGTACTCTGTTTTTTGCAATTCTTGTCTTTCCTTCTACAGATGCTGCCTGACCTGCTGAATGTTTTGCAGCATTTTCAAAACAATAACTGGAGAATTGAAGTTGCACTTTGACGTCACCTGGCTTTAACATTGTCAGGTGTAAAGAGTCCAGTGTTTGGCTAGGATCATCTAAGTTAAGGGCCTAATGGATCCCAGTCCAGACGAAGGGTCTCAACCTGAAATGTCAATGGTCCATTTCCCTCCACGGATGCTACGACCCACTGAATTCCTCTGGCATTTTGTCCTTTGCTCTAGACTCCAGCACCTGCAATCGTTTGTGTTGCCTTATACGTCATCTCTATTTGATCGTCAAGGACAAGAACAACACCCTAACTCATATTTGTGTTTCCAGGAAACATTACTTTTGAGTGTAACATCTACGAGGTTCAAACTTGTCCTTCTGTACCCAAAAATGGAATTTTGCCAATGCATTGTTGATGGCATCATACTTTTAAATCTGCAGTGCATCTCTTCATGAAAGTGGCACATGCTAATGATGCAAAAATTGAGGGACATATAGGAAACTGATGCTCAGCAGCTGGCTGCATGAATGTTGCTTTCAATACAAGGATGAATAAAAATCAAATACCTGACTAAAATGCTCTCACCAATAAGCAGAGTTAAATAAAAGCACCAAAGATTTAAATCAATACAGTTGACTGTCCAAGTGCTGCTCAGAAGAGCAATATTATAACAGACTTACTAGTGATGCTGTTAGTCCACCTGTCATAACAATGCAGTCCACAGTTTACTATTCCACGCCTGCACTGGGTTCTCTTTTTCTCTGGAAAGTCAAGACTTGTTTGAGATTGAGCACCATTTCAATGAAAATCTTTGAAGTGTGAGTAATTTGTCATTTTAGTACATGCAGTACTACCAGATGGACTTAAGGTCACACAGCTGTCATCATAAAAGTGATTTCCTTCCTATATGAAAAGTATATGATTGCAAGATCCATATCAGATGTTGTAATCTTTCCTTCTGCTCAAACAGATATGGAAAGGGACTGATCAGCAACAATCATGTTGGTTTAGCCATAATTACACGAAGCTCAATTTTCAGAAGCTCGGAAGGGAAAAATGTTACGCACTCAATGACTCATTTTCCATGTTGTGCTCCCCACTTTGATAGACATCTTTTTGAACTCAAGGCCCAAGCCATTGAAGCATATAACTTGACATTTATTATAAAATTTCTCTAACAAAGGTTAAAAAAGATACAAAATTCTGATGGGGCTTGACAGGGTAAATGTTTCTCTGGCTTGGGCGATGTGGGGAGCAGTCTAGAAATGGAGATCTTGTGATATGAGCTGAGATATTTAGGACTGAGATGAGAAGTTTCTTCACAGATGGTGGTGATTTGGTGGAAATCGCCAGTATTGAGGGCTGTGAAGGCCAAGATACTGAATGTATTTAAGAAGGAGAAAGATTTCTAGGCACAACAGGCATCAAGGGGTATGAGGAGAGAATGGAAATACGGCGTTGAGATAGGATTGTGGCTGATACTCTATTGGATGGTGGAATAGGCTTGAATGGCCACCTTGCTCCCATCTTTCTATGTACTATTCTATCACAAGAAGTTTAAAATTAGTGGAATTTCAAAGCAATGAAAACATGAATTTTACATAATATTATATACATAATACTATATTTTACATAATATTACATACTATTCACCTTTGTGTTTTTTCTTTAGTGACTGTTTACCAAGTTTATGTTAATAGCCAACAACTTCCATGCACTTCTAGTCCTGAAGTAGAAAGTTATTTCCTTCCAGTGGTGAAGCTGCAGATGCTCAGAAAGTCAACTACAGCTAGATTTTGACCTAACTCGTCTAGCTGGCTGTGGGGAAAATGCAGAATGGCTGTTAGAATGCCTGTGGTGGTAGCATAAATGCCGTCATCGTGAGAGAGTAGCAGAGTTTTGCAGAGAAACTGGCATTTAGGATATCAGTGGTCATTACAGTTGGGAGGAGGAGGAGGGGCAATTGGAGCAGATGAGATGGGATTTCTTGTGGTTCTGCAGTGAAGGAAGCAAAAGAGCTAGGTAAGTGGAAGGTACGGATTTATGAGACGGGCATAGACAAAGGCAGAACACGGTGTGATGAGAGGAGGTGAAATCTGGAAGGGCGGATTAGCTACTTGCATACCCTCACACATTATTAATTTAAACATTGCCCAGTTTACCACCTCCATGATAGTCAAGCCAGTGATGATCAGCACATGCTCCTTCAGCTTTGTAAGACATAGGGGGCTACAAGAGTGCCTCTCCTATCTATTGAGTCAGGTCATGATTCCTTGACACGTAACCTGCAAGGCAGAGGCAAGAGTGGCTTTGAAAGTGTTGAAAACAAATGGCTGTCTTGGTGCAGAATCTGTCTGCCATGAGAGGGGAATGGGTGAGGACAGATCGGAGCAGAAATCACCTGGTGGAATGGATGTAAGAACATTCCTTTGGATGTACAGCACTCTCAGCCCCTCCTTACTTGTTGCCAACTTTCCCTCTTCCCGAACCCGGGCTTTGCAAAACTTGCGGCCTGATTTCAATTTTGCATCAGAAGGCTCTCAAACAATAAGTTTGTTAACCTGGCGTACACTGAATATTAAATATATTTTTATTCGTGCTATAATATTTTGAGGCGAAGGACTGCCACAATTGGCATGACAGCGCTTTTGCATTTTTTTCTGTCTGTGCCTTGACTAGCAGGTACACACATGGTGCATGGCAGAGGGAAAGCAGATCTTAACTGAAGTAAAAGGAATGGAATAGTTTTAATAACAACAGGCTTGTAATAGATTGTGCTAAGGCAAATTAATTTTTTTCTCCTTACTCTTCATATTCTTTACACCACTTGCGGTGCTTTTCCTGGGAAGCCAGTTGGAACATATTTGGTAAGTCAGCAAGCTATGCCTTCCTTAGGCTATTTATTACACCCTGATGTTGTAGCATGACTGGACAAAATCCTGTCATGTGATAGCATGTGAAAAGCTGAACTGCATTTAGATGTAGGCAAATGTCAAGCCAGATGATAACACAAGGTAAAGTAAAAATGTAAATACCAGGCAGTGCATTCTTTCCAAATATACAAATTTAGTCTGTAATCTATTAAATTTACTTTATTGACAGGGTACTTGAGGCTTGGATTTATTATTTCTAGCAGCATCTGATTAGTTCACTTTATAGACAAATGAGAAAAACAGGAACTCAAACCAATTGTACAAATTCACTCTGAAAATAATTTGATCACAAAATTTGTCTCTGACACCTACAGTTTACACCTATGTGTACAAATTTGTTTCCAATTAGGCACCTAAGTGCCCTTATTTGTGATGTGAATTGATTTAGCTACCATATTAGGAAGAGCATTAGCTTGTGCAGCAGTGCATAAGTTATGGAATATGAAGAGTAGGCAGATCAAAATGTCAATCAGCATGCATCACTGATGCTAGCAATGCTAATGTTGAGTTCAACTGTGCAGCAAATGCCAGCTGTTCGGGCAATGATTATCTGTCTTTGCTACTGAAATAGTTCAATAAGGACTTTTTGTTAGTTACGGATTTATACCTACTGACTTAGGTCTTGATTTAACCAGCGTTTGGTGGTACTTCATTTAATTTAGAATTGCAAAAAGTCACAGGAATCCGGTTCCAGGAGTTGAATGAGTTTGCCTCGATTTCAAGGTTTTTGTAATCACCAGATGCAAATATTTCAGGAGTCATTCATGCAGTATAGAATAGTATGGCACAGGAAAAGGCCCCTTGGTCCATGATGTTGTGCTGAACTAATTAAACTAGTAATTAAATGCCTAACTAAATTAATCCCTTCTGCCTACATAATGCCCGTAGCATGCCAGGGCAAACATGCAAAGGGCATGCAGAATAGGACAAGCTATCAGTAGGGAGAGGAGAAAATGAAAGGAGAGAAAACTGTTTAAATGGCCCACGCACAAAGAATCTTTGGGGACCATTCTCATAAATATGTACCTCATTAAAAACAACAAATGAGGTGTCTGAGAATTGAGCCACATGCTTTAGCAAAAACTCCAATTGCAGGGCAATTTGAGAACTGTTTTGCCAGTGCCATTAATGTCACCAGTGGCTCATAAGATAGCACTCAGGCCTCAGAACCAGGTGCGCGAGAGAGGGCAGCTCTGTCAAAGGTGCTGTCTGAGATAAAATGTTAGTGAAGCCCCATCTCCTCCTATTTAATTGCCCATCCCTAATTGCCTTTGAGAAAGTGGTGGTGAGCTGCCACCGTAAACCATTGCAGTCCTTGAGGTGTGGTTATATCCACAATACTATCAGGGAGAGTTCCAGGATTCCAACCCATTGATGATGACGAAACGGCGATGTATTTCCAAGTGTGGCTTGGAGGGCAACTTGGTGTCCTCATGCTTTTGCTGCCCTTGCCCTCTAGCTGGTAGAGGTTGTGAGTCTGGAAGGTGTTGTTTAAAGAGTCTAGGTAAGTTGCTGCGGTGCACCCTGTAGATGGTTGTCCCATTGGACCTCCTTGAACATTTGAAACTCTGAGCAGAGTGCTTGCTTTGGGAATCTCCTTTTAGGCAAACAAATAATGCGGCTTGCCCACTGAAGGTTTCTGAGCATCTTAGCCATGATACTGAGGATGTTGGCCTGGGAGGGGGCAATAACATTACCTCACCTATCTTGCCACAGATCTTTGTAGGAGCTCTGTTGGTGGTACTTCTCCAGTACCTTGAGATATCTACTGTTAGTTGTTCATGTTTTCAAAGCATGGAGGATGCTGGTGGATTTGAGCAATCAACTTGAACAAGTGCCATTAACCATGTGGTTTAATTCTAGTGTGCAATCTACACACACAAGGACATTGTGCATACAATAAGCAGCATGTTGTCACCTGCATTATGGTAGAACAGACTTTTGGGATGCTAAGTCAATGGTTCTACATTCTCCTCCACTGTGGAGGATCACTGCTGTGCAGTGGCATGATCTTCACTCAGCTCTTGTTAGTAGAGCAGCTGGAAGCAGCTGTGGTGGAGAAGGAGGAAGGGAGAAAGTAACTAGGGGAGCCTCTTCCTGGCTGGTTTTGTCTGTGATAAATGCTCTGGGCTGCTTACAATAAACAGAATCCCACTTCCTCTTTCAACAACATTCCCCATCTTTCTTTTTCCCTGTTCTTGACCATTGCAGCTTCCATTTCATCACAATGCCAAAATAAAAGTCATCACTAAATCAATGTTCCAAATTAAATGTACTATCTGGCTTCCTGCAGGTAGAGGGCATCTCTTCTACCCTTTATTAATGCTATATCTCAAAATTATGGAATCTTTCCTTTTGCCATGTCCTCAGCAAAGTTGTAATCATCTCCACAGTGATTCCCATCAGTTGATACAGACATAATATAGTTCCACTTAAAGTTTTAAGCAGTGCAAAGTACTTTGAACTGGCATGCCACTCACAGAACTAGAAGTCCTCCTGATGTAATGAGGCGACAGCATGATTCAGGTTGGCTGGACAATAAAATCATAACAGCTGTGTTTCCTGTTAATTGTACGGTGCTGCCTGAACTGGGTCAAACGTATACAGGTGAATCATACATTGTCATCCTCACCTTTTTTGGGTTCTATATAATTTGTCTCCCTTTGACAGCTGGGTCCTTCGTAAAGCTATTCAGTTGGGATAGTTTTTTTTTAAATCTTCATCAATGGAGAATTTTTAACTTTCAGCTACTCTAAAATAGTTGGACCTGTGAAAAAGACAAAAGAAAAATGATTTTTGCATTGATTTTCCACATCTTATTTATAAAGGGATCATGCCTCAATTCATCTTCTTCAACTATGCAAAAAGCAAAGCTGACTTTTCCAAAAATATGTAGTAGCCGAAAGTGTTTACTTGGATGAGTAAAGTTCATTTTAAAAAAATCCTGTTTCTCTCTGCAATTATTTGTGTTATGAAACAAAATTTAGGAGTTAGAATATTTACAAATTTACTAAGTTTAGGCAAAATAATACCAATACAAGTCATTTGTTTAATAGGACTGCATTGCCTTGAATTCCACTTTTTCTGAATCACAGTATGAAGTGGAAGAATAACTCCTTGATCTTTACAAAATATGGGTTGGAGGTTTGTCCTATGTTGTATGGTTAGTGGCATGTGCACTTTGCAATTCAGTTCCAATGAAGTCAAAAGTGCATGCAACAAAGAACAGAGCATTTCTGGTGTTGAGTATTGAGCTGATCACAATGTAGAATGAAGAGTTTTCATAGACAGGAAACCAGGATATAAATCATTTTATGAAGAGGGAAATATTGATTGGATCACACATGATATTGAGGTAGGTCAAAATTCATAATCGATCTTTTTTTCCCCCAAAAGAAACATTATTTTAAAAACATGACTTTTGAAGTCATTAGATGAAGAAATTAAAATCTAAATATAAAATCATCAATTTTAGAGGCAGAGGATCCATTCAGCTGTAAGTATGGCCTTGAATATCATTTAAACTTCAGCTGCACTTCATTCAACAAGGAGTAACATCTTCAGTATGTTTAATGTTGCCAGTAGTGGGTAATTAGTTGAAGTTCTTATTAGTTTACCGAATGCCCTCAAGAAAGGCTTCTTCAGCACACTCAGTCTGAGATCAGGAAAATACTGCCAGGAACGAGTAGATTTCACACTTAAACAGCTTGTGTGTACTCCAGAAGTTGCTGTCAAGTTTTCCCTATTAACAGTGAAATTGTTACTCTCATTGCCTAATTGTTACTCTTACGGAAAATTATGGGTTATTATGTTTCTCAAAAAAACATTTATGCCAAATGTTGCCAATTTGTACAACATTGATAGCTGTACAAGAAAGCCCCTTAAATAAGTTGATATATTGTTGAAACTATGCAGCAGGAGCTTGTACCCCTCATCCCTTATTCAACAGTAGGACAAGATATGAAAACTGGGACATAATATGCTTGTTCCTGCAGTGGCTTGAAATTATTTCTGTCACTTAACAAAAAGCAATTCAAAATGAAAATTCAAATGGCATTAAGGGAGTTGTTGTAATGGGCCTCAGATTTTGTTTTTATTTTTAGAAATATTAATTACAGTATATTGATGTAGAATGTAATTGGTACTTGCAGAGTGTAAATATAGCTATCCCAACCCTGCACAAGTCCTGAAATTGTCAAATAAATAAATTTATTAGAGTTAACTTAAGAGACACTGATTTTAATTCCTTAAAATCTCTTATTGCCATGGCTTTAAATTTAGGTCATTTTATCTCTTCTGGCTAACAATATAATCTATTGAAACAGAATAGTGCTAATGTATTTAAATTCTTGTAGTCCCCAATATTGCATTGGTCTGGCCTTTTTGGAAATGATACTAACAGTCTCTAGTCCTTGGCAGCTGAATCTGAGTATTAAAATTGGGAACAAATCTGTGTAAGTAGTGGAATATTTTGGTGTACTGTGCAACTATGTTTGAAAGGGAATGAGGAAATGTTTTCATCGCCCCAATTTATCTGTCTGTACATGATCCATTCTGAAAGCTACAAGATTACCAATCAGAAAATTAAAACCGGGTTATACATTCAGTTGACATTTAAGAACTCGTATTACAAGCACTTGACATGAAATGTTGGGCAAAATTGCTATTCCTCAGTCAATTCAATAAGCAGAACATCTGTATGAATATTTTTAACAAGTAAATCTTTTAAGGAAACTTAAGTTGTTAAATGTCTCCCAACATGAACCAGCACTAAACCTGGTGGTATTTTACTTCCTAAAAATGTCTGCTGCTCTCTCTAAGATAGGACTTTGATCTGATTTCCTTTTCCGCTGCACAACCTCATTGAAGCAGCTGTCGTCACTGCCTACAAGCATACTGAGGTACACTCCTAATATAAAATGCGGTGTCTCTAAACAAGTGTTGCAACCTGTTTGTTTAAAAAAAATTCATGTAACTGCCTGACTGCACTCACCAAGTCCTGATTAAGTCCCTTTATTTTCACAAGCTGTTCTGAAGTTTTTGACTTCTGTGTATTTAAGCTGGATTAACGGCTGTTGGCTTTATATGTAGGGCTGAAGAGCTTTGGACAGTATGGTGAGGTATGGAAGATGTAGTGATTTGCTTCTTATTGAAAATGTGCTTTATCTTTTGTGTGAAACAGTAATTGAATGTCCGGTGGGTCTCCAGATCTTATTTACTGCTGGATATATATAACAGTAACTATGAAAATAGAAGATTTTTTCCAGCTAAAGGAATATAATAGGGTTCTTTAAAACTACTCAATATGAATACGGAATATGGCCTGCTATATAAAGATCTTTTAAAGTATTAAAATATTCTGCACCTGAGAAATACAAAAACCTTTTGGGAATGTCGATTTTTTTTAAAGGATACTTGGCCTTTTATAACATTATTCTGTTTGAGTTGAGCATTTATTTTGATGCTCGAATACTTCAGAATTTTAAAATAATGAATTCAAGAGCTTTTATACAAAATAAAGTGTGAAACATAAAAGCTCTCATTTGAAAATGAGCACATTGGCTTTATAGTAGATGTATCCAGGCTCTCTCTTTTTAAATATCAGAACATTGTTAACTACAAGCATACTGCAGAAACTGGTGCTATGAGATTCCTGAAATTTCTGAATATTCAAACCAATTTTAGTTTTCTTTGAAATGACCTTTTTTAGAAATAGTTTATGTTAAAATTTGAGTTGCTTTTTCCATTATCATGCAATTTTAAAAAAATGAGATCTGATTTAGAAGAATTAGACAATCAGATCCGTGGGATTGAAATATATCTTTGGATGTTAGCATAAAATGTGAATGCAAATGTTGATTACTGGTACTATTCACCTCCAGTTTAACCCCATTGACTTTGGAAGAGCCACATGTACATCAGTGAGTACAACCGAGAGCCGATATTCTGCAGATATTCAGCTCTTTCACCAAAATTTTTCCTCCTCTAATTCTTATAGCTTTATTTCAATGCAATTAAGTGCTGGGTTGTATGGCCCTATGAGTAAAATTGACTGGAAAACTTTGGTTACATCTCTCAAAATTAAAATTCAAAATCAATGTAAAGTAACAATCTCTCAATATGCAGTTTGACAGTTTTGAAGCCTCTACCAATTCCATTGCTGTTTGAATTGCATTCTACATCAATATGATAATTAGTATTTCTAAAATTAGAAACAAAATCTGAAGGCCATTACAACAACTCCTTAATGTTATTTGAATTTTCATTTGAATTGCTTTTTGTTGAAAATATTTATGTAAACTGTTAATAGTTTCTATTATTGAATTCAAAACTGTTACAGGGATTTTTGTAGAACTGTTAGAAATGGGTATAATTGTAGCAGCATCGCAGTGTACTATGTACACCAGCCATTTTTGTTTTAAATGCCTCAAAACATGCGAACATACATTTCAAAAATGCCATTCAATTCAATTAGCTTGCCTTTTTTGAATTCTTTGTAGTGGGCCATTTATGTCATCTCATTAATTTGACACAAAACTCATAATGAATTAGTTTACTTAATGGCTTGATAGTTACCTGCTATCCACTTTACACAAGTACTGAACACATTGATCTAAGTTTGTCAGTTACTGAATAGTAATAAATTTTAAACATAGTTATTATGAAAAAATTTTCAGTATCCAGAGTGAACAAAAATGTATTTTGATGTTTAATTTTTATCTAAGCCTCCATCTCAACTGATTCTTAATTGTTTGATCTTGTTACCATGTAAACAATGTGCAACAGCACAAATGTGTGAAACAGTATCACCTAGATATTCATCCTCAGTTGGTAGCAGTAGATTTGTCACATAATATGCCAGCTCATTGTACTCTGCTGCTGAGACTGACAAAATGCTTAACGTGATGATCTTAAACAATGAACAGCAGTGCAGACTTGATGTTGCTACCATATGGTGTTTTTATTGCTACCAACTAGGGGCGAATTTCCAGACATGCT
>JAUZTB010000072.1:30994822-31006529 GCA_034780895.1 Rhynchobatus australiae
GAGGGCCCCTCTCACCACCAGCCAAGCCAGGTCTTGGTGCTTGTTGGTGAGTTCTGGCGATGAGGCATTCTGCCAGACGGTCTGGACAGTCTGCTCAGGGAACCAGCCCCCACAGTGTCCATCGAGTCCTTCTCCTGTAGTGTCTGCAGGATGTTCCATGCTGACCACTGCCTGATGGACTTGTGGTCCTAGGAGAACTCTTCAGCCATCTGAGAAACCGTGAGTGAACCTTCACCGCGCTCCTCTGTCACAGCCACATCCTTTCTTATATAGGGAGACCAGTTCCAGTTGTGGTCTGTGTAATTTGAACACCGTGATTTGTGCATCTCTCTGAGCCTTTCAGTCTCTCGCCATTGAAAATAATACTTTGCTTTTCCATAATTTCTGTTAAAGTGATGATGACATTTCCGCTCTGTTCATCTGCTGTGTGCTTACCCCTTTCTTCACCTGTCTGTATCCCCACCCCCTCCAAAGCCTCTGCTTCCTCCTCACGGCTCATACACTGTCACCCAGCGTTGTATCATCAGTATGTTTGGATATATTACACCCGACCCCGGCACTGTGGATATCTGGGCTCCCAGCACTGATCCCTGTGGCTCTCCATTGGTTATGGTCTTCCTACCCAAATATGACTGATTTAGTCCTCCTGTTGTGGGTCTATTAACCAGTCCCCATCAGTACACTGCCCTGATCACTTGCTTCTCATTTTGTTTAATGACCTTTTGTGTGGCACTTTCACACAGACCTGCCAACCACCTCGTTGCACCAACGGCTTCCATCCTTTTTTCTGTTAGTTACATCCTCATCAAAAAACATATTTGTCAACCAGGATTTCCCGTTTCATAAATCCATCATGTCCTTTTATTATTTTTTTGAATGCCTTGTTAATATTTCCTCAATGGTACATTCCAGAATTTTCCGTCCTATTGATACAAGGCAAACTGGGCCCCAGCTTTTCTTCATACTGCTCCTCACTACTTGTGAACCTGACAATAAACTGACGTTCCCTGTTCCATCTCGCCCTCCTTTCTGTGGTGTTGCGTTTGTTACTTTCCAGTCTGTGGGAATGCGAATCAATGAAAAAGGACGATGCTGGTCAGCACACCCACCATCTCTGTGGCACCTCATGCGGGTTATCGGCTCCTGAGGATTTATCACCTCAGTCCCATTAATTTCTCCAATGCTATATTTTTACTTGTGATAATTTCTTTGAGTTGCACACCTTCAGCTTTTTCCAGGAAGTTTTCTGTGTCTTTAATGTATTTATTTAATTCTCTGCCATTTCCTTATTCTCCAAGATCATTTCTCCTGCCTCGATCTGTAAGGCTTAGTCACAGACCTTTTTGTGGCCACGGTCTGTTTTTGTTTCTTGCCGGATCACTCCTGTATCCTGCTTTCCACATCGATACCTAGCTCCTCCTTTGCTGAATTTTTTTCTTAGTCCAGAAGCTTGCTGGTCTTTCTGGGGACATTAAAAATCTTCTCCATTTGATCTAATGATACCATTCTCACAATAGCTGTAGCTGGACCAGTCGGGATGCATTTAAACTGTGGGCAAAGTATTCATTCCTTGAGCGTTAGCTATAACGTATTTACTGTCACCCCAAGTTACCAAAGCTATCTCATCGATCTACATCACTTTATCTCAAGCAGCTGTATCCTTACCACATCTGATTTAGTGAAAACTTGCATCTGGACCATGTCGGAAGGAATTAGAATTCCAAGTTGGAGCAGAGGGAGGCTTTCTTTATGTCATACTCAACCATGTCTCAAAGAACTTTGCGATCAGTGGAGGTACTCTGAGCAGCACTTGTGGTGTGGAGAGTAAGAGCGAGTCGCCAGTGAGGTTGGGCTTTGTTCCTTGATGCTCCAGATCTGTCCTTGGAACCCTGGAAAACAGTCACGGTGCAAAAGTCTTGGATTGTGTGGCTTTACCTGAGTGTCATTCTAGTGCAAGTTGTGTAAGTTAAATTCTTCAGTATATTCCCCAGGGTAGGGGAGTCCAAAACGAGGGGGCTTAGGCTTAGGGTGAGAGGGGAAAGATTGAGAAGGGACCTGAGGGGCAACTTTTTCATGCATCGGGTGGTGAGTATATGGAACGAGCTGCCAGAGGAAGTGGGTGAGGCAGGTACAACAGGCTCATTTAAGAAGCACTTGGATAGGTGCTTGGAGGGATATAGACTGTACGCAGAAAATTGGGAGTAGCTGTTTGTTCACCATGGTCAGCATGGACTAGTTGGGCCGAAGGGCCTGTATCCATGCTGTATTGCTTTGACTCTCTTCATGGCATTCTGAGGTCTGAGGTGGGAGGTTTTAGATGTTCTCAGTTTGTGCTGAAATTGCAAACTGACATCACTGAAATTCAGGAAGAGCTTTATTACTTTAGTATGTTGATCACTTTATAACCGAAGTAAACTCACAACTCTAAATGTTTATTTAATTCGTCCATATATTTGTCAAGTATCTTCCAAGTGTTTCACACATTTGATCATGTTCTTAGAGCAGCGATTCATAAAGGAGCAGACTTGAGTCCAGGGGCACTTGCTGTTTCCCATGTACAAACCTGCATGTGGCACATGGCAAATTATTCTGCTTTTATTTATGATTTGGTTGGGGGAGGAAAGTATTTGTTCATTAATGCTCTTTTAGTGCCGGTGATATGTTGTTCATAACCAGTACGTGTGACTCCAGATCCACAGTGAGGTGATGCTCTCAACTGGCCCAGTTAAGTGCATGGTCCAGGGTCAGTGAGGGAGGAGACAAACTGCAAGTCTCTCCAGTGACACCACACCTCAGGTGATGGAGGGGGAAAAAGGCCAAATCACCTCTTACCATGGAAACTCAAAAAAATCTAGAAACCCTCCCCCCGAAAGCACCGTTTGGGAGAAGGGTGTGGAGACCTTGGAGTCTGACGCAGAGGGAGGAGCAAAAGATCTCCTTGAGAATATCCCTGGGGGTGTGCTGAGACTGTGTGAGGTGAAGGTCAAGACCATCAGTGAAGCCGTGGGAGGGAGTGCAGAGGAGAGGAGTGAGAATTCAGTAATGTGGATGCAGATTAGACAAGATGTGAGGTGGACTGGGCTCTGTGGATTGCCTCATTCTCCAGCTGGTTGTGAGTTAGTGGAATATAAATAGTGTGTTGCAATAATGTGGGTGAGAGAGTGTTCCAAAACCAATAGTAACCATGAGAACAGAGTTTGTTCAAAAGGCCACTTCCGTACATGAGTCCATCATTCAAACTAAATCCTCTTCTTGGCTTGCCAGTTAACGAATCAAAAGCCCTCCATGACTGCAGGGAAAGATCCGACCCCTAACACACTGAGCAGCAACTTATTCACATATCCAAATGTGTAGCGAACTGTCCTTCCTGAACTCTGCTGGCCTTCAGTACAGGATGCAGTGTGTTCCACCTTGAGTTTCAGCAGACGTTAAATATTGGCAAGGCAAGGCTGCATCATCCTTCTGGGTTCTGAACTGTTACCAGCTGGGTTCCCAGTGGAAGCCAGTTTCCAGTAGGAATTGTTCCTTGGAGAACCGTTGTGAACTGGTGAGTGTCAAGGAGTTGTGTTGGATAGTAGCTAGTCACCAGTGGTAGGTGGACTGGTCAGTCCGATCCCTGCATTAATATTGGATGTTAAACGTTGCCTGGAGCAAGTGCTGCTTGTATGGAGAGAGCTGGCTGAATCAATAAGTTGATGCAATGCTGGACCTTCAAATGTCTGCGATTTCATTTACTTCAACTGTTAAATGGACACTGACTGCAGGTGAATAAAACCCTTTGGTGGGGATATCTGGTTCTGCTCTTGGTCAGTGCCACTGTAACACAGATTGGATCTGACACCTGCTGAGAGGGATATCTTTCACCAGCCACTTGCAGGGGCCGTTTTGAAACTCCTGTAGTATTGAGTTGAGCAGACTCCATCTGTGTCTCATGCATTGATTTTGGTAATTAGGAAAAGTGTCGGATTATGTCCTGCCCCTGTTGTGCAAGTGGTTATCAGCTTTGTGCAAGTGCTGCTGTTGTGCTCTGCCCTCATCCCTACCGGGAACATGTTATCAGTGAGTATCAGGGATATCTTAATGTCAGGTTGCTCCAGAGCCTAATCTAATCTTTTCCTTGGTGCACATGTTCTTTATTCAGACTTGCCCATTTTGTACCAGGTCAGTGAGACCCAGAGTTATTTTACATCCCTTAAAATAAAGAATTACAGAACTTTACAGCACAGAAGGAGACCATTTAGCCCATCATTGTGCTGAAGAAAGAAAATGTATCTCACTTCGCAGCTCTCAATCCATAGGTTGAAGCCGGTATTCTCAGCAGAGTGAGCAATCTGACTGAAATTTACAAACCTCTTGCAGAGCCTGACTTGGTGGATATGTGGAGGATGTTCTCCTTGGCTAAGGAGTTTGGAACAGGGGTCACTGCAACTTAGGACTGAGATGAAGAGAAATTTGTATCTGAGCCAAGAGGGTTTAACAGGCTCAGTCACCGGGTTCATTCAGAGTGATGGGTAGACTTCTGGACATTAAGGGGATGAATGGATTGGGGACAGTGCAGGAAAGTGGAGGTGAGGAAGGTGACGTGCTATGATCTCGATGAAGTGTGCAGCAGTCATGAGGGGCCACAGGTTCACCTGCTCCCAGTTCCTATGTCACTTTCTTGTAAATCTGTGGTTGGGATTTTGACACCTTGCTCCTGGTGTGGTGGTAATAAAGCAGGAATTGGATCTGATGGGCCTCCTGAAGGGGATATCTTTCACAAGGGCCAATTGCAGAGGCAGTTTTGAAACTGCTGTAGTTTTGAGTTGAGTAGACTCCATGTACATCTCCTGGATCAGTTTCAGTAATTAAAAAATGTTTCTTGCTATCGTGCAAGTGACTACTGACCTTGTGTAATTCACCAACTGCTTTCAGTGTGATCTGCCCGAGTTCTTCATGGGGACATCTCGTCAGTGAGTGTTAGTGGATGGTTCAGCATCAGGTTGTTCCAGAGGCCCAACCCTCGGTCCATTAGCACTGTAGGTTCTGGGTGGTACCTTCTGCTTCCACCCTCGCTCTGCCCATTCACGTACATTTTGTTCAATGGCAGATTTGCTGAGGGTTGGGCGTCCAGTTGTGATATTGTTCAACAATACAAAGCCAACCTCGGCTGTACTGATTTGTAGATCTTTAGAATTCTGAAATTATAAAGAGAGCCAGAATCTTTAGTGAAATCTAAACACAGGCAAGTCTGGTACAGCCATTGTTTTAAACTTGTCTTCATTTTCTTCGTGGGCAATTTCTGCTGTGCACACATAACTGGGCAATGTGTGTCTGCAAATCAGTAAGGTGCCACCAGATTGCATTGCAGCTGCTTAAGTTTAATTCAGATGTAATTCACCAAAGTCAGGGATGTGAATGTTTGGGATTTCTACTCCAGAGGACAGTGGATGCTCAGGTTATTCAAGTTTAAGGTTGCTCAATTTTGCCCCTGGTCCGATGTTTATCAATTAGCCACAGAACACATTTTCTCAGTTTGGTATTGCCTTGTATGGAAGCTGTCTGTAAGTTGTCTGCAGTTCTTTCCATGTTACTCGAGTATCTACACTTCACTGGTTTTGAGATGCTTTTTGGGATGTCTGGAGTCATGAAAAGTGTATTAGAAACTCCCTCCCTCCCATCAAATTTCTCCATTCACTTTCTACTTGTCCCTTAAACCAAATTCTTAGAAGCCCTTGTTTCTACCCCTTCAAGCTTTAGTTCCTAAATGTTGGCCTGTAAAAGTGCCCTGAAGGTAAGATTTAAAGTGCCATCAACCAAATATTTCTGTCGCTGGATACCCTAAGGTGTTTCACCTTGGGCATGGATTGATGCTGGTCCTGGGAAGGTGAGGTTAGGAATAGGGAGCAACTGTGGGAGGTCTGAAACACTAGTTGACAGGAGAGATGGTTAGGGAGGGGTTTCAGAGTTTGGCAGTTGGAGGCACGATTAAGATGGTGGGGTGATTCATTCAGATGGTCATAAAGTCACCAGCAATGTGAATTCCTTCCAGCTTGGGAAAGTTCTCTTTACCCACTTGAGCCATTTCATGACGAGAGAAGTGCCTTTAGAAAAGAATTGAGTGCACCGGGGATTAAGTATGGCTGGGACAGGGAACTTTTCACAGCTGTTCTCTGTATAATGGTCCCAAACCAGGAAGTGTGAAGGTTATTATAGGTCTGGGGAAGGAGCCTGCTGATTCAGAGGGTGTGAGATGCTGTTGCTGTAACCTGGGTTTTCCCACAGTTGCAAATGCTTAATCATCGTTGTGACCTTTGACCACGAACCACTCTTAGCCCCGTCTCAGTGTGAAATGTAGGTAGATTGTAAGTTGTGTCTTAAGCAGTGATGGCATATGTTAGGTAGTTTCAGATGATTCCCATTCCAAACGCTTGGATCTGGTGCTGTGGTGGATTCATTCACAATCTGTGGACATCCCTTTGCGGTTCAGTTGAGGCATGAGTAGTGTTGGGGGTGATGCTACTTCGAGTTATCTGTTTCTCCTGGTTGAACTGTGCCTCACTTTCAGGAAAAAGGAAAAATTGAGCTTTAAATTTAAACAAAATTACTGGATTTAGGGGGGCACCAAGGAATATGGGGCTGGGAAAGTGGGAGTTATCAGCATCAGATTCATCATCACTGACTTGTAGGACATGAAATTTGTATTTGGATCAGCTGCGATTTTATTGGATGTTAACGGTGAGGGGCTAAGTGGTCTTTATAACTTTTATTTCTCTTTATGGTCTTAACAATAATGTGAATTACTATCAATGACTTTCTGTGTGGATTTGGAGTGGATCTGAGAAACGTTAATCCAAAGGCTATGTTTTTTTGCCTTTTGGGCTCTTTGAGTAAATGGTCCGGGGTGGAGACACTGGTTTTCCTTCCACGCGGAAAGGTGATGTGTTCTGTTTGCGATTCCCAAGGCCTGCACTGCCGATCCAGAGTTCAAATCCCATCGCAGCAGCTGAGAAACTTCTGGCGGTGAACAAAATAATGTGGAATTTAAAGAAAACAACTCAAGCACCAAGCCCTTGGTTTAGCAGAATGTTGACCAGGTTTCTCTGGGGAAAGATAGCTGCCGTCATTAACTGGCTGCCCATATGTAACTCCCAGTATACCACTGTGGTGGACCTTCAGTGACCTCGGCACTGCCTTAGCAAGACCCAGGCCCAAGCTGAAAGCTCCACTCCTGGATTTTCCAGCCAGATCTCATTTATTAGAGCATGGTGTAGAATTCCTGGACTCTGTATCCCTGACTGAGTTGCTGTGGGTGAAGTGCACTAGTGTTGATGGATGTGCTCTCAAACCTGTGCGAAGGAAAATTGACAATATGTTAACAGGGCAGCAGCAGGGTTTCCAGAGGTAGCACTGAAGTTCAGCAAGGCTTCCACCCATCAATGTGTTGGTGCTCAGCAGGAACGTGAGATCAGAGTGAGGGAACTCGCTGGTTGCCTGAGTGCAACGGAAACAGCTGAGCAGCAACGATGGATTATTTGCTGCAGCAGCCAAAATGTCCAACTTTCCCAAGGCTCTGGAATTCCCTCCCTAAACCTCCCCGAATCTCTCCTCCTTCAGGATAGTCTTTACCCCCAGCTTTTGATCAGCTCTCGTCATCTTCCTGCATCAGGACTGTATCAAAGACTCTCGCAAATTTCTACAGATGTTGGCGGAGAGTATTTGACTGGTTGCATCACCGCCTGGTAAGGAGACTCCAATGCACAGGATCGCAAGAGGCTGCAGAGGGTTGTAGACTCAGCCAGCTCCATCACAGACACAACCTTCCCCACCGATCGAGGACATCTTCAAGAGGCGGTGCCTCAAGAAGGTGGCATCCATCACTGAGGACCCTCGCCACCTGGGACATGCCCTCTTCTCGTTTCTACCATTGGGGAGGAGGTACAGGAGCCTGAAGACCCACACTCAATGATTCAGGAACAGTGTCTTCCCCTCTGCCATCAGATTTCTCAGTTGCCCATGAACCTGTGAACACCAACTCATTATTCCTTTTTTTGAACTATTTATTTTTGTAATTTGTAGTAGTTTCCATGTCTTGCATTGTACTGCTGCTGCTAACAACACATTTCACAACATATGTCAGTGATAATAAACCTGATTCTGAGAGCAGAGGGGAGATGGTCAGGTATAAAGAGGAGATGGGCAGGGACTGGCAGGTGAGGGGGAGTTGATGGGCAGATGGAGCTGAAGGGGGGAAGGGTTGGACTTGGGAGATGGTGGGTGATGGGTAAAAGCAGATAGGGAAAGGGGGTAAAAGAGGCAGAAGGGTTTGCGGAGGGTGGAGGTAAAAACAGGCTGGAAGGTGGTGTGGGGTCCCTGGCCTGTTTCACAATGAGCAAGTAAACAATGGCTACAAGTACGGGCTACCTGTAGAGGGCTGGGCTTGGGCTGAGGGATGGGGGGGCCATTGCCAATGGTTGTGCCTGATGGTTTACTTGATGATGAATGAGATGGAGAACCAGCAAGAACAGTTTTGGAAATTGGACTATCCAGGAAGAAAGATTAACTTGTGTTTCCACAACGCCATTCAGGACATCCCAGAGCTTTCTGGATCCAGGGAAGCGGGGTTGCTGTTGTGATGTTCAGATTGAGGTCACCCTTTGCACAGATGAATCCCACGTAGGTTTGTATCTTGTTAAACTTGTTTGATTGACCTGAACGTTTTCCCCAGTGCTTCTTCGTAATGTGAATAAGCTGCTCTGACTACAGCCTCCTTTAACGGGCAGTTACTCACGGGCTGAACGTTTGCTTCTCACTGTGGCCTCAGGAGCTGGAGGCAATGGAAGCACTAGGGTGCAATTTGGGTAGTGTTTAGCGCCTTCGAACAAAGCTCATAGTTGAGGGTCTGTGGAGTTTGTGTGCTGGGGACTGGGAATTCTGCAGGTTTCCCTGCTCAGTTATCAACAGAACAGTAAGCAGGCATGCTGAACGTGGTTCAGTAGTGATCCTCTACTTATCTGTGCCTCTCTAATGTGGGGCATTAGAATAAAGAGGCATGTGTAAGGAGGTGTATATTGGTCATTGCGCACACATGGGTGCACGTTCACACAATATGTGCACCTGTGTGTGTGCAAGAACCATCTCTTGTTTACAGCATGAATTAGACTTCCACACTTGCTGTTGTCCGGTCTATCTGTAGGTTCAAGCCCCCCACGATTCTTGAACCACCCTTGTTACACACACCTCTGACTTCCTCACTTGCAGTACACCCACTACCATCAGCTTGAGGGCCGACAAGCATCTCCCATCGATGCTTTCAGCTTCTTGCTCTCTCTAAGCTCCTCCCAAACTGATTGTTCTTGATTTCTTGAGGTAAGATCCTTCCTCATTAACTTAAAACAAAACTTAGATTGAACACTAATGTTTCTGCACCTTGTTTTCCATTTTGTCCTTCTCTTCTGAAACTTAAAGCATCCTGGAGTTTTCTCAACCATCTAATGGATATGAGTCCCCACAGATTTATGTTTGCTAGTAATTCACCTATTTGTTAAAAATACTGTCTGCATTTAAAGTATTCAATTTTGTTAGTGGGTCATGTTTGACCTGCTCTGATTCTAGCTGGAGGCATGCTTTGTCCCTTCCTGACAGAATCTTGGCATCATTACCCATTCTGCTACCTGCAATACAGCCTTGTTCTTCCTCTTTGTAAGTTGTGCCTTGCCAGAACCATCCCATGGCTAAATTATCCAATTCATTAGGACTCTGGTCCCAGTCTGATTCAAGTGAAGCCAATCCCAACACAATGGCTCCCTCTTTCCCACTGCTCCATGAATTGAAACCTGTATCTCACCAATTTTGGTGTCCTCCATTCAATCCTTGTCCTCGTTGTGTACGTGGCTTTTTATCCTCATTACAGCAGTTAAGTAAAATGGAGAGCTGACTACGGAGCATAAGTTGATCCTGTTTTCTACATACATTGAGTATTGTCATCTCCTGTGCACCTAGATGCTGCCCTTTTCATGAGAATTAAAGTACCGTTGTTGTACCATGGTGTTTTGTGCATGTAGAACTTCAGACTGACTTGATGAATTTTTTAATTCATTTTGTACTGCTGGTCAGTCAGTGTTGACCACCCATTACCAATTTGCCCATGGGAAGGTGCTACTGAGCTATTGTGGTCCGTGGTGAAGTTGCTCCCACACTGCTGTCGGAGACAGAGTTACAGGATTTGGGTCCGTCAACAGTGAAGGAATGGGAATATATTTGTAATTCAGGATGGTTTGTGATTGGAAGGAAATCTGGGGTTGGGGGTGTTCCAGTTTCCTGTCCTCCTTTGATGATAGAGGCCAGCAGACCGGGAGAGGAATCAGTTATTATTAAGAAACTATTTAAAACTGATTGTACCTCCATGCACTGGTGTCCCACACTGTGGCAGACTGTGAAAGAATGCTCTTTGCACTTCTCGGAGATTGAAGAACTTCAACCCTAAATTTGAACATACTGAATTGACAGATGTGACAACTCTCTTTTGTGCTTGTGTCTGCTCTTGGAGACTTGAAGCATCTTCATCTCCTGTGCTGTCTGCTGCAGACTGGTTTGTTCTTTCAATTAGCTCAGCCAAAGCACTACAGCGCCTTCCCACTGTGTGCTGTGGAAAGGAGCCATTGTTCATCTGTGGTAATGGCCCAAATCTGGGTCATTCCCATTGGCAGTGTTGAATGGTTGACCGGGGAGAAGAGGGCCAAGTGATCCTGCCCTCAAAGAAATATTCTACTTTAAGTAGAAGAATTGCAGTGCTGGTACCAGTGGGTTCACAGCTGTGGCGCGGATAATGCCAGACCTGTACTTCCCCTCAGACTCTGTGACTGCTTGATTGGGAACTCTCTGTATTACCGTCTTCAGAGTGGTTGAGCGGAATCCAGGAAACTTCCTCGTAAATTGAGGAACAAAGCTAGTCTTTGAAACTTGTTTGAGGTATGGTGGTTGTGTAACTGGACATAAACCAGAGGCCTGGACTGCTGGTCTAGAGATGTTAGTTCAAATACCCCCACAGCAGCAGAAGTTAACTAGGCTGCAAAAGGGAAACTAATGAAACTACCAGATGGTAGTAAAAGCCCACCTGGTTCATTAATTCTTCTCGGTGAGGGGGAAGAGAAATCTACCCTCCTTATCCTGGGAGGTTAGTGGCGCAGGTCCATGCCAGCCATCTCACCACATTCTATTGGACCGTATCTGTCTGTGTAAGTCAGCACTCTATTGGCTCTTTCCTGAGTCTCATGCTCCACTGGAGCAAAACAAATGCTGTGGTTACAAAGCAAACGGAGTTTCCAGCCAGAGTGGAGCCTCATTCCCTGGGAGTTGTGCCCTCCTTTGGAGTGGGGGGGGGGAGTATCCACATGGTCCGAACCAAGAGGAATAGCGTCAGGGTGGGGGTGGAATGAAAATCTGGTGGAACGGATGAACAGCTTCAAGTTCCTGGGCATCAACATCTCAGAGGGTGTATCCCAGGCCCAGCACGTTGATGCAATCATGAAGGAGGCAGGCCAGTTGCTCTACTTCGTTAGGAGTTTGAGGAGATGTGGTACGTCACCTCTTGCAAATTTCTGCAGATGTACGATGGAGAGCATTCTGACTGGTTGCAACATAGCCTGGTATGGAGGCTCCAATATACAGGATTGCAAGAGGCTGCAGAGGGTTGTAGACTCAGCCAGCTCCATCATGGGCACAACCC
>JAUZTB010000072.1:31153603-31164438 GCA_034780895.1 Rhynchobatus australiae
GTGTATTTTCCTCTTCTGTTTGTTAATCTGTTCTCTTGCCTTCCTCTCTCCAGTGTGCTTCCCTTTTAGTCTTGCTACTACTTCATTTTGCTTTTTAAAGTGCTTCTCCAGTCATGTTGCCTATGTTCAAACTGCTGTTTTAGCACAGAGAATGTGTATGATGGTGTGTTTATGCACGGTTTAATTTGCTGCAGTGTTTCCGCAGGGCTGCTGTGCCTGGGTTGGTGTGTTTGTACAACAGGAACCCTGAAACACTGGTTCTCAAGTGCAGGAAAAGCACGCTAGTTTACAAATCTGATATCAAAATGTAATGAAGAAAGGCTTAGAACTTAAACTAAGAAAGTTGGAAAATATATTTAATGAAGATTTGTGTGATATTTTTCATTAGTAACTTTAAAAGCTATTGAGTCTGCTTTGAGTATTATAGCATCACGTACTGTACATGGTGAATAACAATGTCAACAGTGCAGAGTAACCTGAAAGTCAGAATATAAGATTAAATTGTAACTGAAGAAGTCAACACTCGCACTCTAATCCCAAAATGAACTTAAGAGCAATTATATTTGATGTAATTTAAATGTATACTGGCAATTTACCACTAGTACTATATTTCAGTCATGGGATAAACTCCCTAGAAATTTTAATTAATAAAATGAAGAATGTAGTAAATAGCCTGGGGTTTTAAATTTGTGTTTAAATTAGGTACAACGCACTTTGATTGTTATGCACAATTACACATAAGGAAACTGTTCTGATGTTAGAACCTAGTCATTATTGAGAACTGTACTAAACATCTGTTAACAATTGTTGGTTGAAACTTCACCTGTGGATAACCCTAGACATTCCTCAGATCACTTCCTCATGGTAATCTTGAAACCATATTGAGTGATTTTAGCCGCTACTCTCCACTTGTAATCTTGAATTTTAGCAGAAACTTATTGTAATAGTAAAGTTCTTCTTTTAATTTTAAAGCATTGTGAAATTATCATTACAGGTACCCTCTAGTCTACTGGAGAAAAGCTCTTTCTTTTTTCAGTGGAGACCCAATGTCCATATTGTGAAAATATTTCACAATACTTTCTCTTTTGATTCCAGACCACCGGAACTGCAGTTTTATACCAGTGCTGCTGCAGTGGTTATGCTAATTCCAGCATGGATTTTTCTCATGGTAAGAGGACTCCTAAAGGATCCAGTTTACAGAAATAGACGTCTGATTTTTTTTGTTTTCCCCTTCCTTTTAAATGTACAGTTTACTTTGACAACCGGAGGAGGCCATTTGGCCAATTGGCTGCGTTCTGGCTCCCAACAGTGTAATTCCATCAGTCCTTTCATCCTCTCCGTACTTCCCAGTAGCCTGGCAATTCGCTCTCAAATGCTCATCAATTCGCCATTTTCTCTTGCATTTTCTTCACAACATACCAACACTTACGATCAACTGGCTCCTGTAAATCATCCCCATCGGCACATCTTTGGGAAATACACACAAACTCCATTTAAGCAACATCTGAGGTCAGGGTTCGAACTGGATCTTGAGAGCCATGAGACAGCAGCACCGACTTCTGCACCACTGTACAGCGCTTAACGTGTTCTGTAGTTATATGTTATAGCTAAATATTTAGCAATGGAGCACAATGAACATTTCATCCACTACTATGTTCAAATACAAGTTTTTACCTTTTTTAAAAAGATTTTTGTCCTGGATCTGTCTGAGAAAGAAAAAGTTCAACCTGATTGCAGTAAATTGTAGGTTAATTGTCAAATGTATTACAGTTTTTGTCTATAAAGACCTTTTTTGTTATGGGAGGGAAGTTATGGAGAGAGAGAGAGAATATTTTCTCCTTATTTTGATCAAAAAATAGATTTTTAGCATGACAGAGCATGTTTTCCTTTGGAATTTTCTCTCGGCAGTAATATTAGCAAATGGAGCTGCCCTGGGTAAAGAAGAATGAGCCCTTTTATGGTTGCTGAGTGTTGCCCTCGTTTGGTTTCTAGAAACGAGCCATAGCAGGATTAGGTCACACTGGTTTTCGAGTCCACTCCACCATTCCATGTGGTCATTGCTGGTCACCCACATTCAGTTTTCTCCTCGTATTCCAAGATCCCTGCAGCCCTAAGAACAATGTGTAACTCTGTGGATATAGTTAATGACCTGGCTTCAACTGCTTTCTGAGGTAGAGAATTCCATAGTTTCACCACTCACTGAGATGAAATTTCTCCTCACCTCGGTCTTAGATGGCTTCCCTTATCCTTCAACTGTGATCCTTGGTCCTACATTCCCCAGGCTTTGGGAACATCCTTCTTTATCTAATGTCCATTGCTGTCAGACCTTTGTAGGTTTCTACAGATTCCCTCTCTTTCTTTAGTATTCTAGTGATAATAAGCCTAATTGACCCAATCTCTCTCCCTGTGTCAGCCCTTCATCCCAGGAATCAGTCTGCTGGAAATAGATGCCATGGTACTGTGCTGAATAAAAAGGGACTTCTCCCAGTGTGTACAGCACAGGAACAGGCCCTTCAGCCCACCATGTCTGTGCCAACCACGATGCCAATCTAAACTAGTCCCACCTGCCTGCACATGGTCTGTATCCCTCCACTCCCTGCCTGTTCAAGTGCCTGTCTAAATGCCTCTTAAACATTGCTAAGTATCTGCTTCCACCACCTCCCCTAGCAGTGTATTCTAGGAACCTACTGGAAAACAAATATAAAGGATTACCTCACCAATCTCCTTTAAACTTTCCCCCTCTCACCTTAAACCTATGTCCTCTAGTATTAGACATTTCTACCCTGGGAAAAAGATACTGACCATCTACCCTATCTATGCCTTTCATAGTTTTATAAACTTCTATCAGGTCTCCCCTTCGCCTCTGCTCCAACCTCTCCTTGAAGCTAATACACTCCAAACCAGGCAACATCCTAGTGAACCTCTTCTGTATGCTTTCCAGAGCCTCCACATCCATCCTACTGTATGATGACCAGATTTGCATGCAGTACTCTAAATATGGCCTAACCAAAGTTTTATACTGCTGCAACATGACTTGCCAGTTTTTACCCTCAATGCCCTGACTGATAAAGGCAAGCATGCTGCCTTTACCACCCTATCAGTGTAGCCACTTTCAGATCCAGGATCTCTTTCATGCTCTCAAGGTGTATCTTGATTTTAAAAAGTTATTAAATCCCTTCTGGTTTTGCTATCTTTCTCTGAAATCTTGTCCTTCTAAAGTATCAGTGCTCCTCTTGATTGTTTCCCATTTGAATGCCTTTATTCACTGGTGGTCTTGCCTGCACTTGCAAATTTCTTCTCTAAATTCTTATCTTCCTCTCTTTCTTCCTTTAAACACCTTTCTTAAAGTCTACTTCTGACTTTGCTTTTGGTTTAAGTGTGTCCTTACAGACGATGGTATCAGTTGTTTTGATAATATATCTATATGAAGCACCTGATAATATATGAAGATGACATGCTATGTAAGTGGGAATTGTTTGCTTGCCCATCTCCATGTTCACTTCATCTCCCAGCACCAAATTCTTTATTACTCTGAGGTTACCTCAATACCAATGCAATAAGAAGGATCTTCAGATGCATAAATTTCTGAGACTAAATATTTCTGAGACTAAATATTTCAAAATATTGCATAGGATATGGGGCACAGCCTGTCCTTCAGTCAGCATTTATGCTGAACTTGAGCCTTGTCCCATCTTTCCTAATCCAAATCTGTCACTGTCACCCTCTGTTTCCTTCTCCCACACATGCTCAATTAACCTCCAGTGCATCTGTACTATTCGAATGTAGAAATTCCCACATTTTTGCCTCTCTGGGTAAAGAAGTTCCTTCTGAATTCCCTGTTGGGTTTCCCAGCAATTGCCTTGTATTAATGGCTCTGATTATATCCTTCCCCATAAGTGGAAACATTCTTTCTGCATTCACTCTATCAAAACCTTTCATAATTTTTAAAGACCTTTTAGTTCATCTGACTGCCTTTCTCAAGAGAAGTCGTCCAATCTGTTTGTTCTTGATTTACCCATGTATTTCTAATATTTGTTGTGCAAATATTCTTTGCACCTTCTTCATGGCTCTATACCCTCCTTGTGCTACGGCAACCAGAACTGTATGTGATACTCGCATTGTCCAGTAAAGATTCAGATTTACCATAACTTTCCTACTTTTCAGTTCTATCCCACTTAAATAAACCAATATTTAGTTTGCTTTTCTTCTTAATAGTCTTGCTAACCTGTGATACAACTTGTGAATTGGTGTATTTGATCTCCAAGATCCTGTTGCTCCTCTGCCCCACCCAAACTGGCCTCTCCTGGGTAATAATTGTTCTCCCACTCTTCCAGCCAAAATGTACTATTTTTTCTGTGTTGGACTTCCATTTACCAATATATGTTCAATTTGCATTTATTAATGTTGCAGCCCTTGTTTGTATCAACGAGAGACAACCCACCCCAAATTGTCTGTAAATATAGACATTTAATGATTTAGATTTTGGACATCCCAGCACTGACAGTGGTCGAGAACTGCCTCCCACCCATCTTTCACTGTGAGTACCTGCCCTTTATCCCCACGCTCTGCCTTCTCTCCTGAAACCAGCAAGTACTCCGTTCTGTAACTTATCCCTCACCGTGCATTCTCTGACGTTTCTCATTAGTCTGTTTTGCAAAGAAGAGACAAGACAGATGTATACAAAGTGAAAATGCCACATAGATGATGCAGAAATGATGGTGAAAAGCCTTACAAACATAAAACATCTCTCACACAGAGAAAAGGCAGGAGATTGAACATAGGAAGGGCGACGGTGCAGATGCAGACTTTTTGCCCCATAACAGAATCTGAGGCCATTAGACTTTCTTAGCAAACACTGGATGAGACTGGCAACATTCCCTTCTCCAGGTGTGAGTGGTACTTTCTGTAGCCATTGGACTGAGAGAACCAACTGGTGTATTATTGTTACTGACCATTTTGTTGACTGGCCAGATTTAATTTCCTATTGGAATATAATGTTTCACATACAGTCCTTTGTCTGCCTTTCTGCAGCTGATCTAAAGGTAAATAACCCAGCTCCTTTCCTTTCATCTTACAGGATATTCCAGTCCTGGGAAGGCACGGACACGAATTCAGTTTTAATCAAGATGTTGTGGTTCTGCTGCTTATTGACGGAATCTTATTTCACATTCAGAGTGTGACTGCATATGCTTTAATGGGAAAAATATCACCTGTTACATTCAGGTAGGCATTTCCATAGAGAGATTCTAGAGGGAAGACAGGAGTGGCTACCCTTGTTGTTGCAGTTTTAGACCATGTGTGATGTTAGGGAGTCCTGGTAAAACTAAAGTCACTGGACATCAGGGGAAAATTGTTGGAATCATATTTTGCACAAAGGTTGTGGTTAGAGTCATAGAGAGACACGGCATGGAGACAGGCCCGTCGCCCCTGAGTTCACACCTACCATCAAGCACCCAATTACACTAATTCTACATTAATAACATTTTCTTTTGCACTACATTCCCATCAACTTCGCCCAGTTCTAACGTTCACCCACACTGGGGGCTATTTACAGTGGCAAATCAACCTACCAGCCTGCACGTCTTTGGAATGTGAGAAGAGATTGAAGCATCTGGAGGAAACCCACGCAGTCACAGGAAGACGTGCAAACTCCACACAGACATCACCCGCGGTCAGGATTGAATCTGGGTCTCTGGCAATGGCTCTATTAGCAGTAATACAGTGCTGATTGTTGGAAGGCATTCGTTGCAGGAGTTCCTCAAGCAGTCTCTGGGCCCAACCATCTTCTGCTGCATCATCAAAGACCTTTCTTTCAGTGTAAGATCAGCAGTGGGGATGTTTGCTGATGATTGCACAAGTTCAATTTCATCTGCAACCTTTTCAAAAAAAAAAGCAGGTCATACCCTGGTGCAGGAGGATCTGGAGAACAGTCATAGTCATACCACACAGAAACGCGCCATTCCGTCCGTCACATCCGCGCTGACCAGTGGGCACCCACCTGCATTTACCCCATCTTCCAGCACATGGTCTGTGGCCTTCTCTGCCGAGGTGATTCAAGTGCTCATCTAGACACTTCTTAAATGTTATCAGCAACTCTGCTTCCATCGCTTTCTCTTCCCTCTAAATTTCTTACTTCTTACCCTAAATTTATTTCCTCTTGCCTCTAGGGGGCATGGTTTCCTGCAGTCTACCCTGCCTATACCCCTCATAATTTTATGTACCTCAGTCATGTCCCCTCTTAACCCCCTCCATTCTGGGGAAAATAGACTTGGTCTCTCGTCGTAACTGAGATGCCCCATCCCAGGCAACATTTCTGGTGAATCTCCTCTGCACGCTCTCCAGCACTGTCACATCTTTTCCCTAGTGTGGTGACTAGAACTGTACACAGCACTCCAGCTGAGGTCTGACCACACAATTGGACCATAACCTCCCTGCTTGATGACCTGACTAATGATGGCCAGCATCCCATATGCTTTCTTAGTTACATTATCTGTGCTGCCACCCTCAAGGATCTTTGTACTTGCACACCATGCCCTTTGTTTTTCAATACTCCCTAGGACCTTACTATTCATGGTGTATGTCCTAGCATCATTAGTACCCCCGAACTGCATTGCCTCGCATTTATCAGGATTAAATTCCATCAGCCATTTCTCAACACATCGCTATCTCTCTGCAGTCTAAGACCTCCCTTAACACTTAACAATTTCACTAATCTTCATGTCATCTGTGAATTTATTGATCCTGCCTCCTACATCCACACCCAAATCATTCATGCTTTTTACAAACAGCAAGGATCTCACCACTGATCTTTGTGGAACGCCACTAGTCACAGGCAACCAATCACAAAAACAACCCTTTACCATCATCCACTGCCTCCTTTTGCCACACCAGCTTCAGATCCAATTTGCCAATTTGCCCTGGATCCCATAGGCCCTAAGCTTTTGGACCTAGTATGGGCAAGTAACATTTGTCTCATGTGTCCAGGCAATGCCTTTTCCAACAGGAAAGAGACTAGCTACCCATCATTAATGTTTAATGGCGTTACCATCGCAGAGTCCTTCAGTTGCAAACCCTAGGATATTTGTGATGATTGGAAGCCCAGATGGACCAGCCACGCAGGTACTGTGGCAATCAGAGCAGAACAGAGGCTCACTATCTTGTGGCAAATGACTCCCAAAGCCTTTCCATGATTACAAGGTACAAGTGTAGCATGTGGAATACTCTCCACTTGTCTGGATGATTGTGCCTCCAACATCTGAGAAGTTCAGCAGAAAGTAACTTGGTTGTAACCCTATCCACCACCTTTACACGGTGACTGCAGCACATACCGTCTACAAAATTACAGCAGACACTTGCCTATACGTGTATTAGTACAACGGAGATTGATAAAGTTTCATATTTTCTTTATGATTTCTATGGTATTTGCTCTAGTTCTTGCTATAAAACTTGCTGAATCTAAATTGTGCACAAAAATTAATCAAATGTGTATACAAAGATGATGAGGAATCGAGAAGTCATTACAGCAGGGAAGGAAGCCATCTGTCTGTTCGAGCCCATGCTTGTCTCTTGTAGAGCAATCTACTCTTTTTTTTCCACTAGGGTCCTGCAAATTATTTCCCTTGGGTACCCATCCTGTTGCCCTTTGAAAGCCCTGACTAATCCGGAAACTCAGTTGAATGGGAATTTTTAGTTCAAGTCATGAAATAAATTTGAATTAAAAGAAAAACTATTGTATTAATAGCAACTATGAAACTAGCAGATTGCAGTAAAAATCCATCTACTTCACTAATGTCCTTCAGGCAGGAAAATCTGCTCTGTGTACCCAGTCTGACTTGTGGATGACCTTAGGTCTACCAATGTGCTTGGCTTTCAACTGTCTGCTTAATTAACTGGAAATTAGGAATGGGCAATAAATGCTCTCAGTCCCAGCATTGTCCAAGTCCCAGGAGTAAATAAATTAAAACAATGTCATGTTTCCATTCCTGTTGTGTCAACATCAGTCTTTTGCTATGGGTGCAGTGAATTCATTCATAGAGACAGGCTGCATGTTGTCTGCTATTCAGTATTCAGATACTGTTGCTTTTGCTGGACTATAACTGATCATTAATGTCTTTAAATGATTGAAGCTTTAAACCTGGGCATTAGGTCAAAATATTTACTAAATGAAATATTTTGTATGGAAAATTCAATATCTGATATGTTGTCTCCACCAATTTAGTGTTGCTAGTACAGTGAAACATGCCCTTTCGATTTGGCTCAGTATCATCATCTTCAGTAACAAGATCACTGCGTACTCAGCTTTTGGGACAGCGTTGGTCATCGTTGGAGTGTTTCTGTACAATCGGGCACGTCAGCATCAACGACAACGGATCCAGGCTTTGGTATCTTGTAACAATCATGGACTGGAAGATCAGCCTCTGCTGGCTGAGGACCTGAAACCATCTGAAAAGTAAACCCATTCCAATATTCCACAAGTGAAACTTGTGGTCTGTAAAACTAGGAAGTACCGATCCTGAGACTGATGTGTATGGGGCTGCATTCAGTTAATGATTTTCTATTGACTCTGCAATGTTAACTTGTTTTTCCAAAATATTTCTTGCTTATTTTAAAAATGAAAGTGTTAATGTCCAGCTTAATTTTTGAACTTTTTAAATGAATTGTTGCCCATTTGTTGTTTAAAAACATTAATGATTTTATACATTTTCATCAAGCACCCTGAATTTTGTTTAAACTGTAAAGGTGTATGTAATCATTGAATCTACTCCTCAGGGTTTACTAATCTGAACTGTTTCTGTCATATGCTGAGCTTTAACCAGTGGATGAAGTGCATGCATTATTATGGCATTTCAAGGATTCTTTAAAGTTGGGTGCTGGTATCTTGGTGGACTGAGCATTTTATGTGAAACAGTAATTTCTTGTTTACTATGTAAATCCAAATTTAGGGTGAAAGTTTGAATATGATGTAATTAGATTAACATTTAAAAGACTGTTTTGTGTGGAAGTGCATCCATAGATAAACCTCAGTTGAGCTTGCATTAAAGATTGCTGCTTTACCCAGGAGAGTTGCTACTCTACACACAGCTGACAATGTACTTGCTATTCCAGACAAATTATCTGACTGATTGAGAAGTTACTTGAAACTTTACAAGTTGTAACAAAGATTCCTCCCAAATGCACTTTAATGTAAACCACTATTTTTCAAACCCCATCTTCCTTTTTCACCTGGGAATTCTTGTCAACATTTATAATTGTGTTTGGCGAGATTGTTTGAGATGAAATGAATTTAACAACGGCATTATGGATTCAAAATGGCAACATCTGATGATTGAAAACTAGCTTCGTGCCTCAATTGAGTTGTTACTCCCAGTATTTATAGTGTTGGACTGGTCTGTGCTATTAAACTTGCAGAAAACCAAAATTATGTTGTTAGGTTTTACACAAGGGTTGTGTTCTATCCTCTACCATTCAATTTTCTTAAAATAAAGATCTCCATTATTGATCAGAATCACAATTTGTATTAACTCAATTTACATCTATCAGTGCTG
This sequence comes from Rhynchobatus australiae, assembly GCA_034780895.1. Taxonomy (NCBI): domain Eukaryota; kingdom Metazoa; phylum Chordata; class Chondrichthyes; order Rhinopristiformes; family Rhynchobatidae; genus Rhynchobatus; species Rhynchobatus australiae. The sequence continues at coordinate 31,163,149 of JAUZTB010000072.1, forward strand.
TGCTATAATGTACTTGTGTTTGATTAAAATACATGTCTTTAATGTGCTTGTTTCTGAATGTTCCCTGTGGAATATTTATTTATAAGCTTGTACCAGGAGCCAGCTGATAGGTTCTTTTGTACTGTTGGCATTTACGTTGGCAGTCATGAACTGTGGATGACCTAGTCAGTGCACCTTGCAGTCAGTGAAGGGCTTAATATGTTACTGTTGTTCAGAAAGCAGGGAACACAGCAGCCAACTTACACACAAGCAGCTCCCAAATGTAACAATATGATCATGACTAGATAATCTGATTTAGTGACGAGGTGTGAGATATTGGCCAGAAAACCAGGTAGAACATGCTGTGGTTTGGGTATTGTCATGGGATCTTCAATGAGAGTGCTTTAATATCTCACCTGCAAGATAGCACTTCTAACAAGCAGCAGGTGAGATATTAAAGGAACGAGCCAGGAACAAGCACAGGAATGTAGCCAGAGTTACATTAGTGTCTGAAATGCAGTTGAAAGCCGAGTCCTGACTCTAAGGTGAAATTACTACCACCGTTGTGTGTGCATTAGTAATAAGTTTATATCGTGGAGATGCATCATTTAGCCGGATTTCAGTTTCAGCAAGTGTCCCAGGAATTTAAACTGCATTTACCTTCGCTGTTACCGTGTTGCTTATTCTTTTATCCATCTTGCCTGGATGTAAAATATGTTTCATCTTCTGCGAAATACACTATTATACAGTTTTGGTCAGTTTCATTTAAGGCAATAGTTGTCGCTGGCTGTCAAGACACTGAGGCTCGTGAGGCAGGCTAAAGTCTCTTCCAAATCCCTGGACCTGAATCTCAGATCCTTTGATCTAAAAGTCAAAGGAAACTGACCTAAAAGCGGGGAATACTGGCGAGGCTGAGCAGACCAGGCAGCATTCGTGGGGAGTGTCCGACGGGCAGAACTGAGAAAGATGAAACAAGTTGGTGTGAAGTTGCAGAGAGCGGAGGGGAGATGTGTGACAGGGTGGGTGGAGGGTGTGAGCTCCGTGGCCGCCGTGTGTCTTCCCTCCCCAGGGACGGGTCGGGTGGAGAGTGATTTCCCCCCCCCCCAGGGACGGGTCGGGCGGAGGGTGATTTTCCCCCCCCCGGGACAGGTCGGGTGGAGGGTGATTTCCCCCCCCCCCAGGGACGGGTCGGGTGGAGGGTGATTTCCCCCCCCCCCCAGGGACGGGACGGGTCGGGTGGAGGGTGATTTCCCCCCCCCTCCCCACCCTGGGACGTCTCGGTAAACTTGCTCCTGGGGCTGGCTGAGACAG
>JAUZTB010000072.1:31360910-31372135 GCA_034780895.1 Rhynchobatus australiae
TAGAGACAATGCAAAAACCTGTCATCTGTAACAATCTGTGTCAGTGAAATTATACAGAACATTTTTTTCATCTACAGATAGAAAACAATGGGTTCACATCAGCCCATAAATAACTATCTAGCATAGCTCTTGACCTGAGGTCTACAGACCACAGGTTGTCCCTGGGTTACAAACACCTAACTTACAGACTCCCCTACATATGACCGGTCTCCCATAATATTATTAAATTCAAGAGTTCATTATATATGTGTGTGCGTATATATTATTAGACATCTGCTCCTATGAACGATAGAACCAGTTTCCTCTTTCTCTCTGCTTCTAATCATTGCTCTTTCTCAGTCTTGCATTTTTAATGTCATTGATTAGCATACTGTGAAAGCACTGTTACCATATCGAGTGATTTTTTTTTGTATTCAACTTTGGACAAAATTGTCTTATGGATGCCTGTAAAAACAGAACTCATTCATTACAGGGCTTTGTTCAAATCCAAGGACTTCTTAAAATACAAGGAGAGATCTTACTTTTCAAGTGGTCTAACATGGACGCTTTCTGATCACCCTTTGTCCACTGCAGCCCCTGCCATTTAAATGCCATCCCAGCAGAGAACAGGACAGAGCACTGAAGACAATGAAGCAAAGGGAGCCCCCTCAGCTAGGTTGAACTTCCCTTCTGTAAGGAGTTGCATCATGAAAGACAGGAACTGAGAAACAGACAGAGAAAAGGCTTTTATGCTCGAAACAAATCCCCTCTGTGCAAACGATGCCCTGCTCCAAATGACGTGCATGTGACCTTACCAACAATTAGGTCAGTCTTTGTGTGAGACTCACATTATTTACTTCTTCGTCTTTCCCAACAATACCCACAAAATCATCACAACCAAGTGTAAATTCATCCATTTTGGTAGAAAAATAGAAAAGCAAAGTATTTTTCAAATGCTGTATGGAGTTATTTTGGTTTCCTTGTACGCAAATCATTTAAAATTAACAAGCAGGTACAGCAATCAATTTGGAAGGCAAAGGGTACGCTGGGAAGAGGATTTGAGTAGATGAGTAAAGACATCTTACTGCACCTATCCAGGGTCCTGTGCCCCAAATAAAGCTTGCTGAAAGAAGTCATCTCATTGCACTAAGTGAGCTGGCTGCAGCTTGTAAAGGACAGCATCCTTAAAGCTTGAGAATTACCTAGGTACCTTGGTTCAGTCATTCAAAATATCACACTGGAAATGGGAGGCAGGTTAGCATTCCAGCAGGGATGAAGTCCAAGATAGTATCTGCGACAGGGATGGAGGAATAGATTCTCCACATCCGCAAGGGATGGAGAGAGTCCGTGATAGTATCTGCAGGAAGGGAAACCCCCACGGAGGTGGGGATGGCTAGAAGTCCATGACCTGTGGTGTTCCACAAGGATCGCTGTTGGGGCCTCTCTTGTTTGTGATATATATAAATGACTTAGACAAAAATGTAGATGGGTGGGTAAGTAAGTTTGCAGACGACACAAAGGTTGGTGGAGTTATGGATAGTGTAGAGGGTTATCAAAGGATACAGCAGAATATAGATCAGTTACAGATATGGATGGAGAAATGGCAGATAGAGTTTCATCCGGGCAAGTGTGAGGTGTTGCACTTTGGGAGGTCAAATATGGGGGAAAGTAATGCAGTTAATGGCAGGACCCTTAACAGCACTGATGTTCAGAGGGATCCTGGGGTCCAAATCCACAGCTCCCTGAAAGTGGCAACACAAATAGATAACAGCATAATGCATGTTTGCCTTTATTAGTCAGGAAGTCATATTGCAGCTGTATAAAACTTTGGTTAGGCCACACTTAGAATATTATGTGCAGTTCTGGTTGTTTCATTACAGGAAGGATGTGGAGGCTTTGAGGAGGGTGTGGAAGAGGTTCACCAAGATGCTGCCTGGTCAGAGAGTATGAGCTATAAAGGAGAAGATGGACAAACTTAGATTGTTTTCTCTGGAATATTGGATGCTGAGGGAAGATCACATAGAGTTTATAACATTATGAGAGGCATAGATAGGGTAGAGAATCAGAATAGTTTTTCCAGGGTAGAAACCTTAAGTACTAGAGGACATGCATTTATGGTGAAACGGGGGAAAGTTTAAAGGAGATGTGAGGGGACCTGGAATGGGCTGCTGGGGGGAGTGGTGGTTAAGAGACTGTTAGTTGGATAAATGAGCACGTAGGTTATGGAGGGAAATGGATCATGTTGAAGTGATTTAGTTTAATTTGGAATCGTGTTCAGCGCAGACAATGTGGGCCACACTTCCCCAGTTCTGCTGCCTTTGAGACAGTCGGTCCCATCGATTGCTTCCTTGCTGTCTTCAATGACACTAAAAAAAAATGCCTTGTGTTTTTCTGGAATAAATTGATCCAGTTAAGCATGCATGTACAATGTACCTGACACCTGGTCTTCCTACTGCCTGGATTACTGTTTCACATTGCAACACCACTGTAGCAGATCCTCCTCCGTCACACAAAACTGCTTTAAGGCTTCAGGGACAAGGGCAGATCTTTTAAATTCATTTCACTGAGAGATGCCTCCAATTATTGCCAATCATCTTCTTTATTTTGGCAGTGGAAAATCAGAAAAATTTATACCACAGAAGGAATTCATGAAGTCCACTGGATCCGTTCCAGCTGAAGAGAAGCTCTGCCCCAACCCCACCTGCCAACTCTCCATTCACTGCCACACGTACACCTACGTGTTCTAACACGGTCAGAGCTTGTCTCCACCATGCTTTCAGGCAACAGTTTCTAGATCCCACACCACATTCAAGAGATTCTCAACTCGCCTCAAATCTTTCACCAATTAGCTTAGATTTAATCCCCCCCATCCCCCACCAAGTTACAGACCTTCTGCTGAGGGAAACAGGTCCTCAGGCCCTTCCTACATATCCTGGGGTAGCGGTTAGTGTAACACTTTACAGTGCCAGTGACATGGGTTCAATTCCAGCCGCTGTCTGTAAGGAGTTTGTATGTTCTTCCCATGTCTGCGTGACTTTCCTCTGGGTGCTCCGGTTTCCTCCCACATTCCAAAGATGTACGAGTTAGGAAGTTGCGGGCATGCAATGTTGCCACCGGAAGCGTGGCGACACTTGCAGGCTACCCCCAGAACACTACGCAAAAGATGCATTTCACTGTGTGCTTCGATGTACATGTGACCAATAAAGAAATCTTATCCATGTCCTTTCACTGGAGTTAAGTCTCCTGTCAGCTTCCTCTAGTCCAGAGAAAATGACTCTGTCCTCTCCAATCTTCCAAACACATCCACTAGAGGCCATTCAGCCCATTTTGCCTATGCTGGTTGGAAGGTTTACCAAGCCTAATCTCACCTCCCAGCACCAGCCCCTTCCACAACAGCGCTCTAGAGAGTGATTGGTTGCCCTAATCACACGCCTGAAAAGATAAAGACTCATGACCTGATCACCTGAGTTGCTGCTGAGTGGAGCCACTTGCTGTCCATCTGTGGACAGACTTCTTCATGTGGTTATCCACACCCCATCACTGAGTATCTGCATGTGATTGCTGGTTTATCCAACCAGGGAACAGATGCTTGCGACTGCAGTGGGGTGTGCCTGCTGTGCAAAGATAAGCTGATGCACGACAGCCCCCTCAGCTCAGAGGTTAAAGGAATCCAACATCTTTGTCCCTAAGTACTTGCCCTCCATTCTCTCAGCACAAGGTATGGCATGGACGAGTTGAGCCAAAAGGCCTGTTTCCATGCTGTAATACTCTATGACTGAGGTAAATCCCAACTGTTTCCCATGAGCTACAAGCTAGCTGTACATGGGTGTCACATGCAGGCACTAAAAGGACTGTGCAGTAACCGGTGAGTGCTGAAATCCAGAACCTAGTTGTTTTCTGGTTTCATAACAAATATTCTAATTGAGGGAATTACTGGTTTCAAACCACACTGGATCCAAGAAGACAAGAACTGAGCACTCTTGATGACTACAAAAATCAGAAGATAGTGGATGCAGGAATAAGAAGTTAAATAGTCAGCAACTCGTGCGGAGCTGCTGAGACATCATTGATCTGAAGTACCAACTCTCCTCCTTGATAGCTCAGGGCTTTGCCAATTGTGAAGACTGAGAAGCAGTGAACAGAGGAGAACCAAGGAGATGAAAAGTCAACCACAAATTCTCATTAACTACCGCACGAGACCAGGATCAGACTCGGCAACGATCTGCCTATTATGATCAGTCAGCAAATCATTCTACAGACTCCCATGGTTTCAGAGGCTAAGCGGTATAGAGACAACCTTACTTGGGGCAGCAAGAGGAGGTTTTGTTCATATTGCCAGACAGGAGAATTTTAATGGAGACTAAAGGATTAGAAGGGAGAGGAGGAGGAAAAATTCTTTTCAACCATTAGAGGGTGGAGGGGGTCTGGAACTCACAACCTGAAAGGGTGGAGGAGCAGGAATCTCATCACATTTGGACAACACTTACAGTCATTATCTGCAGCTGATGCTAACCTCAACCACGATGGATGTGGATGGCACCTGAAACATTGCTGGTTTGGATGGTGCTCGGGACAGGTCAACCTGATGAAGTCTCAGGAAAGCCACCATACCACAGCCTGGGGCAAGTGGCAACGACAACGAGCATGGGGGAATGTTACAAGGAATGCACTTACATCTGCAGCCATCATGTCTTCACTATCACTGGAACATACAACAAAGTATGTGACAGTAGGAATCAAAAAGCAGAGCACTGACTTACGCTTGAGAATGTGCAGTTTCGTGACGCTCAAATGAGTGCGTAAGATCGTGTTTGTTGATCATGTAGCACTGAGTACACAGATCGTAGTCAAAGCACACTTTACATTTCCATCGCATTCCCATAATGCCATGTTTCTTGCAAAAGTCGCATATGATGTTGGGGTGACGCACACCTGAAAACAGAGCACAGAATTGTTACAGGTCACCGCGTCACACACCTCCTGAAAATCGTGCAATGTATTAAAACCTCATATAGTCACATTTCCAGACCATCGTTGTCACTGCACTGTTCTGTAATGAATTATTCCTCAGTGTTGTTGCTGTGTCCTCTCAGCCTGTTCCAATATGTACCTTTGAGATTAGTCTGGCTCAGTACGAGCTACGACATTGGCTATTCAATTGGAGGTACCACCCATTCACCACGTTCCCTTCATTTCTACACTGATTTCCTCAAACATTCTCTTCATATGGCCTTAACAAATCTAATCTAGTTGCTTTTGTGATTTAACCTTTATTTTACAGATGACTAGAATTAACTGTCACAACTTTCCAGCCAGCGGATTGCACTCTGGCACAAGGAGCAGAAGCAACATCACACCAAGCAAGTTCCCAGCACCCAACCCTTTGCAACAACTCACCTGTGGTTGTGTCAAAACTTGAATGGGTCATACATTTGACCTCAGCACCTCACTTTTAGATTTATCACCTCATTCTATCCAACAAGGATAGAACATCTGTGAGAAAATCACGTGAGCTCAAGGATTAGATTAGGCTGTAATGTTCACCACAGTCCAATCATCTGCCAGTGTTTGAGATCAAGTGGTATATGTGAGAGGCTGGTACTCACCCAGCCACGTGTTGACATCTTCAGAGAAGCAGAAGCAGCATTATGGGAGTAGAAGGAATGATCAGCACATCAAGGCATGATTACTACACTCACACAAAAGGCCACACCACCTTACCCACCACACCCAAATCAAAGGATACGGAATTACATATTAGGTGGAAACTTGCAACATCACTGAATAGTCAGCTGTCCATTTCATTGTCCAAACTGTGATGAAATCCATCAAGAACTGACAGGACAGATACAGATACTATTCCACTGGCTGGGGAGTTGAGGACCAAGGGACAGAGGATAATAACTGAAGCCAAGGCTTTCAACCTGTAGTTCAGAAACACTTCTACATACAGTAGGTGGTAAAAGTTTGAAGCTCTACAGCAAACAAAATTGGTCCAAGGATTGTGGTTTTAGTTTTAAACCAATATGACAGATTCTTGCAACCAACGCTATTAATGGATAAGATTAGGTGGAGGCAGAGATCAGATTAGAGATCAGCTAAGAGCTCACTGAATGGTATCCAGGACTGAATGGCTAGATAGGCTACCCATGTCCCCAAGAATGACAGCAGGATAAATAACAAATCAAATACACATCACTGATTCAATGTACATCACGTTATCATGAGATTTGAAAGTTTGCTATAGTTATCTTAAGAGCATGTAGTTCATGATACTTTGGTCTTCCCAAGGTTTAGCTAGAAAAGAAAATGAAATTCATTCAGTTATTAGAGAAGCAGCCTGAACTCAGCAGTAATAGAATGGCTAAAAAGGGAGATGATGGAGAGGTAGAATTGGATGACATCTTCGTACATGGAGGCTGACCAGAGTTTGTCACTGGTGCTGGCAAGAGCAGTATTTAGATGAAGACAGAGCCAAGAATAAACTACTGATGGATCCCAGAGCATACAGTACAGAGGACACTAGTCCGCTCACTGTGCTGTACTGACTCTTTGAACAAGCCCTTCAACCAATCCCCATCACCTCCCCCGTTCCCAAGGCACAGATAATTGCATTTTTCCAATTCCATTTCTCAAGTTTCTGTTGGATCTGCTTCCATCATCTTCAGGCAGCACATTCCAGGTGAGACCACTTGCCGTATAAAGGAAGGAGACACAAGAGACTACAGATACTGGAATCTGGAACGACAAACAAATTACTGGGGGAACTCAGCGGGTCGAGCAGCATCTGCCGGACAAAAGGAATTGTCGATGTTTTGGGTCAAAACCCTGTCAGGACTAATGCAGGGTTTCGACCCAAGACTTCAGCAATTGGAGGTTGCTGCTCAACCCGCTGAATTCCTCCAGCAGGTTGCTTGCTGCTTTGTATAAAGAAATTTCACTTTGTTAATGCCCAAGGGTCATTTTGCCAATTACTTAAATCTACGGCCTCTGATCACCCACCCATTAGTCAGTAGAAAACAATTCTCAAACCTCTTCATGATCTGGAACATCAAGTGGCGTGGAAGCAGGAGAAAATAATTATTCCATTTGATGCTCTCCATATGATTGTACAGGTTAGAGTAAAACCCAGTTGGTCAGTGGAAAAATGGATGGAGAGACAGGGATTCCAGGGAAAGATGGAAGTTGAGTTGGGCTGGGCGCAAGGGGTGGTTTGGGCTGAGAAGAGTGGGTAAATCAGCTGTGTGATGGATGCTCTAAGGACAGCACCCCTTGGAATGGAAGGGTTAAAGATCCAGGAGTCAAATGACAGAAACAACAGGTAAATGGAGACCATTCTGATTTCAACATGTCACATAATGGCAATTCTATTAGAAAGCATAATTTGAAGAAAATGTACAGAATAAAATACAATAATGCAGGTATCAAAGCATATTTGTTCACATTACTGCTCTGCCAGCAAAGAATTTATTCAGAGGTCTCCTCCCTAGTTCACTCATCACAAGGAAACTACATCAATCCTAAAGTTTAGAATTGTCTGATATTTCTTACCAAAATCAGAGGGGATTGGAATTGTCTTCAGACTCATGCTTTTGGTTTCAAATGTATAGTCTCTCTAGCCATGGTTTCATTCTCAATTTCTTTTAAATGGGCAGGGAAACCTCAGGCTGAGATGGGCAGATGTACTCAGACAGGAGACCATCATCACTTCAGGTTTCAGAGTGACTGAACTATGACATGGCTGTAAACGATAGAACTTTTTAAAAAAAATACATTCAGTTGATGTCACTGGCAGTGCCAGCATTTACTGCCCATCCCTAATTGCTCCTGAACTGGGGAGACAAGAGTCAAAAACATGGTTGGGCCTGGAGCCTCACAAGCCAGACTGGCAGAAGGCAGATCTCCTTCCTTGAACCAGATGAGTTTGACATTCTGATAGTTTCACGGTCACTAGTAACGTGAATACATTTTTTTGTGAGCCCAGTTCAATTTATTTATTCAAAATTAAATTCCTACAGCAGCCATGGTGGGATTCAAACTCAGTCCCAGACCTGGACTAATGGGCTATGGCAATGGCTGATATCTCAACAACTTAAACCACTCTGCCAAGGGGGAAATGTGGACCCTGCCAAACTAGAGCAGCATATTCAGAAAAGGCAGAAAACTTGTAAAACAAAGTCTCTTTATACTGAATTGCAAAACTGAATTTAGTTTTCCCAATGAGGAAATGATTTAACAATTACAACATTCTTGGCTGATTATAAATTGATAGAAAGCAAACTCCACTCCACCCCACCTGACCCCCAACGATAGACAGTGAATAGGAATGAAGAGGAAGGCATTAGGGAAGATGTCCCGGACCGTGTGCAGCTAACTCGAAGCAGCCTATAACCAGATTCCCAGCCGGACACTGCTAGTTCCAGAAAGAAATGCAGAATTCACATCCAAAGAAAAATTTACAAAGGAACCGTCAGGACATTGTCAAAGTATTGACTGGCACACCAGACAAATGCAAAATAACAGCTGTTTGTACTGAAGTGATAGGATCTAAAATGCATTTAATATTTAAAAGCAGGTCCATCTGCCACTAATAAGTCTTTGCCAATATCATTTCAAAAGAATGCTATTCTAACACTATTCACAAGTATGTACACAAATCTGCAGTTGTGCTGTGCAGGGTAGAAGTTGAAAGACGACCAAGACGGTGCTCCTTTAGCTTCGTCTTCCTGGCAAGTAGCCTCTTCCACTGATAACACATAACAAGAATCAAGCGCACATTGCACACAACTCTCCGCCCATTATGAAAAGGAACAAGTCTGAAATTCAGTTCTTTTGAAGTGCAGTTACTACTGTAATATAGGAAGGGAGAGATTTAACAGCTGGTCTGGTGAAAGGCTGTTGCTGCTTTAAGACAACTGTCACATCCTTTCCCTGACAAAGAACAGCTGCCGTATCTCTGGGACCAATCTCGGCTTTCTCAGATGCTGTGCAGGTTCTCTGTAGTTTCTTTAGACTGAATGAAGCATTTCAAAATGATCACTTCATTCTCCCAAAAGCTGCAAACTGATAGGAAAAGGTTTTGTGCCTTTCACCCATCACTCTCCAAAATATTTTATAAATGTAAAGTGAACTGCTTTTATATGTTCCAAAATTAACTTCCTTGCACTGCAGTAAAAATTTACAAATCCCAGAATTATCCAAATTTTGAGGAGGAGTTTGGCTCAAACCCTTCGTACTACTGAGTTCACACACACCTCTCTCCACAAGGCTTTGTTTCATCCAATTCTACCTAACCAGAGTTCTATAGAGATGCATCATAACTTCTTGACTCCTATACTCAATAGCTCAATTAATAAGTGCAAGTATTCCATAAGCCATCTTAACCACCCTGTCTACCTGTGTAGCCACTTTCAATGAGTCATGGACTTGCACCCCAAGGTCTCTCTGCTCTTCAACACTGTTAAGAGTCTTGCCCTTAAGACTGTACTGCCTCTTGATATTAGTCCCACCAAGGTGCAGCACCTCACATATATTTGTGTTAAACTCCATCTGTCATTTCTCTGCCCACATCTGCAGCTGATCTATAATCACGCTGTGTCCGTCGCCAGTCTGCTACATTATTTACAACTCCACCAATCTTGGTATCGTCGGCAAACTTACCAACCAATCCATCAACATACTCATCCAGGTCATTTATGTACATCACAAACAGCAGAGATCCCAGCACAGATCCCTGCAGAACACCACTACTCACAGGCTTCCAGCGTGAATAAGTCCCTTCAACCACCACCCTCTGTCTTCTGTGGGCAAACCAGTTCTGGATCCACACAGCCAATTCTCCACTGGCTCCATGTATCCAAATTTTCTTTATCAACCTATTACGTGGGACCTTGTCAAATGCCTTACTGAAATCCTTATTGATGACATCCACAGTTCTACCTTCATCAATCCCTCTCGTCACTTTGTCAAAAAACTCAACCAGGTTAGTAAGACATGTCTTGCCCCACACAAAGCCATGCTGGGTTTCCCTAATCAAGTCATTGGATTCCAGATGGGATATACATTGGGTTCTATTATCATTATTCTCTCACTCACATCTCAACAGTCATTACATGCAGTTTGTTTGTTACCATGAAAGTAGTGACCATCTGCTCCTGGTCCACACTGCTCCAGCATTGCCTCAAGAAAAGTCTTCCATGGGGAGCCCGACTCCTGGCACATTGGCACGAAGGGGTGCCATGTAAGAAATATCTCAGCTGGCTGCTCTCACAGCATGGTTCTGATATCCAAGCTCACTGGCTAGCAAAACTGTCAGTGTGAGCACAGCCAATGAATGTCTTATTTCCACAAACATTTAATAACACTAGGACTGTTTAAAAAAAATTGTTTTATTAAACATTTAAAACACATACACATCTAAAAGTGATTAAGAACATTGAACCGTCCAAACTTTTCTCCCAGCAGTCAACGACTGCCATTCATTTCAATGGGGTTGTCGTGCTTGGCCCAGGTACAGGCTCAGGAGCAGGGCTCTCAGTCTAAGATCTGGGAAACTTCTAGGAAACTGCACTGCTCCCCACACCCATGATGAAGACCTGAACCCCAATAACCCGCACACAATGATGGTGCAACGGTTAAGTTAACCAGAGGACTGGACTAACAATCTGGAGGCTTGATTTCAAATCTCACCACGATACCTGTGGAATTTCAGTTCAGTTAACAGTCTGAAATAAAGAGAAAGACTGGTCTTGATAATAATGAACACAAAACTCCTGGATTGTTATAAAAATGCACAAACACCAGAAATCTGCCATCCTTACCTGGTGTGGCTTGTATATTACTCTAGATCCACAGCATTGTCGTGCTCTTAAATGTCCTTTCAAGTAGCCTAACAAGCCAATCAGTTCAGATAATTAGAAACAGGTAATGATTTCCAACCTCATAGGTGATGCCAACATCCCAAAATGAACAACAGGATCCCTCCAAGCCAGTTTACTTTCACCAATGGCCTGACCAGACAATCAAGGTCCTGACTTTCCACCATCCTGGACTGATTCTCTCCCTCTTGATCAATAAACATGTCCTTTCTATCTTCCGCCACTCATTTTGTCATTCTAGAGCGGGTGAAGAAAATGCCTTTGTCCATTAAAGTATACTACCATGTCTTTCAGCATGGAACATGCTGGAGTGAGTGTGTGTGTGTGTTATGCATGTGTGTGCGTGTTATGCATGTGTGTGCGCTGCAG
>JAUZTB010000072.1:31633515-31643997 GCA_034780895.1 Rhynchobatus australiae
GTGCAAGCAGACAATAAGGTGCAAGGTCATAATGAGGTAGATTGTGATGTCAAGAGTTTATTTTAATATACTAGGAAACTATTAATAGTCTTATAACAGAGGGATAGAAGCTGTCCTTGAGACATGTGGTACATGCTTTCAGGCTTTTGTATACTGTGCCTGATGGGAGAGGGGAGAAGAGAGAATGTTCAGGGTGGGTGGGGTCTTTGATTGTGCTGGCTGTTTTAGAGGCAGTGAGAAGTGTAGATGGAGTTCATGGAGGGGAGGCTGATTTCTGTGATGTGCTGACCTGTGTCCATAACTCTCTGCAGTTTCTTGTCCTGGGCAGAGTAGTTGTCATACCAAGCTGTGATGCATCTGGATAGGATGCTTTCCATGGTGCATGAACAATTATAGTCGAAGAAGAATGGAAGGAAGGCTTGAGGTTTATTACCTCAAAGTCCCAAAGCTGTCAGGAGCCAAATGTCAAACAGCAGAGGACATCACTTTAAGGTGAGTGGAGGAAAGTTTAAAGGAGATCTGCAGGGCAAGTTTTTTACACAGATTGGTGGGTGCCTGGAACGAGCTGCTGGGGAAGGTGGTGGAGGCAGATGCGATAGAGGAGTTTAAGAGTCATTTAGACAAACTCAGGAAGGGAGTGGAGGGATATGGATTATGTGCAGGCAGATGAGATTATTCACTTCAGCATCATGGTTGGCACAGACATCATGGTTGGCACAGACATCATGGGCTGAAGGGGCTGTTCCTGTGCTGTACTCTTGTGTCCTATGTTCTACATTCTATGTATGTGTCATGCTGTAGTACAGGCACTGCTGTGGTGTTAGAAGTGATTCTGACCTTGTCCTTCCCAGTTCTCCCTTGCCCTGGTACAGCTCCTGTCTGCTGCAGTGCTTCAATGCCACTGTTCTTCCTTCCTGGATAGCCAGCTTTGTCCCCATCTGTCCACAGGAGATCCTCCCTGCCTGACATCTACACACCTTGCACTTTCTTGCAAGGAGCAGTGAGAGGAATGAGGCAGATGAACCTAGCCATCTCAATCCTTTTCTGTGTGCTTCAGCTCTTGGATGGTTTGTATTGAAATTCCCAGTTACAAATGGATCCCAGGTTGAAATGCACAGCGCAGACCAGGCTGTGTGCTTGTACTCTGGCCAGTGAGAAGATTTATTATTTTATTTATTGACTATATCATAAGGCACAATTATATGGAATATACGGCACTGGAGGCCACTCAGCCCATAGAGGTATGTACTGGCTGAGTGAGATGCACATGCATTTCTTCCTTATTAGGACCTAGAAAGAGGCATTTCAGCCCATCAGCTCCTGTTACTAGCAGACTATTCCATTGGTCCACTCTCCTGCAACTTATTTTCTCTCAACTACATTACCTCCCCTTCAGTTCTTTTACTGTTTACCTACAGTAATTTACAGCAGCCAATCAACATATCTGCATGTCTTTGGGGTGTGAGAGAAACCTCAGGCAGTCATTGGGGGAGAATATATAAACTCCACACAGATAGCAGCAGAGATCAGGATCGAACCTGCTCCTTGGAGCTCTGAAGCAGTGGCATAAACCCTCCTACAGTGAGTGCCCTCAAATCTTTGTGAATTAATGATTAAGTTTCTGGACATTGTTCTGAGGAATTCAGAGGCAAAATTATCATAACATTTCCCACTATTGCCTGTTAACACTGATTAGTTTGCAAAACATAAAGTGGGGAGACAGGCTGGGAGAAGGCAAGAATTTGTGGATGCATCCAAACACTCGTCCTGTGTAGGAGATTTGTTTTTTAAAACATTCATTCATTTCCCTTTAAAACCTACTGTGGAATTTGCTTCAATCATAGTTTCAAGCTTGACATCCGATGTTTTGACCAGCCTCTGTATGAAGGAATAACATGCAGCTTCTTGCCTCCTTCCTTCTGTGGGACACAACTAAACATGGTTCAAAGGCAAATACAGAACAAAATCCCTGAGAGTGAAGATTGTTGTCCATTGCCCTGTTTACCCCATACCCAATGACAGCCTATGCCTTTGGTTAGAGGGGTGTAACACAAATGTAACTTGACCTTAATAAACCCACAGACTCTTGCTATCAATACAAAGCTCTACAGAAAATACAGGAAACATCCAGGGTTTTCACATCATGCGTGGAGGTAGAGCAGTCAGTGTAGAATAGTGTTGCTTGATAAAAGCTTGTGATGTGACCCAACAGCCAGTTGCTGATAGGATACCTTGTAAAGATCCCTAAGTTCAGCCATGGATGTTGCTGCTCTGAGATATCCATCAATGTCTGCTAGTTGCTTGTGATCACCCTCAACTTCCTGGAGGACCACCTCACCAGCCTGTATGATGTCACAGTATCAAACCATGAAGTGATGTCACAAATAAAACGCTCCTTGAATCCACTGTCTCCAGTGATGATGTCACTCAGAGCTGACTGCATGACATCACAAGTGGCGAAAGGGAAAGATTCTGTCGAGACCAGCAGTCCAGCCGCAGATGTGGCGGCACTGGTCAAAATTCTTATCCCTGGGTCATGCCACCATTTCAGGGAAGATACAAGAAGATGAAGTCCTGCTTTAGAAGCTTCACACATGTAAGCTAGAAATATAAATCACAACACTGGGAACTGGATCTTCACTACATTCCCTCACCTTTTCCTGACCTGAATCCCGTGTTCCAGGCTTGCTGATGGACTGTGGTGGTGATGGGGAGACAGTCCTCTGGGCTTCCCCCACCATCCTGCCCAGGCCTCATGAACAAAGCTAAACATTAACAGAGACTGCCCTTACCTCCACAGTGTCCCAGGAACACAGGAGGGGAGGGTAGGTCTTGGGTTGGAGGAATCAAGGTGATTATTGCAGGAGCAGAAGGAAGATCTATGCAGTTGGAGATGGTTCCCAATTGTAAAGCCATCTCCTCTCTTGTTCCCATAGCAACCTGGGATACATCTCATCAGGCCCTGGGGATTTATCCACCTTTATGTGACCCACAAGATCTAAACTCTTCTCCTCCTAATGCTAACATGCACCAGAACATCACCATCCCTCATCCTGAACTTTCCCTCCACCAGGTTCTTCTTGGTGAATACAGATGAGAAGTACTTATGTATTTTGGATATCACTCCCAAACCCTGGCTCCACGCACAGACTGTCCCGTTGGTCCCAAAGGGGACTCACTCTGTCCCTAGTTACTCACTTCCTCGATATACTTAGGGTTCACCTTAATTGTGATAATTCACCTCAGTTTTCCCTGCTACCATCAAACTCAATGGACCTTGGCATCTTACCTTAGGGTTAGGGTTAAGCTAACCCTAACTTTGAAGTTCCTCTCTCCAGGGATAATGAAGTTGCATTGGTAAATCATTGAGCACATACATTTCCAATCTAGTCCACATTAGGTTTTCATTACAATTAATTTAGATGAGCAATTTTTGTTCATGTTTAGTCTGTTCATCTCATTTGAGAAGGCACTGATTCATCAAGGGTTAAGGCAGTGGTCAGTCATGATGTTTGACCCTGCTGCCCAGTGTTTATTGTGTGCTGAGAATGGGTGTGAACTGTTGTTTGCTTGTACTGGAATAGTGTTAGAATTTCACATCTTACATTACTTACCAGCAATCAGTAGCTGTTCTCCAGATCAGACTCTGGCTTGGCTACTGGTGACTCTTATTTATAGCTATGGAAAGGACCAATATCAGCAAACTAAACCACAGACTAGTTTTGGGCCACCTTACTCTGCACAGCCCAGATTTTACCAGACACATCTTGGAAGCTTGTGACCATTTCCATCAAGGCCAGAGACATAGAAGACTGCAGATGCTGGAATCTGGAGCAACAAACTATCTGCCAGAGGAATTCAATGGGTCGATTAGCATTGAGTGGGGGGAAAGGAAATGTTGATGTTTACGGTTCAAGACACTGCATCAGGACTTGACCCAAAACGTTGACAATTCCTTCCCCATGTGCAGTACATTGTAATACTCACCTGCTTTCCTTCCAAAGCAGCTCAGTGTCTCAGCTGCACCCAGGGGTGGTGAGCTGCACCCAGAGATGATGAGCTTCACCCAGAGGAAGAGGATGCCAATGAACACAGTGAACCTGTGCAATGAATCAGGTCAGTTTCCTGCAGCTGAATTATATGATCTTTGCAACTGAGAAGTCCGGCCATGGTGTTGAGATGGAATGAGGTAGACAAGAAGATAAAGAAAGATTTGCTTTATTGTTGATTTTGAGATGACTATAAATATTTTTCTATTTTAATGAACAATTAATGGACTTTACAATGCTTATATTGTCAAGTGTGGGACCAATTTGCTGATTGTTCTGAGGGAGATGCTGCTACACCATAGGATTATAATAAAAATTTGTCAATGAGGAGCTAAAATGGCTCTTGGTATGAATGAACTGGGCAACTTCCCACAGAGCTAAAGCTTTCTAGGCTGCATCACCCGATGGTGTTAGTTTCTCTTTGGGGCATCCCTTCAGTTCCGATGGTTTTGCAGCTGTCTTGTTGAAGTGAGCTGGGGGAAAGGCACTACTGATCATCAGGGAGCTGCCCTGCACTCTAGGGCGTTGCTGGGAGTTCATGAAGGGGCTTTTACAGCGTACAGGTTTTAATTGCCCAACATAAGGCATTGGTTTGGAAGATTCTAAATCTCTGCTGGCTCTGAGTTGGTCCTGTATAAGGGCAGAGCCTTCGGTTTGGTGGCCATTTCTCACTGTGCATAGGCTCGGACTGAGCTGGATGGCTGGCAGTTTCTTGTAAGAGACCAGTGAAACTGTGCTCCGCAGCATCTTTGAGGGAGCGACCACAGAGTCTGACGAGGGGGCCAGCTTCTTCATGGGCTTGTTCGCAGCTTGTTTCACAGAACACAAAGGTTGCTTCAGAACTGCTGGGGATGTGTTCCTTTCTGTACCCACCAGTATGGATCTTGTGCGCTTTCCTTGATGACAACCACTGTATAACAAGACAAACTCTTTCTGAGACTGGAGGGGCAAGACATTCAGTCTTTTACTGCATTTATTGAATATCTCAACCACTAAATCTGAAAGTAAAGAGAAGAAAATTGTTGAATACACCAGTGCGATTGTTTATAAGAACAATATTGCACTGCTTGGAAAACTATCAACATTACCACAATCTATTCCTGCAGCAGAATAAAAGCAATAATTGTCTTACCAAGAGCTTCGTTGACTACTTTAGGAATGACTGTTTTGAGAACTGAACAGTGTCTCTGCAAAGATGGATTAGCATTCATCTCCAACAACCAAACCTGGAAAACATCAAATGCAGAGTTGGCAATCTGCTTGTTTACCTTCCTCTTCTCATGTACCCGGGGATTGGGTAGAGACAGGAGAATCATTTTCCACCTCTGCCTAGTTCATATTCACACTGGGCATTTCCATGAGGTAGGTTTCACTGAGATCCCCTCATCCTTCTGAACTCCATCGAGTACAGGCCCAGAGACATCAAATGCTCCTCATACGTTAAGCCTTCTTGTGAACCTCCTGTGGGCCCTCTCCTGGGCCAGCACATCTTTCCTTAGATGCAGAGCCCAAAATTGCTCACAATATTATGTCATCAGGGAAGCCCCCTGCATCTCTTGGACTGGTTTCTCTGGAATCCACTTCCACATTGGATACTGTACAAGTATTCAGAAGATTTGGGGTGAATGTTAGCATCATCTGACATGTGGGAGTCATTTAAAGGCTGGGAAGTCAGAATGCAGGACCAAAGTGTTCCTGTGAGGAAAAAGGACACGGATGGCAAGGTTCTGGAACTTAGGATGATGAGAGAAGTTGCATTTTAATCAAAAAGGAAAACGAAGCATATGTAAGGTTTAGGCAGCTGAAATTGGACAGGGCCTTTAAGGAGTATAAAGGAAACAGGAGAGAACTTAAATGGGGAATCAAGAGGACTTAAAAGGACATGAAATGTCCTTGGTGAGTGGGATTTAAGAAAATCCCAAGGTATTTTATACTTGCATTAAAACAAGGGGGTAAATAGGGAGAGGGTAGGACCGCTCAAGCACGAGGGAATTTGCATCTGGAACCAAAGGAAATAGGCGAGGTACTGAATGAGTACTTCACATTGGTACTTACCAAGAAGAAGGACATGGAGGATAGTGAAATCAGGAGGGGTATGCTGATACACAAGAGCATGTTGATATCAAGAAAGAGGAGGTGTTAGGGCTCTTGAAGAACATTAAGGTGGATGTCCCCAGGCCTGATGGGATCCATCCCAAGTTATTGAGAGAGGCAAGTGAGGAGATTTCTGGGGCCTTGACAAAGATCTTTGTATCTTCTTTAGCCACAGGGGAGGTCCCAGAGGACTGGAGAAGAGCCATTGTTGTTCCTCTATTTAAGAAAGGCAGTAGAGACAAACCAGGAAATTATAGGCTGGTGATAGGGAAACTATTGGAGAAGATCCTTAGGAATAGGATCTACTCACATCTGGAAAAGCATAGACTTGTTAGGGATAGTCAGCATGGATTTGTGTGGGGGAGGTCCTGTCTTACAAATTTGATTTGAGTTTTTTGAGGAGGTAAGAAAGGTGATTGATGAGGGTCGGGCAGTGGATGTTGTTTACACTTTAGTAAAACTTTCAACAAGGTTCCTCATGAGAGGCTGATCTAGGAGATTATGGCAAATGGGTTCCAGGGAGGCTTGGTAAATTGGATTCAAAATTGGCTTGCCCATAGAAGACAGGGTAGTGGTGGAGGGCTGTTATTCTGATTGGAGGTCTGTGTCCAGTAGTGTTCCACAGGAATCAGTGCTGGGATGGAGGTGTAGAGGGATTGGTCATTCATGGTGGAGATGAGTCAGCTGGGACCAGGAAATTGGGAAGAGAATGGTCAAGAGGAAGAAAATAATCAGTGCTGAACAAAATGAAGAGGTGACAATTTGAGAGTTGGAATTGTTGTTGGACTAGGGAAGGAAAGCTTGTATTTGGAGACCTGGGAAAAGGGGTTGGAGTTGGGGGTTAGGGGTTGGAATTGGGGGTTAGAAGCTCATGGTTACAGGTTAGTAGTTACGGTTACATTTAATGTGCTGCCATTGCCATTCCTCTGAACATAAAATTCTGTGTCAGGTGAACAAAAGTGTTCCTAAGACATTCTAGAACTTCAGTGACAAAAAAGTCTGAAAGAGAGGGGTCTTTGGAAACATTGTATGTTTAACAATCAAATATTTCCTCTTTCCCTTTGCTGACCAAAACAACAACAACTTTTATTTACATGGCATCATTAAGGCAGCAGAACCATCACACAGCACCTCACAGGTGTGTTGTCAAACATCTGATGCTCACTTCTGACCACAGGGAGATATTAGGACAGGTGGTCAAAAGTTTGGCCACAGAGGGAACACTTAAGGAGCAAAGGAGAAGTGAAGTAGAGAGATGGAGATGTTTAGTGAGTGAGTTTGTGGGCAGATGTCAGATCTTCTGGACATTCAGTAGTGGAAATAGGTGATATAAGTTTTGACATGGTTGTGTGACCAAACCCTCATCTTAGGGCCAAATAGCCTGGGATAGGGGTGGAGTCAGAGGCTTTGGAACAGACTGTGAAGGGGAGAGATGAAAATGCCTTCAATCTTCCCGCTCTTCTGTCCTGGATGTGAACCACGGTCTGACACCTCAGAGACAAGAGGGGGAGTGGAGAGGTGTGGAAATTGATACCATGCTTTCAGGTGATGCTGACAAGGCGTAGTGGGTGGATGAGGAAGGGAAAGGCTGAGAGGGATCTTCAGGCATGTCAAGCAAACTATAGGGGACAGCCATTTGGCCCATTGTAACTGTGATAGCTTGTTATTGGAGCACAATGATGGTTGTCACTGGATCATGGCCTTTGTGCACCTGGTCTTGGTTCCTTGAGCATTTTGAACATACAGTATAGAACACTACAGGACAGCAGGCCCTTCGGCCCACAATGTTGTGCTGACATTTTATCCTGCTCTAATATCTATCTAACTCTTCCCTCCCACAGAGCCCCCTATATCTCTATCATTCATCTGTCTATCTAAGAGTTGCTTAAATGTCCCTAATGTATCTGCACCCACAATCTCTGCAGGCAGTGTGTTCCACGCACCCACCACTCTCTGTGTAAAAAAACTTACCCCTGACATCCCCTTATACCTTCCTCCAATCACCTTAAAATTATGTCCCCTCGTGTTAGACATTGTCGCACTGGGTAAAAGCCTCTGACAGCAGTGTAAAAGCACTAACCTGTTTGATTTAGTTGTTACCTTTTCCACAGCCATTGGAGTCTACTACTCCACCTGACGATGGCAGAATGTACATCTACAGCAAAACTTTACTGCCATAAAAATGTGCACCTGAGTTCCAGAGTAGGTCATTTTTTTTTGGTCATAGGTGATTAAGATTCATCCCATTCATTCTATGCAGTCTACACTTTAAACTGGGCCTCCCAATGAAAAGTTAGTGCCTAGCCTGCCAGATCATGACCTTAAAATAACTTATCACAAGGTACAAGGAACAATAGTTTCATGGGGGTAGGGACGATGGAGTGAAGATGAGGGATGCAGCACTCCATGAAGCAGAATAAATCAAAATAATAGTTGTTGATCAGTAACATTTTTAAAGAATGTTTCGCTTGTCACTTTGACTGTTTCATGCTACATATAATTCTCTAATGAACAAGCAACATAGTGCATTTGAGTCAGCTACTAGAAAGACAAAAACATCTCTTGATAATCTGCACTTACTTCAGCTTCCTGTCTCATGCTGTAGAGAGATACTGGGTTCTCACTGCCACTGTCTAACTGAGGCTCCAGCTATGCTGAAGGGAGTCTTTCAAGCATCTCATGCAATTGAGGCATTCAAAACTTAGCCTGAGCAAGGATTACACATGATTCTCTAGAAAACCAAGCTACATGTTCCCAATATTATATAGCTTGTCGGAGGGAATTCTGCACACAGAGGAAAAGCCCTCTTCTACTGAGAGTCAGCAAAGCTTACAGCAATTTTCTCAAGTTAACTAACAAAAGAACATTTAGATGCACACTTCCACTGCCTTAGGGAACTAGCTGAGTGGGTAATATATTAGATGGCTTGGCTGACAGTTAGTTTAGACTCTGCCATCAGTTTTATGTTATCAGCAATGGCTCATAATTAGTGAAAATAAACATGTGCGCTTTAGGTTAAAAATAGGAGACTGTCTGCTGAAGGGTGATTCCAGATTGCATGTGGTGGTCTGTAAAATGGCAGACTGAACATCTTCCACAACATCTGATAAGGGTCATTGACATGAAACACTAACTCTGTTTCTGTCTCCACAGACGCTGCCTGACCTGCTGGGTATCTCCAGCATTTTTCTGCTTTTGTTTCGGATTTCCAGTGCTTTACAATCTCTCGCACATGGCCCTCCTACCTCATAATCCACTTTGAATTTCTGCACAATTCCCAGCTCCATGAACATTCTCAGCGAGGCTGTGATCATTCCATCGCTGTCGAGGGAAAAATCATTGAAGGAGAAATGAGCAATTCCCAGCTCACTCACTGTAGGAAGTTTGGCAGCCTGTTTAAAAGTACAGAAAAGTTAAAGAGCAGAAAAAGAAAGAAGGAAAAAAATGCTATTTCATCTAATTCTTACTTATAAGTAGTGCAAAATACATTAATGTTAAAACCAGTAGAACATTCCATCCTCATCATAGTATCATTGCCCTGAAGTTCAATAGCATCTTCAGCCTACCCTGCTATCAGTGGTGAGGTTTGAGGAAGCCAGATATTGGACCTTGAATCTTATCCATCAGCTGACACCAAGGTGGGAGGAGGCACAAGAAGTACACTTAAGCCAGAACCACTGTTAACTGATCTCCTTAGGGGAAGCGAGTGCTTGAACCAGGGTCTTGGGGACTTATGGACCTGGGGAATCACATGGACTTAGGTTGAATGATGTGGTTCAGGGAGTGTGTGGGGCTCACAGGATTGTGTAGGGCTTGGCTTAGTGATGGGGTTTAGGGGTATAATAGGGCTTGGAGGATTGCATGGAGCTTGAGTAAGTGATGGGATTCAGGGGAGTAAAGGAAGTGATAGAATTGCCTGGGGCTGGGGCAAATGATGGAGCTGAGGGGAGTGTATAGAACTCAGGGAATGCCTGGATCTTGGGTGAGCAATAGGGCTTGGGGAATTACCTGGTGCTCTGGAAGGGAGTGAGCATCTCGAAAGGAATGGAGAGGGGACCTTAAGAAAAGCGAGGCCATCAAGCAAGCATCAAGACCCTCATTTGCATTTGCAAAAAAAAAGAGCCTAATTTAGGGGCATAGGCAAACGACTCCTCGTTGCTTTTATCTAATTCAGCAGAAGGAGTACTCCGATAAAGTGTAATTTCTATCAGTCATTTTGCAAAAGTAGTTGGTGGTGTGAAGATGGAGGTCATGTGATACAATATCTTTCTACTGCCTGTGATCACTGTACACTGATAATGATATGATGTCATCAGATATAACACAAGTTATTCACAGT
>JAUZTB010000073.1:498357-510963 GCA_034780895.1 Rhynchobatus australiae
CACAAAAGTACATCCTCGGAAAAAAGAAAGCTGACCAGAAAGCCTGTTAAGTAAACCATCTGTCTCAAACAGATCTGTAATCAGGCGCTGCAGATGCACGGTGGCTATGGCTATCTGAAGGACTATGCTGTTCAGCAATTTGTTCGCGATATAAGGGTGCATCAGATCCTGGAGGGTAAGTATTATTGCTGATTTTTTTGTTTATTTTTGATTTCTTGGAGCTATCTCCATGTGCTGTTTGGAAAGGATATCTGAGAAAAGAAGAAAATCTTTTTTTCTTCTTTAGTACAGGAGTTCTAATATAAGCATATTTGAGTGAAAGGTTGTAAGGCTTGTTTCAACCAATTGCATACTTCCCTTTCACCTCATGGTGCCAAAACAGCCTACCTAGAGGGGCAAATTGCACTGTGTACATGGACAGGGTGGGCTGAGAGGATCTGTCTCTGTGCTATATGATCCTGTGTATTGTAGGAAAGCTCCAAAGTTTCTTTGCCAACCTGTCCCGAGCTCCTGATTCCCCAGGACAAGGCAAAAAAGGCTCACAGAAACACCTGTATAATACCTAGGAAGGCAGACCAGCCTGACCTGAAAATATGTCACTGTTGCTTCATTATTGCTAGGTTTAAATTATTACTCAGTTTCACTGTTCACCAGTAATGGTTCAAGAAAGTGAATCACTGCCACTTTCCCAAAAGCAACTAGAGATGGACAATAAATACTTGTGTTTCTTTTCAATAAATGTAAAATATGTCTGGGGTGACATTATCTACCTGACCAAACCCCCTCTCCAATACCTGACCACCAACCAGAACCCAACCTAAGGAGTGCAACTGCCTTCTGCATGAAACTGTCCACTCCATGATTTATGCACTTGGGGTTGAAGCTCACTAGTTGAATGCTAGTTCTTTGGGATCTACATGTTTCATCCAGATATGGTTGTCAATAGATTCATAGTTCCACAGATGCGGTGTACCATTTGCAATTGGGCTTTGATCTATAACTGGATACTATATATCCATTTTTATTGAATGTTAGTAAAATATCAGGTGGAGAAAGGTCTTATTGTCTTGATGAGAAAAAGTAACATTTTTTTATTTCATGTAGGTACCAATGAAGTGATGCGGATGCTTATCTCTAGGAACCTGTTCCACGACTAATTCTGCTGTGAATGAGCACAGTTCTACAAAGTAGAAACAGTTCACTTTATTGATTATCTATCATGTAAAGAAACCTCAAATAACAGCTGCATATCTTCATGCAAGGATTCAACATCAAACATTAATATCACCGAACTAGCATCTCCTCATGAAAACTATTCCTGCACTCCAGTGTGAGGTACCTGACCAGTAAAATGCAAAGTCAGTTCTTTTCTTTCTATTTTCTCTTTGTTTGTATAACTTGAATTGTTTTCAGGGCTTAAACCCATATGTAAGGATAGAGAGAAGTACCTGGATAAATAAAATATAACAGCTCTGTATTCTGTTTGTCAGTGTTAGTTAGACCACTAGCAGTTAGCACCATTAGAAGTTTAATTCCTTCAGGTAATGCTTGGAGTGAAGTCTAATAAAAACTTGAAAATAGTTTTTTGTTGTGTTTTACTCTCTGTGATGTCTACTTTTGCTATAATTTCATGCACGAATTATAAGAATAGAGCAACTTAAAACTTGGATTTACAAAAGGGCAATTGTGCTTGACAAATGTCTGGAACTTTTAAGGATGTAAACAGTGGAGCAGGTGGGGGAGAACCAGTACTGGACTTCCAGAAAGCTTTTGACAAGGTCCCACATAAGAGTGCAACATTAAAATACTTGGAATGGCAGTAAAGTGCTGACTTAGTTATAAAACTGGTTAGCAACTGGAAAAAAAATAGGAATAAATGGGTCCTTTTCTGGACCCATTTTCTGCGTGCTTACTTTCATTAAATCATGGCAGGCAATGATTTGTGGCAATGAAAGTGAGGAAAAGCCTGGTCCTGTGATTGGTCCCCAGCTATTCACAATATGTATTAATGATTTAAATGAAGAAGTTAAATGTAAACTCCCAAGTTTGTGGATGACACAAAGCTGGATGGGAGTGTGAGCTGTGAGAAGAATGCAGATATGTCCCAGTGTGATTTGGACAGCTGAGGGAGTGGGAAAATGTATGGCAAATGCAGTGTAATGCGGATAAATATGAGGTTATCCAGTTCAATAGATCCACAGCAAGGCAGGTTGTTATCTAAATGTTGAGAGTTTAGGAAAGAGGGAGGTGCAACGAGACCTGGATGTCTTTATGCATCAGTCAATTAAAGTAAGCATGCAGGTACAGCAGGCAGGTAAGAAGGTAAATGATATGTTGGATTTCATAGCGTAAGGAATTGAGTACAAGGGAGTGATGCCTCACTGCTATTGTGCAAGGCCTTGGTGAGCCCACATTTTCAGTGTGAAATACCGTTTTCCTCTCCATATCTGAGGAAGGATGTTCTTGCAGTGGAAACAGTGCAGTGAAGGTTCACCACATCGACTCCTGGGATGGCAGGACCGACATATGAAGAGAGATTGAGGCAATTAGCCTTGTATTTGCTGGAGTTTAGAAGAATGAGAGGTGCCTCATTGAAACTTACCAAATCCTAAGGGACTGGACAGACTAGATGCAGGAAGAACATTCCTGATGGTGGAGAAGTCCAGAACCAGGAATCACAGTCTAAGGGTATGTTGTTTCAGACTGAAATGAGGAGAAATTTCTTCACCCAGAGAGTAGTGAACCTGTGCAATCCTCCAGCACAGGAGGCAGTTGAGGCCAAATCATTAAATATATTCAAGAAGGAGTTAAATATAGTTCTAAAAACTAAAGGGACCAAGAGATATGGGGAGAAATCAGGAACAGGGCAGTGAATTAGGATGATCAGCCCCAATCCTGGTGGAGCAGGTATGAAGTGCTGAATGATTTCTGGCTGCTCCTGACTTCTGTGTTGTTTCACTGCTGTTGCATCCACACAGAGTGTAACATTCCAACTACACAACAGGCTCCAGAAGCTTACGGCACACCAAGTACTCTGGGGATGCTTTTTCCAAGTAGTTGCAACCACCAAGGGTATGGGGCCATAAATATAATTAAACTGTTGTGTAACCTGCCTGAGAAACTGACATACAGCCCTGATTTTGTTTGGAAACCACTTAATTGACTGATGGAAATGATCTCTGAGATGTGTAAGGTTTGCCGGCTTCATTGCCGGCTGTCTCAACCAGTTCTGGATGTCATGATCTGAATACAGAGGAAGTTCCAATCTTAAGAAAGGAAAAAGATATCTATTTAGTTTTTTTGTTAAAGACACCTAACCAAACAGATTAACATTTAAAGGGAGTCGTGCTGGAAACATGACAGGTCAGGGAGCTTATTTGGAAAGAGAAACAGTTTCAGGTCAAAGACCGTTCATTAGAAAAGTTAACTCTGTTTCTCTTTCCATTGACGCTGCCTGACCTGCTGAATGAGTCCAGAATTTTCAGTTTTTATTTTAGATTTCCAGCATCTGCGGTCTTTTTAATTTTTCATTCTTTTACCCAGTTAATTTTTTTAAGTGGGTATTAAAGTTTAGCCCAAGACAAAAGATTGTTTTTGTGGTATTGAAAGTACAGATGTCCATCATTTATCCTTTCTTCAGGCAGTTAAGAAAATATGTTGTGCTTCAGATCTTGAGTTCAGCCAGGAACTGGATTAGTGCCACGTCCCTTTCTCAGAGCAAGCAGTGGTGAGGCAAACCCAGTGCAAACTGAACAAAGTGAGTACAGTTAATTGAAAATAGAAAGGCAAAGCATACGACTGATTTATGAATTTGTATGTTCATTAAAGATTCTGTCTTTAGTCAACAGAGCTGAAATTTGTCAAATGTATCACTGTTTAATCTCATACTTTCAAATGTGCAGCAGATTTAGACTATGACAGTTTCAACAAACTCAGGCAAGTAAATTTATGAAAAGAATGTGTTTGCTGTGTTTGTTAATCGGATGTGGCCATCAGTGGCAATGTTGGCATTTGTTGTCCAACACCAATTCCCGGACAAAGACATTAGTGGGTCTTGTGTGGCATAGAGGTCAAAATGGCAGATTTCCTTCCCTGTAGGACATTGGTGAACCAGATGGTTTTTAATGATAATCTAATGGATTTCATGATTACCATAAGCAGCTTTTTTAAATTCCAGATTTATTTAATTACTAGAATTTAAATTCTTCAGCTGCAGTGATGGGATTCAAATTAACCCCTTTTAAAGATTTGAAAGGCAAGGCTGAATCCTCACCAAGGGCAGTGTAGAGGGACAGCAGTTCGTGGGCTGGCTCACAGCTCCAGGGACGTGTTTTGATGCTGACCTCAGGCGCTGTCTTTGTGGAGTCTGCAAGTTCTCCCTGTGACTGTGTGGGTTCCCACCAGGTGCTCTGGTTTCCTCCCCACATTACCAGAGATATGTTAGGAGGTTCATTGGCTCCTGTAATTTATCCCTTAGTGAGGTGAGTGGTAAATAGAATCAAAGGCCATGAATAAGTCACAGGTCTATGGGAAAACAAGGGGAAGGAGATAAATACCGTTGTTCTGCTGGACCCAATGGAACTGTGTCGTTACAAGTAAGTGCAGAACTTATATTTCTGGTCAGTGGTCCAGGACTCTATCTGCAAGCCAAGTAACTTAACTACATTGTTGTACCTGCAATAAATGTAAAGAGCCAGGTTCTGGCTCTGTGTAACATGTTCTGTACTTCACGTACAACAGAGGTACAATTGAGATGTGATGAAGTGCTTTCAGAGATCAGGAGGTTTTCAGTCAGTGGGTAAGGGGTTAATACAGGACAGTGATGCTGAAGTAAAAGATCAGCCATGGCCTTAATAAGTGGCAGAGCAGGCATAAGGGGCTGAATAGACTATTCCTGCTTCTACCTACCCCAATGTTCAAAAAATAGCACCGGAGAGAGGTGACATTTTGCAGGCAGGAAAACACGTTTATATTCATGTTCTGACCTTTTTAAGCCTGTATCTGCAGCCTCCTGCAGTAACAGGCGGATTTTTAAGCCATATAAATGCACTTTCAATTGCCTGTTGGACCTGACAGTCTCAGAGGGCCCGACCTCCCAGAACGCAAGTACAACACCTGGAAGTGTCGGGGAGGTCTCCATTGTGCCAGAAAACCTGTCACTGGGGAGGAACAGAGAACAGCACAACGGCCTACAATGTCTGGGCCAAACACAATGCAGAATTGAACTAAATCACTTCTGCCTGCACATCATCCCTATCCCTCCATTCCCTGCATATTCATGTGCCGATCTAACAGCCTCTTCAGTGCCACTGTTGTATCTGCCTCAACCACCACCCCGGCAGCCTGTTCCAGGCAACCATCGCTCTCTGTGTAAACAACCTGCCCCCACACATCTCCCTTAAACTTTCCCTTTCTCAACTTAATGCATGTGCCCTAGTACTTGATATTTCTACACTGGGACATGCATTCTGACTGCCTATCCTGTCTATTACTTCTTATAATCTTATAAATTTTTGTCAGGTCTCCCCTCAGCCTCCACCACTCCAGAGAAAACAACCCAAGTTTGTCCAACCTCTCCTTATAGCACACGCCCTCTAATCCAGGCAGCATCCTGGTGAAGCTCTTCTGCACCCTCTCCACAGCCTCCACGTCCTTCCTGTAACGGGGCGACCAGAACTGAACGCAATACTCCAGATACGGCCTAACCAGAGTTTTATAAAGATGACACATGCGTATGTGATATATATAAAAGCCTTGGATGAAAACATACATGAGTTGATCAGTAAATTTGTAACTGACATGAAAATTTGCAGAGTTGTAGACGAGATCAAAGGATGCGACAGGATATAGGTCAGTTGGAAATATGGGTGAAGAAACAGCAGATGGAGTTTCATCCAGATGAGTGTGAGGTGAAATGTAAAAGGAAAGTTAACAGTCAACTGCAGAACCCCCAGGAACATTGACGTAGAGGATCTTGGGAAATAAGCCCACAACGCCCTGAGAGCAGCAACACAAATGGGCAGGGTGGTAAAGAAGGCGTACGGCGTACTTGCCTTCATCGGTCGGGGTACTCAGTCTAAAAGTTGAGAAGTTCTGCTGCAGCTGTATAAAACTTTGTTTAGGCCACTTTTGGAGTGTTGTGTGCAGCGCTGGTCACTATATCACAGGAAGGGTGTGCGGACTTTGGAGACAGTGCAGACGAAGTTTACCATTAGGGAGCATCAGCTACAAGAAGGGTTCAACAAACTTGGGCTGTTTTCTCTCGAGTGTCGGAGGTTGAGGGGCGACTGGATAGGAGTTTATGAAATGATGAGAGATGTCGACGGGTAGGCAGTCAGAGTCTTTTTTCCAGGGTGGAAGTGTCAAATACTCGAGGGCACAGCTTTATGGTGAGGGGGGAAAAGTTTAAGGGAGATGTGTGAGGCAAGTTTTTTTTACATAGAGAGTGGTGAGTGCCTGGAACACACTGCCAGGGGAGATGGTGGGAGCAGATACGATAGCAACACTTAAGATTTCATTTAGACAGGCACATGAACAGGCAGGGATGTTTAAATTGGCATCATGTTCAGCACAGACATTGTGGGCTGAAGGGCCTGTTCCTGTTCTGAACTGTTCTATGTTCTATCTGCCTTTTTACCCATGTTGTTGACCTTCACGGATGTGTGGATGTGATCCCAGGTCCCTCTGTTCATTGCACTTCCCGAACATGACATCCCACACGGCTCTGGGTTACACTCCACTTCCAGCTTTCCTGTCCAGCTGACCTGACCACGAGAGTCATTGAATCCAACGGCAGAGAAACATCTCCCGTGGCCCGACCAAAGATCCATCTACACCAATCCTACCCCCACCCATTTCATTCCCCCCAACTCCCCCAAACTCAACCCCTCCCCTACACACGAGAGGCAACTTACAGAGGCCAATTACCCGACCGACCTGCTCCTCTCTGAGGTGCGGTGTAAATAATATTTACCTTGGTGAAAAACAATCCCATTGCCAAATCACCTGGGCGACCTGCTGCAGAGAGATCTGAAGAGGCAGCCTCGGCATCTTCCTGTGGACCTGCGGGAAATGGTGGAGGGATGCAGCCGAGGTGTTCGCCCCGGAGAAGGCTGGGAACGGTAAGGAAAGATCCCAGGGCGGCCACAGGCCGACTGCCTTCTCCCTATCAGGTAACACGAGGTGGGCAATGAATGAAACCATGACAACCTTCTTCCAGTTCTGGTCCCAGAAACGCTCCACCGCTGGCAACCTGCTGCCAAGGTCCTAACCCAGGAATTCACTCCCCAGGCCCATCCGTCTTTTGTGTGGTCAAATCTTTCCTCGTTGCCAAGCTGAGGGCATTTATGTATCATCTGCAGACCTCTTCATCATTCTCTCAATATGGAAGCAGATACAACAGGGGTGTTCAGGAGGCCGTTAGACAGACACATGAACACGCAGGGAATGGGGGGGATTTTGGATCATATGCAGGCAAAGGGATTTAGTTTAATTCGTCGTCGTGTTTGGTGGAGGTGGACCAATGGGCTTGTTTTTGTGCTCTGCTATTCTACGTTCAATATTCAATGTTAATTCACAGATAATTAGTTCATTCACAGATTGAGAATTGCGTACTGTGTAGGTCGGGGGTGTTTCTTTCACTGAGTTGAGGTGTATAAAAGTATGAGGGGCCCAGATGGAATAAACAAGGAGGCCTGATTTCCTTAACAATCAAGGTAATTGGGAGGTGGATTAGAGGGGAAATGAGGGGAAAAAAGTCACCTGGAAGGTAACGGAGGAAGGGAACCTCGGTGAGCAATGGAGGTGGGAACCCCTGTCCTGTAGCGCAGGGCTCCAGACCCAGTGATGGGAGTGGGGTCACTTCTTCAACCAGTTATGCCGAACTAATCGGCCTTTTCCTGAGTTGACTACCTCCTGTGATTCTGTGACCCGTGCTGGTCCATCAGTGCGTGACAGGAGGAGCCTTTGGACGTTTGACATGAAGAGTCACAGCTGATACCCTGATCAGTTTCCAAACTCAGTCTCGTGGTTCTCACCTGATGAAAGCCACAGAAGTTGTTCCGTCTCCCTCCATTATTGGAGGCAGAGCCTGGTGTCGAGGAAGCGCATGGTGTGTGCACCCACATCAGTACCTGAGCCTCGCCGACCCATCCTACCCCCCGAACTACTTTACTGTCAGCAAATGTTGGCATTCCTTCCATGAGATAATTTTAAATTGAAATGATCCTTCTTTGCATCTCCAGTAACAGCAGGAGAAGTGATCAGTGTCCCTTTGCCAACTAATTGCTCCACTTAAGAAGTTTTGAGAGTTCAGTCTGTTGCCAGAGCACATTCCTGCCTCTGCACCAATGGCTGTGTACACAATAATCTCACATTACTCACAGGGCATTTCTGTATCAGTGCCCTGAATATAGATCAAGGAGAAAGCCACTCAGGCCCTTGAGTTTGCTCCACCACAGTATCAGATTCCGGGAATAAACAGCACGGATTCAGTGAAGGAAAACTGTGTGTGGAGAAATCAGTCCGGTTCTTTCTGAGTAATGGAGATGGCTGCTGAATGAGGACTGACTGACATTACAGTGTACAAACTTTTCAGTCTATCCCCTCCGCCTCCTCTGTTCTACAGGAACAACCCCCCCTCCACAGTGTGTAGGTCTCTGTGCCGTCTGTCAGCACGTTTGAAGCCCATGAGCACAAACGGACTGTGGCTGTGTCGATGTGAAATTGGTTAAAGGACAGAAAGCAGAAATATAACCGTGAATGCTTGTATATCACACTGGGCGGGAAGTGGACGGGGCATTCCCCAGGATCAGTCCTTAAACCATTCCTGTTAAGATTTCAATGATTTGCGTATTGTGCACACAGTTCTGTTACTTGAAAATGACCTAGCTTGGGATATAGAAAGATGGAGATGCAGGAAGACGTGGATGAAATGAGTACAACGTGGGGAGCTGAGAACAAACAAACAGCACAATGTCAAGGGGAGTTCACGAGTGGTGGGGCCGTGGCTGCGCACGGCGCTGGTGGGTGTACTAACCGGAAAAGGCTGTTTATAAAAACATGTATGATCCTCAGTTTTACTATTGGACATGAGGCGGGGTAATTCTAACCCCCTAGGCTGACAGGTTTAGGTTTCTTCGATGATAGGGATTGGTGTTGGGACCCTCGTTGTTTGTTCTTCACAACTTAGATGTTGTGTAAGTTGCGGTACGATTAATAAATCTGTGAATGACACGAAAATTGGTGAGGAGGTAACTGGCCACAAAATGACGGTGATCATCTGGTAGGGTTAGGGAGGGCAGTGGCAGATGAAACTGCATCCTAACAAAGGTGAGGTGATGTATTTGGGAAGGATTCCTGAAGGTCGGACATATCCCGTGTGTGGGAGGGCTCCAGGGAGTATCGAAGAGCAGAGGGACTTTGATGTCCAAAGATCCTGAAGGTGGCAGCACAGGTAGATAGGGGCACACATGGCCCAGAGTAAAAGAGTGGGTATAAAACGTTGGCTGGGCCACAGCTGGAACACTGGGTGCAGTGTTAGCTGGTAGGTGAGGGTGCAGAGGAGATTCACCAGGATGTTGCCTGGGGTTGAACGTTTCAGTTATGAGGAACTGGATACGTTGGAGCAGCCGAGGCTGAGGAGGGAAACAATAGAGGTGCACAAAATTAATAGAGGCATAGATCGGGTGGATTGTAGGAAACATCTCACCATGGCAGAGGTGTATGGGTTTACGGTGAGGGGTAAGAGGTTCAGAGGGGAACGGAGGAAGAATTTCTTTCACCAAGAGGGAGGCTGCTATCTGGAACATGCTGCCTGGTGGTGGAGGCGGACAGTCAGAACATTTAAGAAGCATCTGGATGAGCACTCGAATCTCCAGGGCACGGAAGGCAACGGTCCACCGTTGGGAAATGGAATCGGTACAGGTGGTACAATGGACAGCCTGGACACGATGGGCGAAGGGCCTATTTCAGTGACTCTTGGAACATTTCAAACCAGAGAGGAGCCCCGGTAGAACATCCTCAGGAGCACAGAACCTTTCTTGAATACTTTGGGAGGCACCAAACTGTGTTTCCCGGGAGCAGCACACAATCTGCTGGAGGACCTCCGTGGGCCAAGCAGCATCTGTGGGGGGACGTTTCGGGTCGAAACCTGCTCCAGCACTCAGTTCCTCCAGCCGATTGTTTGTTGCTCCAGATTCCAGCATCTGCCGTCTCCTGTGCCTCCAGGGTTTCTCAGGATGTCGGGTTTCTTGGAACGTGGGATGACAGAGGAGCGTCAGTGGGAAAACACACAGGTGATTTTAGCCTCACCAAGGAGTTTCGACTCCTTCAGGTGGGTGAGGGAAAATGGTTCTCTTTTACCGTTACTGTGAGCTTCACGAGGGATGGGAATGTGGAACTTGTTCAACAGGGAGGGACGGGTAGTTAGAAACTCAGGCCAGCCATACCCCCCGCAGCACACTGATCACTCCTGAGGGTCTACACTGGAGGCCGAGTTGAACTGATGTCCTCCAGAACTCTGCTCCCTGTGCCCAAACATGTCTCAGCCCCGTTCATTGTCCCCACTGCCCCGTCAGCTGACTGACTCCAGCTCCCAATCTATCAACACCTTGGTCTGAAAATCATCCTTCAAACCCCTCTTTGGATTTGCTGCACGCTTACTATGATCTCTTCGAAAAGCAAGCAAACGTCATACCTGCACTAATCCTGTTCTGGCCTCAGTTCTGACCGTTACTGACTGCTTTGCCTTCAGCTGGCAAGTACCAAAGCTTCAGAATGACTTCCTGATAGCTGGAAACCAATAATGTCATTGAGTCACAGGGCCACCGCTGTACGTTTACATCCGTGACTGTCTAAAATCCGCACATCCCGAAAATACTCAGTCTTCAGGCAGAATCCACGGAGAGCAAAATAGAATCAACATTTCAGGCTAATGATCTTTCATTTAACTGGGAAATTTAAAAAAAAAACATATTTTAAACTTCAGAGAAGGGGGGGAGGTGGAAAGGACAAAGGGGAAGTCAGCAGTAGGGTGGAGAGCAGGAGGGAGTGAATGAACAGAAACGGTGGTGCTGCCAGCTGAAAGGAAGTGGTGTTGACTCTGTCAGAAGGTACAAACAGGAGCTGAATGAGGTAGAAACAGCACTGGGCTGGCAGGTGCAAAACTCAGCAAATCGGGAATAGATGACAATGCTGAAAACAGTCGACAGGGCAGGTGTTGTCTGTCAAAGAGAAATGGAGTTAACGTTTCAGGTGGGTGATCACTGTTGACTGGATAATATTAGACTTTGGATATTGATGTACATTAGAACTCTCTGCCACTCCCAGTCTGCTGCATAGATTATCCAGTTGTAAACACCTGGTTGAAATATCGGATACAAATGAAGTCACAACTGCATCATCACTTCCAGCGCAATCATCGATTTTCAGCATTTAAAATTCCTGGTGTTTTTGAAAAGCCAATCACTCCCGTACACGGCAGAGTGCAATGAAGCTGCAACACCCTTCCAACATCAAAGATACACTGCCCTCAATTCAGCACCACACGGTGTGAGCTGCTTCTCTTGAAGGGGTCACTCCAACACCAGCTTCTCTTAAAGGGGTCACTCCAACACCAGCTTCTCTTAAAGGGTCACTCCAACACCAGCTTCTCTTAAAGGGGTCACTCCAACATCAGCTTCTCTTAAAGGGTCACTCCAACACCAGCTTCTCTTAAAGGGGTCACTCCAACACCAGCTTCACTTGAAGGGGTCACTCCAACACCAGCTTCTCTTAAAGGGGTCACTCCAACACCAGCTTCTCTTAAAGGGGTCACTCCAACACCAGCTTCTCTTGAAGGGGTCACTCCAACACCAGCTTCTCTTAAAGGGGTCACTCCAACACCAGCAAGCACTTCAGCACGCAGTGTACGTTTGACCATGCCAAATGGAGAGAGCGGTGATATGCCCCCAGTGCCCTCAGGGAGAAGTCCTGGAGGAAGTAATTGAAAGAGGGGATCTGCTCTGTATGGAGGGAGGTAGGCAGCAGATCAGGATCACCTCCAGAGGGGTGTAGATCAGGGGGGCAAGAGATGCCTCGCACTGTACATCAGTGGAGGTAAATGACCCAAGTATTCATAAGGTACATCAAACCTCCACGCACATAACAGCAATAGTGTCACCTTATATGAGCACTGATGAATTAATGATAGTCTTTACACTCATCCGATTCGACGTACTTACAAAACCATAAATGCATAAACAATGATAGGTGCCTCTAGAGTCATTGAGTCATACAGCACGGAAACAGGCCCTTCGGCCCAACCCAACCATGCCGACACGGTGCCCACCAAGCCAGTCCCATTCACCCCCATTTGGTCCATAGCCCTCTAAAGCCTTCCTACCCCCTCCTACTCTTGTATTCAATGCAGCAACAAAGATAAGATAAGATATCCTTATTACACACATGCATTGAAACACGCAGTGAAATGCAGCTTTGCATAGGGTGTTCTGGGGGCAGCCCGCAAGTGTCGCCACACTTCCAGCACCATCACAGCACGCCCACAACTTCCTAACCCGTACGTCTGTGGAATGTGGGAGGAAACCGGAGCACCCGGAGGAAACCCAC
>JAUZTB010000073.1:1457612-1469279 GCA_034780895.1 Rhynchobatus australiae
GCCATCAAGTGAGAAATCTTGCACTTGGCTGTGTGAGCATTCAAGGACAAAACGTGCTGGCAATTGTTCACCAGCCTTTCCCTAACTGTGCACTGATTTTGGACTTTTCACTGTGTCTAGTGGTAAGCAGCAAATTGTGCCAATTCCCCAAGACTTATAATGAAGAATCCACTTTAAAAACCTGCACAGGTTAGATCTGACAGAAAAACAATGTCTCCA
Source organism: Rhynchobatus australiae (assembly GCA_034780895.1). NCBI lineage: Eukaryota > Metazoa > Chordata > Chondrichthyes > Rhinopristiformes > Rhynchobatidae > Rhynchobatus > Rhynchobatus australiae. Next base: position 1,457,832 of record JAUZTB010000073.1, read on the forward strand.
CTCATTGTAAAGGGAAGAGTTGCCAAGGCCAGTATTTAGTAATTTATATATATTGAATTAATTGAATTTAGTCAAATGTTTTCAAGAGTTCTGAAGTGTCTTAGACTGTTTCTTTTAAATTAATGACTTTTCAAAGTTTTTAATCACTTCATTGACCTTTAAAGGTTTTTTGAATGTTTCTGAATGTCAGGATCAGTTAAATAGTTTAAAAATTAATAAAATGTAAACAATAAAAATAATACAATTTTTTTTTGGAAATAAACAAGGACTCTTAAAACATTGAACTAAACCATTGATTCAAGACATTAGCTACTATTTATCCTTTTCTAATTTGTTGTTTGAGATTAATAACTTGTTTTTGTTGGATAAGAATGTCAAGGGATGTAGATCAAAGGCAGACAAGTGCATGTGAGAAACCCATCATCTAAGGGAACAGTAGAAGAGACTTCAGGGCCTTATACTCTCCTCCTGTAACTATGGTGACATAATATGGTCAGGAGGTGTTTGAATAGTATGTCAAGAAAAAAATCCCAGAAAGGGGAAATCATATAGTAAATACATATTCCCATAAAGCAAATAAATAACCTTTATAATCATTTTGTTTAATGATTTGCTTGACTGAAGCTGATGGAACAGCCACCTTCAGTGGTGCAATGAATAACTCAGGTCGAGAGCTGAAGTTTAATAAAAAATTCCTAAAGTAAGGAATTCACCTTAAAAACCTGCACCAGGTTAGACCTAGCATAGGAACAACATCTCCATTCATTTAACCAGAGGGTTGGAGATGACAAAGCAAGTATTTGCTAATTTATGTATTTTTTAAATAATTGAATTTAGGTCAATATTTTGAAGAGTTCTTAAGTTTCTTAGCTTGATTTTTTAATGAATAAATGTTTATTTTAAGTTTAATCATTTAATCGGTACTAATAGTTTTGGAATATTCCTGAATGTCAGAGACTTTCAGAAACATTCAGAGTTGTCAACATCTCTGATAGCCAGCTGTCAGGAACTTTGAATGTTTCTAAATAAATTTCCAGAAATTTTCAAAAACTTTGAAAGTCAATGAATGAATGAAAGTTTAAAGTAAATCATTAACCTTTAAAAAGCAAACTAAAATATAAGAACACTTGAAAACATTGAGCTGAATTCACTTAATTCAAAAAAGTGTCAAAGTTTTCTTGACTGTTCTGTGTATACGGCCACAAAATCAGAAAACTAGTTGCAGCCAATTTATCGAACTGTGAAATATTTCTGAATTACTGCCCTGACCCTCTCTTATATCAGACAGGACTGTAGGCTCTTGAATATTATTGAACTCTTTAGAATTTTAAATGAATGTGTTTTAACTAGCTGATGCTTAACAGTATCAGAATTTTATCTGTAATAGCAAGCATATTAAATTCTCGTCTTTTAAAAGGAGAGGTACAGAGAAAGGAAAGATTTAGAGGGATATGCCCTACACAGGCAAATGGGTCTAGATCAGTTAGGCAATTTGGCCAGCACGGATGAGTTGGGATGAAGGGCCTGTTTTCCATGCTATATAGCTCTACGACTCTAAATGACTTCTTTAATCTTTTTGTTAAGAACTGCTTGAGCAATTCTTTCCATCAGCCGAGCATGTAAAAAGATGGAGCTCATTGTGTGTTTGGTGTGTGCTTGTCCTGTCCTCTGTTCTCAGCAACTGCATGATGTGCTGAGAATTCTCTTGAGAATGCTTGGTTATTTTTGCTTCATGCAAAAGTTGCTTTCAAATTAATAAAGAACAGGGAGTGCTGTAAGTGTGATCACAAGGATATTTTGAAGCTATGACTTTGTACAAATTGTTGATTCAGGTTTCTAAAGGATATATAAATAGATGAAGCTCATTTAAGCCATCTTGAGTTTATTTCTCCCTGAAGTTTAAATATCAGTGGCTCTGCATTGATACATTTAATTACAGTTGTCCAGTCCCACCTGATTTCCACTGGCGTTTAAGTCTGATTATCATTCTTATTATCTATTAATTATAGTAACATTCGTTTAATGAGATTGGTTGGTTTACAGCATTGGCAACAATTCAGAGGTTTGATTCTCTCCATAAATGGACATTGATGACTCCTTGGATAATTACCAAGTTAATTCCATTTGGCATGGCATGCGCAATTGGGATTTGCATTTGCTGCAAATTAAAATTGAAAATTAAAGTAATATTCAAAAACAATTATTTGTTCAAATTCCAAAGTTAGTGTTACTACAATTGTGGAATATCATTGGCTCAAGATGTGCTTCCTGGCACAGTTTTATTACATGGTGTACATAACGTCTCACTTGAAATTATTGCATGTTATCATGCATCACCCAGAAGTTATCTGCTAATGAAGCTTCACATCCTGTGGTCTGAAGGAGTTTGTATCACAGTTTCACTTTAAATTTGTCAATGTGTTTTACAAACTAATTGTAAGGTGAATATAGCTTAGAACGATTTGAGCTTGTTTGGGAATTAAGGAAATATATACGTTATCCCTGGCTTTTGGGGAAGTTATTGGAAGTACCAGGTGGTGCTGCCAGCTTTCTGTTTACGTTGCAAGGTGGTGTGTACAGCATTTAGTTCCATCTTAAAACAACTGAATGATGAATGTTTTAAGATCACCAACAGCAATTAATGTCCAGTATTCTGGGGATGCATATTTGTGTGATGGGATTCAAGTTGCTGAACTAAGATGTGATGTCCTTAGGCTATTGTTGACCTGGCGCAAAACTACTCGAAGTTCTGTACCTTTTTAGCACAAGCTAACTTTCATTTACATTCCTGGTTTTGATTTTGAGTTCTACAAGCCATTGTCGTCTTCATCTGGGCAGCTGATAGATTAAAGCCACTTTGGGGACACTTGCCCAGTGAAGTGTGGAGCCTTTTGGCAAATTCGGTCCCTGTGTGTCAAGTGATTCTAATGAAGTAGAGTTTCTCAGCCTGTCTCTGCCAGACCCTGGCAGCAGGCCCTGGAGACCTAGGCAACGCCATCTGAATGGCATTTGTTTGATTTCATTTCTTCAATGATGTGGATCAGGTGATATCAAGTGCTGTATTTATTAACAGGAGGAGCCATTCACACCTTGATTTTATTTACCATTTGATATGATCATACCTGACCTGTGACCTAATTTATATTGCAGTCTTTTCCTCCCCCACCTCTTGAATACTTCAGATGAAAGAGGATCTGTTGTTTTCAGAAGATTATTTTTCCTGCAACTTGAATTTCTTTTTTTGTAAATTTGTTAAAACAGTATGGCCCTGAGGCTCCATAGTAAACCTCAAGATAATCTTGAAGACTGCAAGAGTTTACTGGAAGCTTTGTAATTAATTATTGAAGATCAAAAGGGACCCCAAGCAGTTTGAGCAACATGCTGTTAAAGGTATGCTTTGATTCATAAAATTATGTATTTTTGCATTTTTACAAACAGACTGAAAACTTGCTCCTGGGTGTGCTGAAGCATTCAAGGTTAGTTCAACAATGTTTGTGAACAGGGGCACATTCATATGATCTGTCTCATTGTCAAATACAACATGATCAATGACCATGTTGTATAACCATGACCATGTTGTAAAATCATGAAAGACTTGGATTTATATTGTGCTTTTCAAGTTTTTGTCAGGGCATCCCAAAGTGTTTATACATCCAACTAAACACTTCTGAAACAAAAGATAAACTGCTGGAAGAATTCAGTAGGTTGAGCAGCATCTCTGGAGGCAGAGGGATTGTCAGTGTTTCAGGTTGAGATTCTGCATCAAGACTGACAGTGTTGGGGTAAGGTAGCTGCTATATAGAAATGAAAGGGTGGGGTGAGACAAGCTGGTAGGTGATAGGTGGAAATGGCTGTCAAATTTGAAGTTGCAGGAAAGTCCTTCTAAAGATGATAGCTGTTGCTTCATCTGAAGTATTAAAGAGATAAGGGGAATAAAAGAGAGCAATATGAATTAGGTCACAGGTGGGCTATGATCATATCAAATGGCAAACAAAATTAAAGTGTGAATGGCTCCTTCTGTTCCTAAAAGCAGCACTTGACATCGCCTGACCCACACAGGGAAAGAAAAAGAAACAAATGCTATTCAGATGGCATTGCCTAGGTCCCCAGGGCTTGCTGCCAGGTTCTGGCAGAGACGGGTCAAGAAACTCTACTTCACTGGAATCACTTGACACACGGACTGAATTTGCCAAAAGGCTCTGCACATCACTGGACAAATTCGCCCAAATGAAGATGACACTATTAATGGCTTGTAACACACAAAGTCAAAAACTAAGAATGTAAATGGAACTTAGTTTGTGCCAAAAAAGATACAGCACACTCTTCGAGTAGTTTTGTGCCAGGTCAACAATAGGCCCAGAACATCATACTTTGGTTCAGCTGAACTTGAATCCCATCATAGAAATATGTTCCTCATAATACTGGAAGGTAATTGTTGTTGGTGATTTTAAAATATTCATTATTTAGTTGTTCTAAAGTGGATCTGAATGCCGTACACACCACCTTGCAATGCAGACAGAAAACTGGCAGCATCACCTGATATTTCCGAATAATTCCCAAAAAAGCCAGGAATAAGTTGTGAACATATTCCCTTAATTCCCAAACAAGCTCAGCATTTGTTTCTAAACTATATCCACCTTGCATTTAATTTGTAAAACATTTGCAGATTTAAAGTGAAACAGTGATGTACTTTAGAGACTGTACTGGCCTCTGTCTCAACACTGGCCCTTCCACTTCCTCGCCCGGTTCCATCTGTCCATCATCCCCCTTTCCGCTCCCCAAAATCTGGTTCCACCCATTGCCTACCAGCCTCTGTCTCTCCCCTCCCTCTCTCTCTTCTATACACTGGCTATCTTTCTCTGCATTCTCAGTCCTGATGTAGGGCCTTGAGCTGAAATATTGACCATCCCTCTGCCTCCATGGGTGCTGCTTGACCTTCTACGTTCTTCCAGCAGTTTACTTTTTGCTCCAGATTCCAGCATCTGTAGTCGCTTGTGTCTCCAAATACAAATTTAATCACTGGTGTAGTCAGTGCAATTGTGGTGTTGGCAGGCAATTTCCATGGAGCAACTTCCACAAACAGTAATGTAATCAAGGTTAAGTAATGGTTTTAAGTAGCGTTGCATGAGGGATAAATATTGGGTGGGACATGACAGATAACTCCCTCAGTTGTCTTTGCAGGGGTGCCATGGAATCCCCAATGTCCATCTTGGAGACTCGCTCAGGTGTTGATTTAGCATTGTATCTAAAAGGCAGACAATCTTGTCCTAGAATTCACTGTCTGAAATAGCAGTGGAGGCAGTTCAGTAATGGCCTTAAGATTGTATGAGTATAGGCAATTCTTGTGATATGGAGTGTGCCTTGGATCAGTGACCTCTTGTGCTGCAATGATTCTATGAATGGTGGAGCACTAACTCAGTGTTGCACTGGGGCTGCAGATTGCATCTTTGAGCTTATGTCTGGAATAGGATTCAAACCTGGAACCTTCCTACTCAGGTGCAGAAATGCTACCAACTGAGCCACTCAAATGTCATGTGAAAGTACCTCTTGGAAAGTGCCCAGCCAGAATTGACGGCAGTACCTCATTTGCCATTTCAAATCTTATAAGCTCAATGATATCAAGGCCATAGCAATCTGTCCTGCTTAACTTGGTAGTATTTTCTACAACACTTGTATACTGATCGCAGCATGTATTTTCTGTAGCAATTTGCGAACTTCAGCACTGTGTGATGTCTCCTGCAGTTTAAGATCAACTGAACTGCTCTTACAAAATACCAGCTGAACATCACTTCTTAAGCATAGGCATAAAAATTGCAGTTCCTGGAAATCTGAAATTAAAACAAGTCTGGAAACATCTATGTAAAACATCTGGCTAATGACCTTTCATCAGTATGAAGAAAATTTATTGCACGTGCTTTACTTTTTCATTTTTGGAATTTGGGTGTCACTGGCAAGGCCAGCATTTACTGGCCATGCCTAAATACCCTTGAGTTGCTGCAACTCGAGGGCAATTAGGATGGCCAATACTCGCTGCCCTATCTCGATCTCTCTGCCTCCATCTCGGGAGACAGATTATCCACTGACATCTTCTACAAACCCACTGACTCCAACAATTACCTTGACTGTGCCTCTTCCCACCCTGTCACTTGCAAGGATGCTATTCCCTTCTCTCAGTTCCTCTGTCTCTGCCGCAACTGTCTTCATGATGAGGCTTTCTGTTACAGTACATCAGAGATGTCCTCTTTTCTTTCCCCCAGAAAACAGGGATTCCCCCCCCCACCTGCCTCTCACCCACATCTTTTCTGCATGCCCTCATCTCATCTCCCCACAGACATAACGAGGATAGTGTTCCCTTTATCCTCGCCACCCCACGAGCTTCCGCATCCAACATATTATTCTCTGCAACTTCCGCCATCTCCAACAGGATCCAACCACCAGGCACATCTTCCCTCCCCTCTCAGCTTTCCACAGGGATTGTTCTCTCTGTGACTCCCTTGTCTGCCTGTTCCTCCCCACCAATCCCTCTCCAGGCAGCTGTGCTAAGTGTTACACCAGCCCCTGCACCACCTCCCTCACCACCATTCAGAGCCCTAAACAGTCTTTCTTGATGAGGCATCGGTGTTATTTATTGCATCCAGTGCTCCCGGTGTGGCCTCTTCTACGTCAGTGAGACTCGATGCAGATTGAGGGATTACTTCATCGAGCACCTTTGCTCCATCTGTCATAACAGCCAAGATCTTCCGGTGGCCAGCCATTTTGATTCCACTTCCCATTCCCACGCCAACATGTCTGTCCATAGCCACCTCTACTGCCAAGTTGAGGCTAGACACAGATTAGAGGAACAACACCTCATATTCCACCTTGGTAGTCACCAGCCTGACATCGTGAACGTTGATTTCCCTAACCTTTGATAACCACCCCTCTGATCCCCTTTGTTTCCCCTATCTCACCAGCCTCATCACCCTTTCTTTTTCCCCTCTCCTGCCCACTTGATCTGCCCATCACCCACACATTTCCTCCCTCTGGTTCCCCTCCTCACCAACTTCCCTTTTATTCCATGGTCTGCTATCCTCTCCTATCAGATTCCATCTTCTTCAGCCCTTTGTCACTTCCACCTATCACCTCCCAGCTTCTTGCATCATTCCCATTCTTCCCCCTCCCCACTTGCTTATCTTTCACGTCTCACCTGGATTCACCTGTCACTTGCCTGCTCATGCTTCACCCCTCGTCCCATCCTTTTCTACTGGCTATCTCCCCACTTTCCAGTCCTGATGAAGGGGCTTGACCCTAAATGTTGACTGTCTATTTCCCTCCATAGATGTTGCCTGACCTGCTGAGTTCCTCCAGCATTTTGTATGTTGGCCAATAAGCAAATGCCATCTTCTAGTGTTGGGGAGGGAGTTCTAGGATTTAGATCCAATGATGTGCATTAGCTGCATCTTGGCTGGGAACCTGCAGCTAATGGTGTTCCACTGTGCCTGCTCCCCTCGTCCTGTTTGGTGGTAGAGGAGTTTGGGTTACATATTGCAGGAGCATCCTGGACAAATGCCCGCATTGCATTTTATTAGATAGTACAGACTGCAGCCACTGTGTTCCTGTGGCAGAGGGATTGATGGTTCAGGTGGTTGGTGGGATGCAGGTGAAGCAGGTTGCTCAGTTTTGGATTGTGTTGAGCTTCTTGAGAATTGTTGGAGCTGCACTCTTGCACAAGGTTCCTGACTGTGCTTTGAAAGTGGTTGAACGGCTTGGGGTGACAGGAGATGAATCACTAGCTGCAGCACATCTGACCTCTGACCTGTTTTTGATGCCATACTATTTAGGTGACTGGACCAGATGAGCTTCTGATCAGTGATGACCCAAAGATATTGATGGTGGGGATCTTGTTGACAGTGGTGCCAAGCCAAAATGGTTGGACTCTATTATTGGGTATGGTCATTGCCTGGGACATTTGTGCAGCTAATGTTATTTGCCATTCATCTGTCCATGCCTCAATGCTGGAATGTGCTGCTTCTGTTTGTAAATTGTGAATAGAATTAACCATCATGCAATCATCAATTATGCAATGGTATAAGGACATTAATGAAGCAAGTGAAGATTGTTGGGCTGAGAAACTGTCCTGAGGAATTCCTGCAGTTGACAGTCAAATGCTGCCTTGATGTCAGGGGCATTCAGTCTCCCCTCACATCGAGAATTCAACCTTTTTCGGTCAGTGCTTGGATTAAAGCTGCAATGAGGTCTAGAGCTGAATGAAATCCAAACTGGGCATTGGTGAAGAAGTTATTGGTAAGTAAGTGCCACTTGATACTACTGTCAATGACGCCATCATTCTGAAGGTGGACAAAACTGGACAATAATTAGTTGGATTGGATCTGTCGTGCTTTTGTGAACAGTGCATACCTGTGCAATTTTCCACATTGTCAGATTGATTCTGAACTGTGCTTCAACAGCTTGGCTAGAGGCACAGTTAATTCTGAGCTCCCAGATTTTCATTACTACAGTTTGGGAAGTTGCAAAGAAGTGGAGGGAACAATGGGAAACATAAGGGTGAACAAGAGAAGAGGACCAGACCTAATTCAAGTTGATCATTCCTGGAAGAGAGCCAACACTGAGTTAAATTATAATTGAAAAGCGAAAAGGAAAAAAAAACTGCAGATGGAGGAAATCTGAAATGAAAATAGAAACAGTTAGAAATTCTCTACAGGTTAGGCAGCATTTGTAGAAAGAGCTAAATTTCTGATGACCTGAAATGTTTACTTTTATGGCCGATGCTTCCTGACCTATCAAGTATTTCCTCATTTATATTTTTCTTATCAGTACACTTCATCTTGAATTATATATGAATTGCTGTTCCTTTGTAGTTGTTTGGGCAGTAATCATGAAATTTCCCAGTGTAAAACTATTGTTAGTTCGCTATCATAAGAGCTACAGTAATTCCAAGAGAGCCATAGCAGCTGCTTGGGAAATTGAAATGACAACATAAATTGCACCCATAGCCTGAGAGGAAAAGAAATCTCATGAAAATCAAAAACTGCAGATGCTAGAAATCTGAAAGCTGAGTGGTTTCAGCTTTTTCTAAAGAATTCTCCTGTTCATTTAAATGTGGTTGCATGGGGTATGTTGGCATTTGCACTGGCATATTTCATAGTATCAGCATGAGTGTGAGGTGATTTTATTGGTGCATACCTTCTGATAGCCTGCTAGCTATAACTCCTGCAAATGCCATCGCTTATGTATTTCATATCATAAGAGGCAAACCCATTTGCCAGTCTCAGTTCACCAACTGCTGATCCAGAAGGGACCTCTGCTTTGATGCTGAGCCGTCTTTAAAGCTCGGCATCTGAGTGCTATCTTCCATTCCTTACGTGGTTGAAAGCCACCTGCTTGTGTTAGTCCTGGCAGTGCCAACCTGAGGCAATGTCTTAGACCATGAGACACAGGAGCAGAATCAGGCCATTTGGCCCATTGAGTCTGCTCTGCCATTTGACCATTCCCTCTCAACCCCATTCTCCTGCCTTCTCCCTGTAACCTTCGATGCCCTCACTAATCAAGAACCTATAACCTCAGCTTTAAATATACCCAATGACTGTCTCCACAGCCATCTGTGGCAATGAATTCCACAGATTCACCACCCTCTGGCCAAAGAAGTTCCTCCTCATCTCTGTTCTAAAGGAACAACCTTCTATTCTGAGGCTGTGCCCTCTGGAAACATCCTTTCCACATCCAATTTGTCCAGGCCTTTCAATATTCGGTAGGTTTCAATGAAATTCCCCCCTCATTCTTCTAAACCCCCACGAATACAGGCCCAGAGCCATCAAACACTCCTCATATGTTAGCCCTTTGATTCCTAGGATCATTCTTGTAAACCTCCTCTGGACTGTCTCCAATGCCAGCACATCCTGCTTTTGATATGGGGCCCAAAACTGCTCTCAAACTTCCAAATGTGGTCTGACCAACGCATTATAAAGCCTCAGCATTGTATCCTTGCTTTTACATTCTAGTCCTCTCGGAATGAATGCCAACATTGCATTTGCCCTCCTTACTACCAACTCAACCTAGAAGTTAACCTTCAGGGAATCCTTCACTAGGACTCCCTAGTCCCTTTGCACTTCAGATTTCTGAATTTGCTCTCAGTTTAGAAAATAGTCTACACCCTTATTCCTTTGACCAAAGTGCATGACCGTACACTTCCCTACGCAGTATTCCATCTGCCACTTCTTTGCCTATTCTCCCAACTTGTCCAAGTCTTTCTGAAGGCTCCCTGCTTCCTCAGCACTACCTGCCCCTCCCCTATCTTTGTGTCATCAGCAAACTTGGCCACAAAGCCATCAATTCCATCATCCACATCCTTAGCAGATATGTGAAAAGTAGCAGACCCAACAGCGACCCCTGAGGAACACCACTAGTCTCTGACAGCCAACCAGAAAAGGCCCCCTTTATTTCCACTCTTTGCCTTCTGCCAGTCAGTCAATCTTCTATGCATACTAGTACCTTTCCTGTAATACCGTGAGCTCCTATCTTGTTTAGCAGCCTCGTGCAGAACCTTGTCAAAGGTCTTCTGAAAATCCAAGTCAACATCTACTGACTGGCCTTTGTCTATCCTGCCTGTTATTTCCTCAGAATTTCAACGGATTTTGTCAGGCAAGATTTCCCCTCAAGGAAACCGTGCTGACTTCTGCCTATTTTATCCTGTGCCTCCAAGTACCCTGAAACTTCATACTTAATAATGGACTTAACACCTTAACAACCACTGAAGTCAGACTAACTGGCCTATAATTTCCTGTCTTTTGCCTCCCTCCCTTCTTAAAAGAGTGGAGTGACATTTGTGCTTTGCTAGTCCTCTGAAACATTCCTGAATCTAGTGACTCTTGAAAGATCACTACTAATGCCTCCACAATCTCTTCAGCTACCTCTTTCAGAACACTGGGGTGTAGTCCACCTGGTCCAGGTGACTTCAGACCTGTCAGCTTGGTAATAGTACACTCACTTCTGCCCTGACTCTCTTGAATTTCTGGCATGTTGCTGGTGTCTTTCACAGTGAAGACTGACACAAAATACTTATTCAGTTCGCCTGCCATTTCTCTGTTCCCCATTACTCCTCCCCAGTGGTCCGATGCCCACTCTTGCACCTCTTTTACTCATTCTATATCTGAAAACTTCTGGTATCCTCTTATTATCGGCTAGTTTACCTTCATATTTCATCTTTTCTCCCCTAATGCTTGTGTTACAGACTAGGACTATTAGTGAGTGTCCCTTTTAGATAGTGAGTGTGTGTGTGGCATGCTTACATCAACAGAAGATAAAGAACGTCATGAAGCTGTTGATAAAACAACTAGTTGGAGTCAGTCTGAAGGAGAGAGAGAGACAGAAGAATGAGAGAGAGAGACACCAGCCTGCTTGTTTTCTCTGTCAATGGATGAGAAACAATAACTGTGACTGTCACTGCAATCC
>JAUZTB010000073.1:2280388-2290622 GCA_034780895.1 Rhynchobatus australiae
AAAGCAATCTGCTGCAGGGTTGAGCAGCATCTGTGGGGGCAAAGGAATTGTTGATATTTTGGGTCAAAACCCTGAATCAGTTCCTCCAGCAGACTGTTTGTTGTTCAATATTCCAACATCTGCAGTCTCTTGAGCCTCCATTGATCTGAATGGTGGTGACCTGGGACAGGATCTTGTAATCCACATTCAACAGTGAGATGGGTCTCCAAATCCTGATGTCTATCTTCTCCCCTTTCTGCTTGTAGATAAGGATGCTGATGGATTTCCGCATGGATTCTGACATGCTGCCATCCAGGAGTACAATATTGCACACTTCCAGCAGGTCCGGGCCCATCCAGTGGCACAGAGCTGAGTACAACTGGGTCTGTGGGAGAGGCACTTCCTGTTGATGGTGGGCAGGAACTTGGTCATCAGCTGTGTGGTACTCTTGGTGTTGCTGTACTTGGCGCCGATGTGACCCATACCCCGTTCCTCTGCCATGGCAGTCACCTGACTCATCTTCTATTTCATCTGGGGATCCAAGATGGAGTTCATCCGATGGGTCGTGATGCTCAGGTGCCCAGACAATGGGGAGAATGTGTACCCAACATGGCTCTCATCCTCACGGCCCCCTTTGTGTGTGGCTGCATCAAGTTGTGTGTAGAAACAAAGTATGTGGGCACCAAGTGTCACGACGTGCTGAGGTTCCACCTATCCCCAGTGCTGTGAAGGATGGGCCTGACTTCATGGCCACACAATGTTCCATTCAGTTGGACATTGCTGCATCTCCAGTCATCAAGTCCATCAGGCAGTGGTCAGTACAGAACATCCTGCAGGCACTGTAGGAGAAGGACACAATGGATCCTGTCAGATGGCTCCCCGAGCAAACTGCTAAAACCATTTGGCAGAGTGCCTCATTGCCAGAGAACTCATCAATAGGAACCAAAACTTTGGCCGGCAGTGAGTGGGACCCTCAATCTCAGATCCTTTCTGCATGGTCAGAGTTCCACCGCAGAGCACGCTGCCATGGAGATGGCTGTGATGAGGAAGTGATGATCGCCAACCTCTTTGTAGACTGTACATTTGCGGAGATGGTCTGGAAAAGGATGCGAGGGTCCTTGTTGAGGTTCATCCGCAGCAGCTGCACACCAGAGGACTGTCTGATCTATGGGTTGTTCCCAGGAATGCATACCAAGGCAAATATCAAGTGTTACTGCAAGATTATCTCTTCAACAAAAGATGCACTTTGGTCTGCCCGAAACATGTTGGTCTTCCAGTACAACAAGGTGTCTGTCAGGGAAGACTGCTGACTGGCACAGTCCAGGCTGCAGGAGTATGTGCTGAGCAATGCACTGCAGCTCAGTGCATCCAATGCAAAGACTCTTGTGGGGAAGGACTGCAGTCTAAGGTATCCACTGGATACTGAGGGGCTGGGTCTGGTGTAAAAGAGGCCACGTGAGTGGTAATGGTGTCTCATACATGGAATGTGCTCACACTACAAATGTACGGACCTGTTAACACTCTGAATGTAAAGAAAGCTATGCACATTTTTTAATATTTCTTGTATTTATTTTTAAATCTTTTTTTATTCACAGCTTGGTAACAGGCCCTTCCGCCCAAAGAGTCCATGCTGCCCATTTTAAACCCCCATGTTAACCTACCCATATGTCTTTGGAATGTGGGAAGAAACTGGAGCACCCGGAGGAAACCCACACAGACACGGGGAGAACGTACAAACTCCTGGAATTGAACCCCAGTCGCTGGTGCTGTAATGGTGTCACACTAACCGCTATGCTACCATATGAATAAAGTTTATGAATAAACATTTTTTATGAATAAAGTTTATTTTTGGAATAAAAAAAGAACCTGTAAAATTGAGAGTGATGTGGCAATGATGGAAGTCATACATACGACCTCATACAAATATCATATATCATCATACAAATGGCTGATAATCAACAGCCCATTTTACATCCGTCACAGTGAGGTCAGAGCTCTGGGGAAAGAGCAGGGAGCTGGGGTGGACTGGACTGCATTTACAGAGAGCTGGTGTGGGCTTAGTGGGGTGAGTGGCCTTCGATGAGACATTAATTCCATGATCCTGTGAATTCATTCTAAACAGCAGGGCTGATGTAGGTGTGAGTAAGTGACAGATTTCCCTGCCCATGCCACATTTCATCAACGGTCCAGGTTAACCCCCATCTTTAGAGGCTATGGTCATATGAATGAGGCTCTGTACCACACTGTATATCAATTGTATATCACGCTGTATATAAAAAACAGCAAAACAGGCCGTCTTTGGGTAATGAATGGGTTCCATTTTTACAGACGGTTGATTTTGTCCATAAGTGTGAAAATACACATTACTCAGTGCGGTAACCACACCTCCATCGTGTTATAATGAATGGTGTTTATTAACAGGAACATGTATCTATTGTCCTCCCCTGCCTGGTTGCAGTGGTACAGAATCAGGATGTCCCAGGGTCAATGGCTGGTTTCGATGCAGTTGAAGTATCAGTGAATGTTACATTGTTTAGTAGAGCATCGTTGCACAAATACCAATAGAAGCGATTTCTTGTCAACTTCCAACTCTCTTAAGTGGCCTCCTGTGGTGAAACTGGCAACCTATGTTCTTCAGAGAGAGTGGTGTCTGATTACTGCAGGGAGTTTACATGCAAACACGTTTTGTTTTCCAAGACTTGTTCTTGAATTTAATGATATTTATGGAAGTTTGTTTATATGTACAGGGTGTCCATGTGTTCGTAACCCAGGAAGGGTCTGTATTGCAAGACTGCGTTACCTCCTCCACCTGAAAACAAGCCCAACCCAGATGCTTTGGTCGTGGGCTCCCAGGGAACCTGAATTGTCAAGGCAGGGTTACACAATCACAATCATTCTCTTCTGTCCTACCTCTGCAAACAAAAACTTACATTGACAGAGGGAGGCTATGTGCCGCTATAAATCCAATATGTTCAGGATTGGTCCTCTGATCTCAGCAGGAGGTGTTGTTACGCATGATAAAAGGAGGGATAGACTCAATCGTGCCATATTACTGTGGCTGTGTTTGGTGGGACACTCACTGCAGGGCCAAGCGAAGTTTGTCGCATCTGGCTAGACATATTCCTGGAGATGTAATCTCTACCATTAGTTAATTACAACCCTCAGTTTGCTCCACCAGTCGGGAACCACATAGGCTTCATTACCCATTGAGACGATGCTGAATTCTTAGACGACTTGTCTTACTTGCCACGTCCAATATATAAGCACTAATCAAATGAAGTGTACAGAAGCATAATTTCTTAGTTCTTGGGACTTTTCACCAAAGTTTGCTTGTGACAGAATCCTGGAGACTTGTCTTAAGCCAAGGATCACCATCTTTTAAGTATTGTTCTGTTAAATTTTTCATTCCCATTTCCAGATTTACTGCAAAACTGCAGCAGTCAAAGGTAGCTCTGAAACACCAGGGGTAGAATGTAAGTTGGCACCCATGTGGAATAAAGGTATCCAGAGACAATTGCTAAGGAAGCAATTTGTCCGTGCAGGCGAGGGGAAACCAGTGATCTGATCAAACACCAGAGGAGAGAAGTAGCGGTTAATGTGAACAGGGTGAAAACAGATGAAAAGAAATCCAGGTGGAAGAAAGGGAATCTGTTCAAGGTGGGATTTCTGGAAGGGAGGAGAGTTGGGGGATCAAACATTAAAGCGAAAGGCAAAGGCCTTGCCGATGCTGTAAATCTGAAACTAAATTGGCAATTGAGTTATCCAGCAGCACTGGTCTTGCTATCAGCTAACTCTGGGCTAGTGATCAAACCAGCAAGTGGGGCCATTGCACTGAATGAATTGCACATTTTCAAGTCAGCAAGAATCATATGGCAGGAACTTTAAAGTTTAAAGTGAAAATCTGATCCAGTTGTAATTGGAATGTTACCTCTCACTGCAGCTATAGTTCAGCAGTAGATATCCAGTAACAGTTTGTTGACAAAGTTGAGCCTAGTTATTTTTATTGAGCCCTGGAGATTTGGCTGCAGTAACTGGATCTGAATGTAGCACTCCAGAGATTGGATCGTCAACAGTAACTGACAATACGCACAGTGAGGACAACATGTGGGCTTTCATTGCCGGCACAGTGGGATAAAGGAACAATGGGCTGTTTCTCCAGCAGTCACAGAGATGGGGATGGTAAGACAAGGTTCAGTGATCCTGGGAATGCGCCAGGCCAGCAGCAGCTCCTCTGCCATCATCCCGACAACAGCTGAGTAACACGGTGAGCTGTGCTGCCACTTCCAGCACCGGCTGGAGGTCTTACTGCCATCTGGGTGACATCTATCTGCCTTGGGCAGAATGTGTTGTGACAGAGGTTAAGAGTCAGTTACTAATTTCTACACTGCAGCCCTCAGGAGTGACGATCAAACTCAACAAATGAAAATAAGAAAACAGCAGATGCTGAAAAGCTGAAATAAACATGTTGGAAATGCTCAGCAGGTCAGGCAGCATCTGTCATGGAATCACAGAAACACACAGCACAGGTATGGGCCCTTCGGCCCACCTCGCCCATGCCAGCCCTGATGTCACTTTACACTAATCCCATTTCCCCACAGTTGGCCCGTTTCCCCCAATGCTTTTTCTATCCGAGTACTTGTCCAAGTGCCTTTCAAACATTGTAATTGTATCTACCCCGCAGATTTCCTTTAAATGTCTCCCCTGGAACCTTAATCCCGTGCCCCTCTAATTCTAGACACCCCAACCCTGGGAAAAAGATTCCGACTACCTATCCTGTCTAGGCCCCTCTTAGTTTTATAAACCTCAGTCAGGTCATCCCTCAGTGTCCTACGTTCCAGTGAGAATACACCCAACCTATCCAATCTCTCCTTATAACTATAGCCCTCCATTCCAGGAAACATCTTCTTCACTCTCTCTACTGCTACCACATCCTTCCTGTAGTGTGGCGACCAGAACTGTACAAGTGCTCCGAGTGCAGTCGAAGCATTGCCTTGCACAGCTGCAACGTGATGTCCCGACGTAGTGCCACGTCCTGTGAAGGCAAGCTCACAAAATACTTCTTTTGTCCCCCTTATCAACCTGTGTCGCCACTTTCAGGGACTTATGGACTTGCAGTCTAAGCTCTCTCTGTACATCAGCACTCCTGAAGGCGCTGCCATTTACTCCGCATGTCCCAGCAGACTTTGACCTCCCAAAGTGCATTACCTCATGCTTGGTTGGATTAAATTCTGCCTGCCCTGTTCAGCTTTCCAGCTGACCCTTGTCCCCTGTACCTTCATTATCTATAACTCTACTAGTTTTTGTGCTGTCTACAAACATACTAATCCTACCCCTTACATTCCCAACCAAGATTCTGAAGCAGCCCAAAGACACTCAGTTGGAGCAGAGGGCAACACCTCAGCCACATGCTCATTGCACTGAATCTTCCTTGATACCAATCTTCCTTATCAGACCACAAAGTGTGAGACAACCAGAGGGAGAATCTATGCTGAGAGTGCACTTCACCTTGGTTTCAGGAAAGCAACATTCATTTCTTACCTGAAACAAACAAAAACTGCTGGAAGAACTCAGCTGTTCAACCCGCTGAGTTCTCCCAACCGTTTACTTTTTGCTCTGGATGCCGGTATTTGCAGTCTTTAATGTCCCCATTTCTTACTCTCCTGATTTACATTCACTGTATACACATCCGCATCGCTTTTTAAACAGTGACCTGATGTAAAACACGGTGGATGCAGGGACGATGTCTCTCCAGGTTGAAAAGTCCAGTAGCAGGGGCCACGGAGTCAGAGGAAGGGTAGACTCATCAGGACTGAGATGAGGGACATCTTTGGAGTTCTCTCCCCCAGAGGGATACGAGTTGTCAGTTATTGAGTTCATTCAAAACACAGATCAACTGATTTCTGGTTGCGAGAGGAATTGCGGGATTCAGGGATAGAGCAGGGAAATGGACCTGATGTAGAAGATCAGTCATAATGAATGGAGGAGAACACTCAGAGGCTGGGATGGTTGGCTCCCACTCCTGATTCTAATGTTCTTATGATCAAACACCTCTTTTTATTTTGGTAAATCAAATAAAAACAAATCAACTTTCATGCCCCATTGAATATGTGACTAATTTTGTTCCTGCGTTACCTTTTCTAACAATTAACAAATGATTGGCTCCTCATCCTAGTTAAACAGCAGTTAGCGTAACACTATTACAGCGCCAATGACCCAGGTTCAATTCTGGCCTCTACCTGTAAGGAGTTTGTACATTTTTCCCATGTCTGCATGGGTTTCCTCTGGGTGCTCCGTTTTCCTCCCATGTTCCAAAGACGTACGGGTTAGGAAGTTGTGGGTGTGCTATGTTGGCGCCGGAAGCGTGGCGACACTTGCGGGCTGCTCCTAGAACACTCTATGCGAAAGATGCATTTCACTGTGTGTTTCGATGTACGTGTGACTAATAAATAAATACCTTATTTTTCTGTAATCTATTTTCTCAACTTCCCTGATTCTCTTCCCACGCACTTACACTGACAATTTACAGCTGTCAATTAATTTGACAAACATCACACCTTTGGAATTCGGGAGGAAACCAGAGCATCCAGGGGAAAACACATATGGTCAATGTATAAACTCAACATGGACAGAACCACAGATCAGGATTGAGCCCAGGTAACTGGAGGTATGAGCAGCTGCACTACCTGCAGTGCTATTGCGCTCCTGATCTTTTTACTTACAAAGTGCTGTGAGACGTCCTGAGGTCTTGAACATGCCTTCTGAACGCAGGTGTTTCTTTGGCCTGAATAAACCTGCATCAGTCACAATCATTTTATTGGTTATAGTTGGCCACAGCTCTTTCATTTCGTCCTTCTTGTTCTGATCGATGTTGAGCTGAAACCTGCCATTCGATCCGGGAGCTAAAAAACTCATCCAACCAAAGTATGGCAACTAAGCGGGAACCTTGGCACTCAACCCCTTGACTTTCTGGCTTCCAAACAAGCATTCTTGCCTTCCCCAAGGTCCTGTGTTGTGTTAAAGTTCCCTTTTTGCATGTCTGAATGCCACAATCAAATGCAGTAGGGCTGAAGCAGCCTGGAGCTTTGGCTGCATCAAGTTTTCAGTGTGTCAAAGCTGACATTAATTAAACTGGAAGAGCTGTCAGTTAAGAATGAAATCACAGGCATCTGGTCCAAGCTGCACATCAAGCAAACTATTCAGCAGAACACAATCCATGTTTCTTCAAAGTAGGCAGCCAACATAATTCAGTAAGGACACTCAACAGAACTCAGTAATTCCCTTTTGCTCACTCACCCGTGCTCCTGTAGGAATTACCCTGCCAGAGGAGGGTAATTCCTGCCAGAGGAAGTGGTTGAGGCAGGTACATTAACAACATTGGTATTGGTATATTATTGTTACTTGTACTGAGGTACAGTGAAAAACTTGTCTTGCATACCGATCCTACAGGTCAATTCATTACACAGTGCAGTTACATTGAGTTAGTGCAGGTAAAAACAATAACAGTAAGAAGATTTAAAAGAGCAGTTTTAGTAATTGTAAGTGACATAGAATTTAAGTTTAAAGGTGTAGAACGATTATAGTAAGGGTAATGAGTAGATCTGTAGAGAGCAGCTTGCAATGAGTCACCACGCTCCGGTGCCATTTAAAAGGTACTGAGACAGGCGTGTAGATCGGAAAGGTTTAGTGAGATATGGGCCAAATGTGGGAAAATGGGACTAGCTGAGATGGAAATCTTGGTCAGCATGGACCAGTTATACTGAAGGGCCTGTTTCTGTGCTCCATAGCTTTGTAAGTCCTAAAGTCCAGAACAGATGTTGGCTTTAGACAGGAGTGGCATCTTTGGCAGTGCCAGAGGAGACACAAGAGACTGCAGATGCTGGAATCTGGAGCAACGCACAAGATGCTGGAGGAATTCAGCTTGCCAGACAGGATCGATGGAGGGAAATGGACAATCGACATTTTGGGACGAGACCCTTCATCTGGACTGATTTGAGCCCAGATGAAGGCTGATGATCCGAAACGTCGACTGTCATTTCCCTTCATAGATGCTGCCTGACCCACTGAGTTCCTCCAGCATCTTGCGCGTTGTTGTTCTGCAGTGCTGCCTGTTCTGATAGCCATCCCTGTGCTCCATGGTGGAATCCCCTCAAACTCCAAACAAACTGTATGGACCTCAGCAGACTTCCAGCCTCCCTGCCCAGGGAAACTGCCTGCTGAGCCATTGTATCTGAAAAAGTGGTATGACGATGATGTTGTGGTGATCCAGAGACCCAAGTTCAAATCCCACCAAAGCAGCCGAGGAATTTCTTGTTGGAGGCAGTGCAGCTTATTAGAGGATCTTTGTCTTCAAGATGTTATTGTAATGATCTGGAATTTCAAAAAAAACAGGTATTCTTTGTAATCACAACCACCAAAAATTGCTCGATTGCCTTTAAGTTGAAGAAATCTGTTGTCCTTATTGAATATGACCTACCTTCCTCTTGAAAAGGGATAGATAAGATAGAGGCAAGAAGGTTGTTTCCACTGGTAGTTGAGACTAGAACTAGGGGACTTAGCCTCAAGATTTGGAGGCAAAGATTTAGGACGGAGATGAGGAGAGACTCCTTTTCCCAGTGAGTAGTGTATCTGTGGAATTCTCCGCCCAGGGAAGCAGTAGAGGCTACCTCATTAAATATATTTAAGACACAGTGGATTTTTGTATAGTAAGGGAATTAAGGGTTATGGGGAAAAGGCAAGTAGGTGGATCTAAATCCATGGCCAGATCAGCCATGATCTTATTGAATGGCAGAGCAGGCTTGACGGGCCAGAGGGCCCACTCCTGCTCCTATTTCTTAAGTTCTTCTTACATAGTCCCTTGGGATGGAGGATGATTTGTTTCCACTCCAATTCTGAGGTGACCAGTGAAGCCAAGGTAGGAGTCATAGAGTGATACAGCACAGAAACAGGACCTTTGGCCCAACTGTTCCATACCGACCAAAACATCCATCTAAGCTAGTCCCATTTGCCCACATTTAGCCCATATTCCCCTGAACTTTTCCTATCTACAGGAGACTCTTCCACAAGTAGGGCCAGAAGTGGCTGCTTGGGTGACAAGTGAATGGGTTGTGCTGTAGTAAGCTCCTTCTACCATCAACAAAGGGCTTCTGTGTGCTCTTGATGCCTGGACTCAATCTACTCTACACCATCCCAGATACTCCTTCTCCACTTTCAGCAGTCATGGGCCAGAGATTCCCAAGAATCAGTAGGGATGTCACATTGTTTTCAAGAAGATTTTGAGCATATCCATGAACTTTTTACTCTGTCCACCTGGTAAACTCTTCCGGTGACAGACCTGTGTCTATTCCGGGAGTCTGATGTCGGATGTTCAAGCCATGTGGACAGCTCAACAGAACTGATTGAGTGTAATTGCAGACTCAGTACTGGGGACATTGATGCCGATGTTGGTCCATTTATTGTGCCACTGGTTTTTGGAGGATTCTGTCGAGACAGTACTGAAGATATTTTTCAAGTGCTGTGAGGTGTCTGTTTCAGGTAATTCAGGTCTCAAGGAGGGCAGGGATCACTGTTGCTCAGTGGACCATAAGATTTGGCTGGGGTTTGATTTGCTCTTCTAGCACCCTTTTCCTCAACCAACCAAAGAACATGCTGGAACCTGGAAGGTGATGGTAAATTTTATCATCGATGTCTGCTTTCCCCAGAAGGTTTTTCCTGAGATATGAGAAAAGGTCCTTTATTGTTGGAGGGCAGTATTATACAGCAGAGGCAGGTTGGTAGAGGATCTTTGTCTTAAAGAATTTATAGTAAGGCCAATCCTCTTGTATGCTTGGGTGAAGGAGTCAATGATGGCTTGGAGCTTAGCCTCTAAGCATACACGAGTATTGCTCACTTACTACAGCTTCACTACTGAGGTTCATGTGACCTTTGTTTTGGACTATTTTCGAGTCATAGAGCAATACGGCATGGAGACAGGCCCTTCAGCCCAACTTGTCCATGCTGACCATGGCGCCCTCCAAGGTAGTCCCATTTCCCTGCTTTTGGCCCATGTCCCTCTAAACCCCTCCTATCCATGTACTTATCCAAACGTCCTTTAAATGTTTTTATACCCGCCCCAACCACTTTCTCTTACAGTTCATTCCATTTACGCATCGCCCTCTGCGTGAAGAAATTGCTCCTCAGGTCCCTTTTAAATGCTTCAAACCTTTTCTGCCCTTTGGTTCCCTTTCCCTGGGAAAAAAAGGACTGTGTGCATATCATG
>JAUZTB010000073.1:2695405-2707651 GCA_034780895.1 Rhynchobatus australiae
GCACACCCTTAGATATGCAGTTTTTTTGTGAGGAGGACATACAGGTCCAAGATCAAGCAATCACGTTAATTGCTCCCACTGGTGTGACAGCTCCTGCTGCTGTTGGTTCCCTTTTGTATTGGAAATGTCAGTCTGCCACCTCCTAAGTTCATTCTGGCTTCTATTTCGTATTATTTTTAAGAAGACTAGCTTTGGGAAATAATAATTGCAAATTGAATAGAGGATGCTCTTTTAATGATGTAGCATTTTTAAAACTTCCTCCGACTGCTACAACAAATGCACATGGAGTGACCAGAGGTGTTTGTTCATTCAGCTACCTCCAGGGCACGCAGTGAGTTAAATTCTGCACAGTGTGAGATTTTAGAAACAGACCAGTGCTGTATAAGGTGCTGTAAGTATTCAGCAGGTCAGGATATATGGATAAAGGAAAGAGTTAACAGTACAGCAAAAACATCCAGTTTCCTTCGCTGTCAAATTAGTAGAAGTCCTGTAAGGTTGTTGCAAGCCAGTGAGGGTGTGGTGCCAATTAGATGAGGAGAGCTGAGGTGGACTGAATCATGGTGGGGCAATGGCTGCACAGCAACTTCAGGCTCTCCAGGCTGTTGAGGACAGGTTGACTAACACGTCTGTTTTTCAAGTTGAAATTAAGAGCATTGAAACAAGGTTTCTAAAATGTACCCAATTTTATCTGGTTAAATGACGTAGCTTATTTTTATACAAACCCGGCAAAAACCAGAACAACACACTGACTGTTAGACTTTTCCTTTAATTGTTAAAGGTGGAGTATTCTCAGAAGTTTTTTTCTGTTATTCATTTTAATGATTTTTGCAAAAAAAAGACAAGCTGGTCTCTTAGAGGAATGTGTTTTGTGAGAGGGAGAGGGTGATGTAACCCAGGACTTTTTCCTCAAACTCAACCACACTGCTAATTTTGGAATCATGAACAAATCTCTTAATCATGGCCCCTACATTTAAATGAGCTATTAACTGAGATTACAAAGAGCAGGGAATCTCAACCGTGCACAGCACCACTAGAGCTCTCATTGATCAGGTACCTTCTGTTCTTCTCCCCATTGAGTTAACTCCCTTTGGATCCAATGGAGCTTTACCTTTGTGATCAATCTGCCTCGTTGGACTTTGTCGAACACCCCTGATACATATCCTCATCGCCTATTATTGCACAATCAAAAAATTCAGTCAAGCTAACCAGAAATGATTTTCTCATAGCAAATTCATGTTGATGTCATTGATTAAGCTGTGAATGACTGTCCTTCAGAATGGTGTCCAATCATTTGCTCATGAGCTATAAAATGCTTTTTGAGCTGTAATTACTTGGTCCAGCCTTTCTTCTTCTTTTACACAAGAGTACCACATTAACAGTTTTCTAGTCCTCTGGCACCAGCCCTATAGGCAAAGATCTTGGAAAACGATAGCTGGAGCATGCACCCTTGCTTCTTTTAAGGGCTTGAGCAATTTAGTCAGGTCTGATTATTTATCCATTTTTAAAGAGCTACATCCTTAATATTCTCTCTCTCTCAATATTTATCATGTGCACTACTTCGCATTCTTACTCATGAAAATTAACATCTGTGTCATCTCTTTGGTGAAAACTGATGCAAAGTAATCATTTAGAACCACACTTATCTTCTGACTCCATACACAGACTGTTGGTTTGGCTTCTAATATGTTCTACTCTTTCATCTATGATCACCTTTTACCATTTTTTAAAAGTAGGATTTTTCTGCATTTTACCTGCCCATATTTATTATCAACCTTCTTGGCCTTCTGAATTTCATTTTGCATTTCATCCAGCACATTATACACACTTTCTGTAGGGTTGAACTCTTTGTTCAACCTATTTGTCATAAGGTTCCTTTGTATTTTCCTGAGGACCACGAGGATCTAGATTTTGGAATCCTCTCGTTTCTTTTATTTGGAATATATTTGGTCTGATTCTTCTCTTTCTTCCCTTTGAATGAATGTCTCCCACTGACCTGAGAGTGAGTAGTTGTTTCCATTCTACCTCTGCTAAATCATGTCTCAGTTCAGTACAATTAGATTTACCTCAATTTAAAGCTTCTATTCCTGATCTCCTGTCATCCTTTTCTATCACTATGCTAAATCCACCTGAATTATGGTCACTGCCTCCCATTGCCATCTTTCTATTTGCAGTTTTATTCCCTAATATTGAATGATATTACAATATTATTCCCTAATGTTGAATGATACACTGCCACCCCCTGCTGTGTTAAGTTTGCTGCATTCAAATTTAACAAGTACTCTTGAATGATTTTCAAGAAGTCTTCCCTATCTGTATTATTTCCCCCGCTGCCCCACTTCAGGTTAAGGTTGATGAGATTCCATGTTTTTGTTCCCTTGTTATTGTTGCACATCATCAGTGCCTGGTCTACATATTTGCTCTCCTGTCTCCCTCTCCTGTTTGGGAGCCACTCTCAAGAATGCCATTGGCTCACTGACCCCTTTGAGTCCTTCAGTTCAACTCCTATACCCTCATTTGTTGATCGTTTTAACATTTCATCCTCCCCCCCACACCCCACACCACCATCACCATATCTGTAATTATTCTCTTAAACAGTATTGCTACACCTCTTCCATTTCTATCCCTACCCCTACCGCTCATATTAGAAAACTGGGGATATTGAGTTGCCATTCCTGTCCATCTTCATCATGGTTCAGTAATGGCTACCATAATTTAATCCAATATGTCTATCAGTTCCCTTGGGTTTAAAATGAGATTAAGATATCTTTGTTAGTCACATGTACATTGAAACACATGGTGAAATGCATCTTTTACGTAGAGTGTTCTGGGGCAGCCCACAAGTGTTGCCACGCTTCTAGCACTGGCATAGCATGCCCACAACTTCCTAATTCATATGTCTTAGATTTCCTTCGTTATAAACAATTAAGAACTGTCAGATTTGGTTGTTTCTTGTTTTCCAGTCTTTGTTGCCCCTGCATTCCAAGCTCATTTACTAAATCCTTACACATCCCATCTGCGCCAGAGCCAGAGCCAGTCCCAGTGCTCCAGCATTATCCCTTCAGTCATCTATTCATTTGTAACGTCCTCTTATTTCTGTCGTCTCCAATGAATGGCATGGTAGTTAGCTGATGATTACTATCTCTGAAGTCCTACTTTTACATTTCAATCCTCGCACCCTGCAGGTGCTTCATCCTCCTCCCTACCTACAATATTGGTACCGATGTGGATGTTGATTTCTTGCTGTTCATCACCCACCCCGTTACCCCTCAAAACCCCGCACCATCTCAGAATGTTCTGCAGCTTAGTGGTATCTGCACCACCAACCCCCGCCCAACTTTGAATCCAATATCACTGTGTGTCTTCCTGACCTTTCTACTTCCACTCCAAACAGCTGAGCCATCCAGGGCACCATGGATTTAGCTTCAGCTGCAGATTCTTGAGGAAGGTGGACTGTTGAAATGTCTGCATGCAGTTACATGCCAGATACAATTTAACATCGATGTGAGACAGAGCACTCTGGGAAAACATGGCCAGGCAGTGTCATCTAAATGGTGTCATTTGGACCAGGATACAAGAGCAGAGGTACATATTCACAAATACTTGAACCTGCCAAGGTAAGTTGTCAGAGCATTTTCAAAAACTTATAGGATATTAAGCTTTGTAGATAGGGACATTGAATAAAACATGTCATGGTAAACCATAATAAACTGGAGAATTGTGTATAACTCTGGCCCTACACTTTGGGAAGAATACCAAGACCTTTGAGATAAAGCCGAGGTTTTTCAGGATGATGGCAAGAATGAGGACTGGAGATATGTGGACTAAGAATCTTCACAGATTCTCCTCGGATCAAAGACGATTTAGTGAAAAAGATAACAGAGATATCCGAAACGATACTGTTTTGATAGCGAGAGAAAGAAACTCCTTCGTCCGGCAAGTGGTTTGAAAGTCAACAGTTTTCGCTCTAAACTAATTCACAAAATATCTGGAACGGATGGGGAGGAATATTTCACACTGAGGGTCGCTCAGATAAAAAAAAACACTCTCTGAATGGACAGTACAGTCAAATTCTGAAGGGACTTTCACAAGACAACTAGACGTGCGTTTGAAGAAAACTCAATTGCCAGAAAAAAATTAGCTGGGCTGTGGGACTGAGCTGGACGGCTCCTTAAAAGAGCTAGCACAGGCACATCAGGCCGAATGGCGTCCTCCTGCCATCTGCAGTTGCTTTCCAGATAGGTGTACAATTTTGTGAACTCACTCTGTCCTCAAACATCTGTAAAATGTTTCTTGTTACTACATGCTACTTGTCTTGTTTATGGGAGATGCAGTGTGCTTTATGTTGTGTCTGAGACCTTAAGGCCCAGATACTGTAACTCAAACAAAAACACTGTCACGGCGATCCGTAACTGAATTCAAAGGAGGTTACAGTTTGGTGTTAATAAATTACTGCCAACGAGAGTGTCAAGATGATGCAGAATGACTCTCATTCGTTGAGTGATATCGAGTCTGGTTGCAAACGTGGTATCACGCGTTAAAGAAATTCCTTTATTTTCTTTATCGAATGTCAGATGTAAAAATTGTCCAGACCTGGTTTTGCTTATTTTCGTTGCGTCCAGAGTTCTGCTCCGCGGCAGGCCCCATTCATTCATTCATTCATTCATTCATCTACCCCTCAGCTTGCACGGAGAGGTGTGCGTCTAAAGTGCGGGCGCTGTTGCTTGAACGAATCGAAACGTCAGGAACAGTCTAAAGGTAAAAATGATTCCAACGTATAATTCGTTAACACGATGTGATTTGCGAATGAGTAAACTGGACGTTCCCTCTCAACAATAATTTGAACTTCCTTGCAAAGCCACGAACTGGTTAACTGGTTGGAATTTAAATACCTTCCTCAGTTCCGTTAGAGTGTAATTGCACGATAGACCTGAACACAGACAAAGCGACCCGTCTGGCCCCTTTCACCCCGACTCTTTATATGTTACTGTTCAGAGAAAAATGTTTCAATATGTTTGAGTCTGGATCATCCTGGGGGAGGGGAGTAGCGGGATTTAAGGAGCAATTAGCAAAGAGGACACATGTTGCCTAAATGTTTACAAAATAACCAAGTGTTTTATTTTATTTGTTTTGATGCTAGAATTGGGTTTGGAATCTTGTAAAAAGTTACTTGGAATCCCTTTTTTTTTAATATATTTTAAAAAATGTTCCAGTTTGATTTAGGTTACGGACGGGTCTGGAGCTCCACTCAGCGTCGCGACTTGGTCTAACTTTTTTTAAAAATAAGTGCAGAAAAGTCAGCTCGCTGAGTTTCTTGTGAGGGAGTTCGGTGGGTGAGCGGTGGCGGCAGTTATCCGCGGGGCGGCCTCACAACTCACCCGGCAGGGCTTCATTTCAGTTTCACAGTAATTCATTAGAATTGATGGGAGAAGTTAGTAAACAAAGTTCAGATATATTAAAAAAAAACGGTATCACCATTACGCACCGGTCATAATAATTCCCTGAGGTTTTCTAAACTGGGGCTGTCTGGTATTTTGAGGCACACGGGCTCCACCACAGTATGTGCTTTCTTGTTAAGACTAACACATTCAGTATTAGGCTAGCAATGGACAGATAATCCGCCTGTCTCCTGGGCACGGTGCCGGAGTCACAAAGGGCTGCAGGTCTCTGAACCAACTTGAAAGGTGAGTGCGACTTTTTAACCACTAAAATAACCAAAATGTGACAATATATAGGAATGGCAGCAAACACCCCGAGTGAAGGGGCCGCTGAAAGAGCGTAAGAATGAATAAAATATTGATTGATCTGATTCCCCGGTTGAAAGGAACGCAACAAATCGATCGAAGAGAAGCCGGGAAACAGGGGAGCTCGCAGAGGACGTGAATGTAAGAAGTGCAGAAAATAAAGGGGAAAAGGATAAGAGGCAGGAAGGGAAAGAGGAGCGAACAAGGCCTGGAGGAAATTAGTGAAAACATGGCAGAGAGATGAATAGTACTTGTTAACTCTGCTGCAGATAAACCAGGAATGGAGGAAACCTGAGAAAAAGAGGTAGACCGTGACTGGAAAATGGAAAACAAAAAGGCACAGACAGTGAATAGATACGGACAGATAGGTAGTTAGATAGACAGCTGAAGGAACAGCGCTGGACAGTTCAGGAGCAGCATCATTTGCAGGAGTGCTTGCGTGTCTGCTGCGGATTAGGAGAAAGTAATTTTCCATCTGAATGAGTTTGGGTGCATTTTATGCCCGCGGTGTGCGGTTGGACACTTCCAAGTCTGCGACAGGAAATGTAGAGAGATCTGGGTGAAAGGGGCACTGGCTAAACCCGACTTCTGTGCACACTCTCAAATGTGGGACTTCTTTCAGGACGTGGAAGCAAACGGAACGCGACTCGGGGCAGCTTGGAGGAACATGTTTCAGACTGTCCCAGACACCTCGTCTTACGTAAAGGTAAGATTGAGGCAGCAGCAAGCAAGCAGACCCGTGCAGTGACCTGATGTTAAACTCATGGAACATGTCCGAGGAAAAAAAAAGCCTTTCTTGATAGGAAGAACAGAAGAGAATTTGATGCATGCTGGAAAAGCAATATTGAATTAGTCCTTGTTTAACCAGCATTTAACGTCCCCGCTGTACATTCATTCCAAATTCTAATTTGTTCAACTTTGGGTTTCCAGTTAAGCTATGCACACCCATGTGGGTTCCAATTCAGACTGACACTAGGGAATAAGCCCCGGGCTGCCGTTTAGTTAAAAACGAACGAAAGTCGTTCCTTGCCGTCTTCAAACCCTGTGCAGCTAACCTCGGACACATTACCCGCTGGTCTGTCGCTCTCTCGTTCCCAACCATCACTCTGACTCGTGTGTCATTGCTAAAAGGCTACACAGTGAAAAAGATTTCCCCAGCAAACTGGGGGACTCCTGGTGCTACTGGTCGACCACTTGGTATTTTTAAAAGTTTAATGCAAATCTCAAATTCCAGTGACACCACCTCCCCCAGACACCACCCAAACTTCACCCTCAGCGGCGAACATGGATTCCAAACAAAAAGCCATCTATCACAATTGTTCTTTTACCTGTAGAGACTCGGTGTTATTTATTGCAGGCCTAGTCGCAGCGTGAGCGAAACAAAGTCAATCTAACCAACTAATATCCACCACAGACGAGTTTTAAGTTTTGCATTCATGGCCAGATTGCACCCAATGCAAGTGTTCCGTGATGCTGGAACTGCTTTTGAAATGGCGGGTTACATCTGATAGGAACTGGGATAGATACAGCCGTGACTTGTCAATTGAGGATTCAGTTTTTCTAGGCATAAGCCCAAAGGTTCGGCTACGTGTTTGTGGAATGCTGCTGCCCAGTTCCAAGCTGAAATGTTCTTTGCTCCCCACTTACCCCCTTTTAAGCAGAGAATTTCCTTCTGAGGCCCAAGTCCTCGAAATGCATTGAAACCCCATCAGACGAATTGAAAGGCTCCCTCAGACAGAAGTTCCCATTTCACAATAAAGCCGTTAAATGCACCATTAAAAGTAAAAAAAAACGAAAGCACATTTGTAGCAGCCAAGTTTGATCCGTTACATAGATACAATCCGTTCACTAAGGATATAATGTGTGCGTGCATCTATGCAATATAAAGATTAAAAAAAACTTACGTTTTTAATTAAATCTAAGTCAAAGTAAATATTCCGTGCATTTTGCCATCGCTGCGTGTTTCTAACCTTTCTGTCGTGTTTTTACAAAGTGAAAATCAGCCATTTGCAGGTGCGTAACGGTCTGGATCCATTTATTTCAGACACTGTAGGCACTAACACTTAATCAAAGGAGAAGCAATATCACAGGGCTTGAAATGCGCCTCAAACTATTCAAAGAACACCTTCAGAAAACATTTATGCTTCTAATATTCTACGGCGGTATGCGGACCTCGAGTTTGTACCTAACGCCCTTGAAATAGCACATTTTTTTCAGCCAGTCATAACGTTTGTGTTATGATACAAAGGCTGTTTTTCAGACAGTCTCCAACCAAGGGGGAGAGGTCTGCGAAAGTGGAACAATTCTCAGTCTGTTACATGCTTTTACTCCGAGCCAGGGTTCAACCAAAGCTCACTGAGAGAGAGAGAGAGAGAGAGAGAGAGAGAGAGGAACTCCACATTCGGGAGAAACCCCTTCCATGGGGCTCACATGGGCCAATAATTGGTCCTTTCATTACAATGCTCCGAACTGCGAGACCTTGATCTAATTACAACTCGGACATTTATTACTTTCTAAAGATAACTATGCATTAATTTTTTTTAAGCACGCCGAGACAAAACCCTAAAGCAGGAAAGCAAGAAATACTTTGCAGTTATATTATGTTTCATTCAAGCGCATCCAGGCTCTGGTTGCAGACTTGTTTTCCTAAGGTCAGCGGAGACTAGGAGTTCTCCAATAAAAATAAATCTCAAATTAATTATGGCCCCGAGCAACGGCCCAGACAGCTTGCTTGTGTATTTGGAGTAGCAGATTTTTCTTCTCCCCTTTCACCATTTTCTTACGTCTCTTGTAGTTGTGGGAACTTGTCCTCATTCTTAAAAATTAGGAAAGAGTTAATCGGGTTCCTTCTGTTTGAATTGCTGAATTACCCCTTGTCCCATCAAAGTTACACATTTTGTCAACTGCAGAGAGGGCTCATAAATTGCGCGTTGGGATACTCTTTTTTTGTTACAAAATTTTAACGCATGCATTAGGCATCCAGGCATCCTGAGATGTCATGTCAGAAGGGATCTGGATTTGTTTGCCCCATCCCAAACTGTAAACAAACCCTGGTGACGATTTGCCCTGCTCGGCTTCCTTATTGATACCAGAGACCGAGGACCCCCCGACTCTCTGGCAGGGCCCAAGTGGACCAAGACTCGGCGTTCACGTCTTCTGAAGTACGTGCGCGCAAAAAAAAATGTCTCGCAGTTCCAGCAGGGTGGTGGTGCGTGGGTGCTGATGAGGCGGGGGCAATGGTGATGGATGGAGCCCTGTGCGAGGGATGTAGATGGTGCGGGGGGTGGGGGGGTGCGGTCAGGTTGGGACCATCCCCACAGTGACAACAAGGACGGTTCTCCGGAGAAAGTTTGGTCTCGGAAACGGCTGCTGTGGTGTTAGCTGGAGACAAACTCACTGATGTATGAATTCTGAATAGCAAACCCTCGCGTGTAAAGACGAGTAATAAAACATAATTACAATCATATTATTCTCAGTGTTCGGCAATAACATTCCTTCATAATTGACACACAAGGAATTCAAATACACGGGTACCCACCCGAATTTAATGCTCTTTCACATTACACTGAGGGTTTAGTTGGGGCTTAGATACGGAACCAAGTTCCAATGACAGCGCGAAGAACGCCTTCGGTGTAAATATAGGACCGAAACTTGGCAATTATCAGTGGATCGAACGTTCACCCCATCAGTGAGCGCACCGCGACTCCCCGGCGGTCTCCTCACGCTCGGAGCTGCAGCTGCACTGAAATGCTGGCTGGATTGATGAGGATAATTTCAGAGGGGGGAGGGTACTGTAGGTTTTAACTCGCCCGTTTAGTGAAGAGAGAGAGAGAAAAAAATCGAATAAGGAGACTGGAGACTTGTGGACGCGTTCAAATAACAGGAGCACAAGGTCTAGACATAACGGGAGATTTCACATAAATATATCTAAGTATATAAAAGTTTCGCCAGGTAAATCCTTCGTTCTAAATTATACGGTTTCAGTAAACGCTCAGAAAGGAATACTTTATGAAAAAAAAAGATTGCTGGTGTAACAGATGTCTGCCGCGTTTGGTGAAAAAGTGATGGATCGACTCTTGTATAAGTTTTAGGCACTTCTTTGACTACTTTTTGCCGCTCGTGTTTGTGTTGTGACTGGGCCCCTCGAGGATGTTACTTTTTTAATGTGGAAATTCCCGCTTGTTCATCAGAAACAACAGGAAACGTGGTGCAAAAAAAAACCCCTCCTCTAGTGATGTGAGTTGTGCCATAAAAAAACGTCGATAGTTTATTTTATTTTAAAGTTAAAATATAGTAACTCTGCAGCGTTTGAGCTAAGAAGATGCTTGTGTGACTACGAGTGTACGTTGCTGGAGAAGGA
Organism: Rhynchobatus australiae; assembly: GCA_034780895.1. NCBI lineage: Eukaryota > Metazoa > Chordata > Chondrichthyes > Rhinopristiformes > Rhynchobatidae > Rhynchobatus > Rhynchobatus australiae. The sequence goes on from JAUZTB010000073.1 coordinate 2,705,507, forward strand.
GTTGAACCCGTTGGGTTGCGGTGCGCTTCCCGGCAGGAAAGCGCATTTGAACCACGGAAAATGAGAAATCGCTATTGTTTCTCTTTCCTTATCTTGACGGCCAAAATATCCTGCTTTAAAAACATGTGTAATGAGCCCCCATCATTGGTTCAGCGGCTTCCTCTCAAGCGGCTGACTTCACTTCCCAAAATTGCCAATCTTTCATCCGGTTACCTCGCCTGTCCGACAAGAATTGCGGTTGTAATTACCTCCTGACTGTGTCATGTTTGGGATATTGTTCCGATTTGGGGAAAAGGGAAGAAATCGGGTGAAATGGACGGCACGATTACGGTAAGGGTAGACGGGAGGGGTGGGGAGTGCTTCAGAGACTGCCCGTCATGTCCATCTCCTTGCCACCCTTTCATTGGGGACGCGGCTTGAGTAACTTTCCAGCCCAAAGCGGTAATCCGATTTCCTCATTTTTCCACGTCCTGCTAAATTTCCTTTTCCTTTCAAGCCTTTATGCCGGTGGGAGACTCCGTTTCAGTCAGTGGGGCGCCTGTGATAAAGAGGCGATGTTGAGCGAGTCCCGGTGAGGGTCAGCCTCTCCGCACCGAGTGCACTTCGCTTCACTTGCACAAGCGTGTTCCCAACGTGGGCGCTGCTCGTCAACCTGGCTCGGGATTAAACGAGATGGGTGGGCGATCCGAGAACAGGGGTGACCGGGCTCTCAACGCAAGGTGGCAGGAACCTGTCCACGGATCGACGGCACGATCACCAACTGCGCAGTGTTACATGGCACAGCGCCCGGGACCCAGTCCGCAAATTGATGGGCCCCTCACCACCCCCAGCGTGCGCCAAACACTCCCCAGCAAGCGTGGAATGCCCCACTTCATGTGTTTAGAATTTGTTTGAATGCGTTATAACGAGACTGGTCGCGTATTTTTCCGGTCTGCGTGCAGGCGAGATCTCGCCGCCTGCTCCGGTGCAGCGCGCCCCGCCATCTGCAGCTCGCAGGCAGAATTTATTTGTCTCAGATGTTCCATCTGTAATTGTGAGTTGCCTCCGTAAGGAAGAGGGTCCCACAGAACACACAGGGGAGTCAGTGAAAGAAACGCGGTATTCACAAGTTAAGGAACTCGCCGGGACAGAAGGGGCGACCGTTCTAAGACGAAGATATTGTGTTGTTCAAAGGTTTGATTGACTCATAACTGAACACCGAGTTCCTCATCAATTCCCCCGCCCTTATCAACCAAACATACACTTCCGTTCCTTACACCCATGTTTCCTGCCAGATTTCCTTTTCCTTAATACACTAAAGATGAAAAACTTGGCCCTTTTCTCCCTGTACTCCCCGAAGGTGTTCTGCGTTTGTCAGCACGTTCATTATTTGCAATGACTTCTTTTGCAACTTGCTCTGGCCTGGATCAGGATCCGCCGCTCCTCTTTGCTGCCCCCTCTACTTCTGCCGAATTCGCCCACTTCAGTGCAGTTTGGGCTTGGGTTGCACCAATGGTCTTTGAGAGCTGACAAGTGCAAACTAATGGGAAAGCAAACCGGCTGATCGACGGCATGTCAGATGTTTGCCATGGCCCTTGACTGTCAATGTACCGCGGGGTAGAGAGGCGAAGGCTGCTGATGCCTACAGCAGGGTCAAACCAAGACACCAAGGACACCTTTAACCATTCCGCTCCACTACAGACTGTTCTCGCAGGCCCGTTCAAGGCATCGTAGCGCGTTCCCTCAGAGTCCGGGCGAATCTCAACCATTCCCAGAGATAATCTGTGTTTTTTCAGAAGTTGGTCGAAAGGCCGCTGAAGCGCCAATCCAGGTGTAACAATTCCAGGTCTAACACTCAATATTTAATGTTACCTTTAGTTCTAAATGGAACAACGTGGATTCCCAAAGTACTCCGTTAATAGTCATTGAGCTGGTGCTGAGGGGTGAAAGTTACGGATCTCACACGGTTGTGCAGGAACACACAGGAATCACACACAGGGACAGAAACCGGAATAATAAAACATTTCGTTTACAATGTGACGGTGGCTATATCCTACGTTATGTAATGGAATAATGGTTGATAAGAGTTCAGAGTTATTTTGAGTAACTGGCCCGATGTCTATGCTGGTTGGAGAAGGGGGCGCTGTATTTGCGTCTGTCTGCCTA
>JAUZTB010000073.1:2745858-2756600 GCA_034780895.1 Rhynchobatus australiae
TGTCGAAGGCCTTTTGAAAGTCTAAATACACTACATCTACCGCCTCTCCCTTATCCACCCTGCCTGAGATTTCTTCAGAAAACTTCCAATAGGTTAGTCAGACAGGATCTTCCCTTCACGAAACCATGTTGGCTCAGACTTATCTCGCCATGCGCCTCTAGGTATTCTGTAACCTCATCATTGAGGATCGATTCTAATAACTTTGCCGAGTCTTGGTCTCAACCAGGATGATGTCCTCTCAGGAATAACTGAAGAAATATTGGGTGCAGCACTAGGGTCAATCTCCTTGTTCTCATTAGCCTTGTGACTGAGTGGAAAACAAATTATACTGCAGATGCCGGAATCTGGAACAAAATCAGAAAGTGCTGGAAGAAGTTAAGCAGCATCTGTGGAAAAAGAAACTGTTTCCCCTTCCTGGAGAGAGTAGAATTGTTTTAATATCCCAACTGAAATTTGCCACCTTTGCCACTGGCTTAGATTGAAGTTCCTGGAGTGGGACTTGAACTCACAACCTTTTGTTTCTATGATGTTTATTGCTGTGGAGAAATATTGCCCAGAATGCATTAGCGTGACCAGAGGGCAGTTACGGAGTTGCACCTGGCACCTTTTCAGTATCTCTTTGTATTCTCCAAAAAATACCTTTTGCCGTCCTGGGTATATTTTGCTTCCTTCAATGTTTGTCATGTCCCTTGGAATGAGCTTCTTTCCCCAATCTTTCTGGTGAGGAAGTTATTGGGAATTATCACCAAAGGTTTTTCATGGTTCACTTTATCAAATTTTGGACTCTTGCATCAAGTCTCGCCCCAGACCCTCTTTGATCCAGTCTCTGCCTCTGGTCCTTCTTCACAACTGAAGCTTATTGTTCCTGTTGTTTTCTCCGTGCATCTCTACACAGACCTGGGCTTGATACCTTCCCCAGTGTTAGGTTCACAAACTGAAGGCAAGATTCTAACTGGTCACTTCGACCTATTCAGCTTTTGTTTGTATTCTGGAGACACAAGAGACTGCAGATGTTGGAATCTGGAGCAACACACAACCTGCTGGAGGAGCTCAGCAGGTCCAGTCACATCTGTGGGGGGAGATGCACCCCCTGCAGATGCTGCTGGCTCCATTGAGTTCTTCCAGCAGATTGTTTCTTTATTTTGTATTTCCTTTTGTTAAAAAAATGCAATTCCATACATTGCTTATTCCTGTAACATTAGGTGCAGGTGGAGTGATTGAGATACTAGAATCCTTACCTCCACTTTCTCCACTTCATTCCACACCACCACCTTTGTGTAGCTGCATGTAGCTGGTCATCCAATGGTAAGGTCTGAATTCAACACTGCAAATAGACTTAGTGATTTTGGGGTTGCTGCTGGCTGAATGAGAGTCCACCAACCCCAGTACAACAGGACCAGATCACCACTGCCACATCTACATTCCCAAGGATCATATTTCCCAGGCTCTGGGGACAAACTGTGACAAAATATGGCAGTATAACTTGGGGATTCTAGGGTCAGCTTCTGACAGTCTTTACATAAGAGATGATTATGAAACATGGCTTCCGAATGCAGGAATATCACACCATAGGAGCTATAAATACATGGAGCATAATTTATGTTGGATGCACAGCTGGATTTTTAAAAAAAAGTTTGTATGCTCTTCTGATTTAGCGGAGTGTTTTTAATGTGCTGAGATACTGGATACTTCTTCCTGCATTAATATGTTCAAAAGGAATCCCTGGAGTAATACCTGAAACATTTTCAGAATTGTAACTGCTATACAGAGCGCAGAAGAACTGTGTGTTTCAAGTTGTATTTGATACCAGACCTATCAGTCTCATTTTGATATTTTTGTAGTCAAAGATACTGTCTGAACTTAAATATTATCAAATGGTTGACAATAAAGTCTGGATTTTGACTTCCCATGAAGGACGGCTGAATGTCGGGACATTATGGAGTCCCAATGGCTTGAGTTCTGGGTCCTTGATGTGTTACTTTCCTTTTACTCTCTTTGGATGTGGGCATTACCAGAAGGGTCAGCATTTGGATGTGGGCATTACTAGAAGGGTCAGCACTTTTTGGGCATCGGTAGCTATTCTAGGGTGATGATAAGTGGCTTTCATCGTCAACTGAGAGGGCTTTTGGACCACTTCATGGGGCAGTTAAAACTTCACCAGGTCTGGCGTTAGACTGAAGTCACATATAGACCAGACCGTGAAAGAATGACAAGTTTCCCTTCTGAAGATATTAGTGAATTAATGCAATAATGAATTTTCATATCAAACCGAGGGCTTCAAAACATTACTTTTACCGATGAATGTTATTTATATTCAGTTTCTTAAACTAATTTTAAATTCTCAGTTTATCATGATTTGAATCTATATGCTCCATGTTATTAATCCAGACCTCTGGTTCACTCACATATTAACACACTGATTTAACTCTCAGACACTTGCATATCAATATATAACTGAGATCGGCAATGATCTGGCACATAAATGGAGCAAATTTCATTTTTCCATAATCTACAGTCTGCACTTCCAAAATATCTACAAACTGAATGTGTTTCTTTCACAAAGAAACTGAAATTTCATTTTGTGTTGCAGAGGTGGGCAAAGCCTGTGACAGAAATGTCTGATGTAAAGATGCTAAGATGAAGTGCAGTGGGAGCTCAGAATAGCTCTGCCCCATTTCATGTTTTGTTTGGTTTGAACACACATCAACAAACCTGCACCATATGAAAATTGCGATGGAGGTTGGGGGAGGTGGGGAGAGAGAGTGAAACAAAGAAAGCACTGTGCATGAACCTACAGCTCAGGAAACACAACTCTTTGGGGATCCCATAAACCACTGGAACTGGTGAATCGGCCTAGTTTGGGGGACTGGGGCAGATGACTTCTCCGGGGCACTTCCCAAAATGATTATAGTCTGAATGAAGGATTATACTGTTAAATATCCTAAGATGATTCCATTCATTTTAAATTTAATGTTGATAACTAATAAACCAAGCCAAAGTATATTAAAGCAAATGATTTATTGCTTTCTTCTTTCCATCCAAGATCTACTTGATACTGGAGACATTTGGTTGAATGAAATATTTTAAGTATCTGTTTTCAATTGTTGAATCTCACTGAGTAGTGTTAAATCATTTATTGAAAATTGTCTACTTATACTAAAATACATTACTTTCTATTTTAGGTTCTTGCACAGTGGAGCTTGAGGAAGTTTATTAATCTGGAAGCACCTTAATTTCCAAATATTCCCTTTTTGTTATAATAAATCATCTGACTCCTTTCAGACAAAAGTAAACAGAACACAACTTAACTTTGGGGAAAAATGTAGAAAGGAATTTTTTTAATGTTTCTCCAGCTAGTTGATGGTTTGTGTAACTGTGAAATCGTAACACTGTGCACTCTCAGCATGTTTACAGTGAAATGATTAACTCCTGGCCCAGTTCCTAGGTCCTGTTTGTGTATTATTTCTTGCAGTCTGGCTACTAAGTAATTACTTAAACCCGCGATCTTGCCTTCTCTTGGCCAGTATTTAAAATTCTCAGACAAATCTAAACCATCAAGTTCAAATATCACCCCTTCCCAGCTCAATTTTAGTTTTCCACATTTAAGTCATATTTTGAAATGCCATAGTTTGCTTTGGAGAGCTGCAATGCGTTCCAGACTTGTAGTTATATAGATATCCTTAAACCTTTATTTTTGGAAAAAATGCTGGGACATTTGCAAATAATTGTGTAGTTATTTCAAATGCTGGCCTAACAATGGGTGCAGTGTGTGTCATTGATTCAAAAAGTAAAGGTAGAGTAATATGCAGTATTGCCTTACAGCATGGTGGTTTGGTGCCAAATTCCAAGACTCATACAATGCAGAAGAGGCCATTTGGTCTATTGTGACCATGCCAGCTCTTAAACGAGCTATCTAATTAACTAAACTCCCTCTGTCTTTCTGCAAAACCTTGCAAAGTTTCCTGTTACAATCCTGATTCTCTTTTAAAATGTACTCCTGAATCTGCCTCCACCGTCCCTTCAGGAAATGCATTCCAGATCGCAAGAAATAGTGGGGAAGCAGACGTTTCAGCACCGCCTCATGCTACTTTCAGTGTTTACACTTTACGTTACTTTTCATTCAACAGATAGGATTACTTTGTCTTGGCAGATATTATTGGCCAATGTCTTTTGTGAAGCTTGGGTGACCAAGCTAACAATTTAACTTACACAAGGAGCAGCAACAGCATTGAAACATCAGCTGTCAGCAGCTGGTCAAGGGTTCTCCATCTTATGTATTTTACTGGCAATCTTAGGATTAGCAACGCACATCACAAATCTCTCAGTCTATTGCACATCACAAATCTCTCAGTCTTTCCATTCATAACTTTATTCTTTAAAAAGTCTACTCACTGTACGTGGATGTCACTGGTAATGCCAGCATTTCTTGCCCACCCCCAACTAGCCTTGAATTGACTTTAATAGTCAATCTTGAGGCTGGCAACATATAGCATAGATCTGGTGTCTGGAGGCACATAAAGGCCAGACTGGGTAAGAAGGACAGATTTTATTCCCTGCAGGAGGTTGGAGAAAAAGAAATTTTACAATAATGCTGCCCATACTGTGAGTAGCTTGATTTAAAGTTCAGATTGCAGTTAGTTCCTTGAATTTAAATCCCCCAGCTGTTGTGGTGGGATTTAGATTCAAGTCTCTGGATACATGATCCAGAACTTCGGTTACCAATCCAGTTGTTTAACCATTGCCCCACGAAACACTGGGCTCTGCCAGTTCTAATTTTCATACAGCAAAGCAGTAACCAATGAGCAATACTTATGCTGAGATGTATGAGCACAGATTGACCAAATGTGAAGGAACTCCTGACTGATTGCAATGAAGTTTCCTGCTTATTAATAAAGATGAAAACTAATACAAAAGCATGAAGCGAGAGTTGGCTGTGGTTGGTTGGAAGAACACCCATCACAGTGGACAGACAATAATTAGTATTTGAAAAAGTAATGCACAAGTTGCAAAACAAAAGTCTTTTGGGACACAAAACCCCAAAAGGAAAAGTGATTCATCCATGGCTGACCAGAAAAATTAAAGGTAATGTTAAATCAAATGTGGTGGTTTATAAAAGTAACCAGAACTAGCAGGCAGCCTGAAAATTAGAAGCAACTTAGAACTCAGCAGAGAACCAAGAAATTGATAAAGAAAGACAGGATAGAATATAAATGTAGTCAAGGAACATAAAAAGATTGTAAGAGACTGTTTTATATATATAAAGATGAGTAAGGGCAAATGTGTGTTCCTCACAGACAGAGGCAAGAGAATTTATAATGGGGATGAGAAAATTGCAGAGGCATTAAACAATTAGTTTTGCATCTGACTTATGAATATGAATTTACGAAGAGAAAATCATGTTTTGAACTATCTGTTATTCTGTGAGGATGTGACAAGTAGATCTGATAAGGAGGAGCGGGTGAATGTAGTGTATTTGGATTTTCATCAGGCTTTTGTTAAGGTCACAGAAGCAGAGAGTCATAGAGCTATACACCAAGTGAACAGGCCCTTTGGCCCAACTCATCTGTGCCGATCAAGGTGCCTTCCTGAGAATCCCATTTGACTATATTTGGCCCATATCCCTTTGAACCTTTCCTATCCACGTACCTGATCAAATGTCTTTTAATTGTACCTGCCTCTACCACTTCCTCTGGCAGCTCCCTGCATATTCCCATCACCTTCTGTGTGAAAAATTGACCCTCAAATCCCCTTAAAATCTTTCCCCTCTCACCTTAAACCTACACCCTCTAGTTTTAGACTCTCCTACCCTGGGAAAAACACTGTGACCATCCACCTTATCTATGCCCCTCATGATTATATACCTCTCTAAGGTCACCCCTCAGCCTCCTACACTCTAAGGAAATAGTCTTAACCTATCCAGTCTCATTATACTTCAAGGCCGCTAGTTCCAGCAACATCCTTGTGAATCTTTTCTGCATCCTCCCCAGCTTAACCACATCCTTCCTACAGTCTGATGACCAGAAATGCACACATTACGCCGGGTGCGGTTTCACCAATGTCTTGTGCAGCTGTAGCATGACGTCCCAATCCTTGTTCTCAGTTGGTGCTTAGATAACCTTCTTCACTGTCCACTACACCACCAATTTGACAAGAGATTGGGGTGGTGTTGATGTTCAATGGGACCGAGGTGTGCTTGTGCACATTACTGAAGGCCAGCATGCAGATGCTGCAAGTGATTAGGAGGTCAAATGTTGTGTTTGCCTTTATAACATTTGGATTTTATTACCAAGTAAGGTAGCCTTATTGTCCTTGCAGAGGGCTCTGCTGAGACCGTACCTGGAGTATTGTGCACAGGTTTAGTCTCCTTATCTGAGAAAGGAGGTACTTGACATTGAGGAAGGGCAGCAAAGATTTATTAGTCTAGGATGGCATATGAGGAAGGATTTGAGTAGGTTACAATTGTATTCCTTAAGAGTTAAAGCAAAGAACGAAGATCTCTTGAAGGTTACAAAATTTTAAAGGCCTTAACTAACAAGTTAGTTACAGGGACGATTTTTTCCCCTGATTGTGGAGTCAAGGACCAACATGAGGGGTAGGCTGTTTAGGATTGAGATGAGGAGAAATTTCTTCAGAGAATGTGGTGAACCTTTGGCGTTCCCTACCCCAGAGAGCTGTGGAGACCGCATTCATTCAAAGCAGAGATGCTTCGATTTCTGGACATTGACCCTCTTAAAGTATACAAGTAGAAGATCAGGTATGATCTTGATGAATGGCTGAGCAGGCTTGAATGACTGAATGGTCAATTCCAGGTCCTGTTTCTTATGTTCTGATGTTTGGATTCTAAAATTAACAAAGACTACATTTTCTTGTATGTTACATCCTCTGCCAAAGGTTGTGGTTTCACCCCCGAGCAGACAACAGTTCCAACTGCTATATAGGAACTGAATTCAATGCTTTTCCATTTCCTTCTGTCGTGAGAATGGACACATGGGCCAATCCATGCCTCGGTAGTTTCCGAATTGCCAGTGTTCAGTCACTCACAGTTAAGTAGCGGACTTGCATGGCCCCGCCACAACTCCAGGAGGTGCTGCTGGACCGATATTGGTGTATCTGTCAGTCCTCTCCTTTACCAGATTCCTTGTGCAGTCTCAGATCAGCTGTGATACTGGTGCCCACTCATCTGAGTGAGGCTTCTCAGTCCGCAGATGAGGAGGAACAAGGCAAATTATTTTTCAACTGGTGTTGTATAATTGTTTTTGTAATTTACTTGCATTTTTATTTTTAAAGCATTAGTTTATTATTTAAAAAAATGATCAGTGGCATTTAAAAACTCTTACAACGCCTCAAAAATTTTCCAGGAGGTGAGACTCCACCCCAAGCCTTGCCTCCTGTCTAGGCAGTCAGGGAGTCCTACGCCGAGCTGTCACTGAAGTCTCATTGGGCCTCAGTCTGATCTTAGAATGGGGAGGCTCAGGAAAACTGGACTTAAGCATTTGTGCAAGATTAATGCGGTTGCGTGGAGAACTTGTGACAGGAGTGCTTGGGCGTTGGACCACTTTCCTGCTAATGTCACCGTTAATTATTGAATGGATCCTTTGAAAACAGCCTCATAACTGAGTTTAGGCCAACTGAAAATACAGGAACTGAGCCAATAGGGCAAGTGGGAGCTGAGTGAGTGATGGGACCAGCTGGGCAGTTCTTCAGCCCATGGGATTGAAAGGCAGAAACAGAGAATGATGGAAATCAGATTAGATTCAAATCAGGTACAAGAGAGGAAAAACATTGGATTAACCGAGAAACTGAGAAAGAAAAAATGAGAAAAATGGTTAAATGTTAAAGTTTACATTCAAAATAATATTCACTTCATGCAAGGATCATGGCAATCTCTTAATCCTTTGGAATTGTACATTATTAATAAAATGTGCTAATTACTTTCTATTAACTTTTCATCGATATCACAAATTTAAGCAGCAATGACAAAAAAAGATAGTGCTATCGCTGAAAAATGCTGATTGTTAATGATATTAATAAAGCAACAATGACAATAATAATTCCTGTTTTATTGTTTTCAGTGAAGCTATGAAGAAATAGAAAAAAAACTACAAAACGGTTAATGGCACGACTTAAATTTTGCATAGCATTTTTCTTTTACATTGTAGACACATGATTTTTACTATAAGTGGCTAGCCATTTGGCAATGAGATGTGGAGAAATTTATGAGAGGGTTGTCAGTCTCTACCTGAGAGGTCTGTGACTGTTCAGTCACAGAGAATATTCAAGGGTAAAAATGACAAATTTTTGGAATTAAGGAGTATGGGGATTAGGCAGATAGCCAGCTTCAGATCAATGATCTGTCAAATTGAGAATTGTCAACAGAATCGTCAACTTGAGATCATTGTGCAATAAACTATGACTGTGTTGCATTATATATTCTGCTGCTTGCTTTTATCCCACCCAATGACAGACTTGTCTATTTGATCATGTTTAAACCAAACATTGGCACACATCACAGTATTGCACCAGATTGATTAATGCTCACATTCATACAAGCTGTTGTTACACCAGATTAACTGCTCACAGATAAATAAAACTATTCCATTCATATCCATAAAAGTCTGAGTCACATCAGCCTGTTGCACTGATGCCAGGAATAAACTGGCGGTGTGTTTGGGAGAAGGGATTCCCAGTGTTGCTCTGCTGTAGGTGTTCACCACGAGTCGATGGCAGGAATAAAAACAAAGTTTATATTTATCTCCCTCGCAGTCTGTCTTGTGTCTTGTGTTTGCACTTATCTAATTCATTTCAAAATATTGCAGTGCATTTGAGTTTTATTTGGCATCGTGATCAGTGCAGGCATTGTGGGCTGAAGGGCCTGTTCCTGTGCTGTGCTGTTCGATGATGTTCTATGAAGTTGTAGGGTAGAAATGTCACCAAGTCCACATACAGCAAGCTCCGACAGTCATAAATGTGATACATCATCAGATGAACCGTTTCAGTGATCTTATGGCTCACCAGACTGTGAAGCTGGCCTGTTACTTTGTTTGTTTGTCTGTCCTGCCTCAGACAGTAAGGCCTGTTTCCAGTATGGTGAGGCTGGAATCTTAAACCAAGCAGTGATTTCTTAGAATGTTCGATGCATTAGGAACAGATATGATTCTGGATTCATAAATTGCCAGTTCATATGTTCATCTCAATTTGTTATTTCTTTTAGATCCATTGTATGATACTGTCAGGAGATCTGGATGGGGTAATAATATGAACAATGTCACAAAAAGTAAGTGCCTTTAAATATCTTTTAAAACTGATTGAAAATCAATAAACAACGTGTGACAAAAAGCAGATCATTAGCAAAATGGAGTTGATGAATAATTTTCTGAATGCATGTTATTGGGAGACATGATCATTAGCAATGTGTATTCAGCCTGTGTGGCCACGAAGGAGGGTCCCCCCATGTAACTCAGAGTTCTCAGTGAGCATTGGTTAGATGATGCAAATTTGGGTTTTTAAAGGCTAAAGGAAGGCTTAAGGAAGATAAAGAGTTTTGGATCTGAGACCCTGTGAAAGAACAGCTTATACTAAAAGATGTTGCAGTGCTTTGATGTCAGCACAGCGAGGATGTAAGGACAAAACAGAACATTTTCTGTTTCTGAACCAAAGTGCACTGGGTTGCCTGGAAACATGATTACTGGAACATTGGGCAGGTGGAAATTCACACCTGTGGAAATCTATAGAACTCTGTGGCTGTTACTGAGCCTGACTGATCCCACAGTGCAGGTTCAGAGAAGTACCTCCCCGATCAATATATCATAATGAGATACATGAGAGGAAGCTTGTTAAGAAAACTAGACATGGATGCTAGTACCATTATTTTAATTTATGACATAAAATATAGTAAGGAAAACATCCTCTAACCCCAGCAGTACATCTCTGGGTTCAACTCAGGCCTCCAGTGCTGTCTGTGTGGAGTTTGCATGTTCTCCCTGTGACCGTGTGTTGCAGCTATATAAAACTTTGGATCGGCCACATTTGGAGTATAATGTTCTGGTCACTGCATCACAGGAAGGATGCGGAAGCTCATATTCATACAAGGTGCCGAAGAGGATCACCAGGATGTTGCCTGGATTCGGGAGTATTAGCAAAAAGGAGAGGTTGGGCAAACTTGGATTGTTTTCTTTGGAGTGTCGGAGGCTGTGGCTTTATAAAATGTATTTAAAGTTTATAAAATTATGAGAGGCACTGATAGTGTAGATAGTCATTCTCTTTCCCAGGGTGGAAATGTCAAATACTAGAGAGCCTAGCCTTTAGGTGAGAGGGGGAAAGTTTAAAGGAGGTCCACAAGGCAAGTGTTTTACACAGAGACTGCTGGGTGCCTGGAGCACACTGCCAGGGAAGTGGAGGAAGCAGATACAACACCAACGTTTAAGGGCACGTGAACAGACAGGGAATGGAGGGATATAGACCACGTGCAGGCAGATGGGATTATTTTGGATTGGCATTATTGTCGGCACAGACATCATGGGCCAATGTGCCTGTCACATCCTAACAACATGTGAGTTGGTAGGTTAATTGTCTACTGTAACTTACCTGTAGTGTGTGGGTGAGTGGCAGAATCTGAGGGGAGTTGATAGGAAAGTGCAGAGAATAAAATGTAAGATTAGTTAAAATGGAAGGTTGGTACAGACTCAGTGGGCTGAAGGGCCTCTTTCCATGCTGTATGACTTTAAGATTTATTTGTTTTTTAA
>JAUZTB010000073.1:4265302-4275751 GCA_034780895.1 Rhynchobatus australiae
AGATTGAATCAACAGCAAATTGAGTTGGATGCTTTGAGCAGTACAATGCAGCGACTGTTTTAAAACTGAAGATTCCTATGCAGGATGTCACAGTAAATTTTACCAATGTCACCCCAATACAGTGTAGCCGGAGTGTGACAAGAAGGGTTGGAAACGGTCATGGCAGAGTTGAAAGCCTTGCAGATCATCCAGGAACAGAGGCTCACGGATGACGACGTGACAACGGAAAGGAGAGCAAGTAAAAGGAAAAGTCATGTGGCAGGAGTTGATGTCTGGTGTCAGATGGAGTGACAGTGGAAGCAGCCTCTGTCACTGAGTTTATGGTATCCAGTAATGTACCAACTATGGTGTATAATAACTGGAACTATATCTTGAATGCATTTTTGGGAGTCAGCATTGTTGAACCATTGGTAAGATGCCCCACAGTGCAGGGGTAAGATGAACTACTGTCCAGCTCCATGTTCTTGCACTACCCCCTAATCACTCAATGCCCACAATATCCAGAAATCTATCAATCTGTGCTTTGAATGAACTCAGGGACCAAGTCTCTGCAGCCCTCCAGGGAAGAGAGTTCAAAAGGTTCACTATCCTCTGAGTGAAGAAACTTCTCCTCGGCTGAGTCTTAAACAACTGACTCCTTGTTCTCAGACTGTGCCCCTTGGTTCTAGATGCTTCAGCCGGGGGAAAACATCGCTCCATGGCAAGTGCGTCGTTCCTCAGGGAAGGAGACCAAACCTGGACACAGTACACCAGGTGTGCTCCCACCGAGGCCTATTCCAAGGAGATAAATAAATTACACCCTTATACGGGCCAAACAAAAAAATCAAGCTTTATACATATGTGCAAAACACACCAAATTGAAAGTTGGAGATCGTGCAGAAATACAAAACTACAAAGAGAGCACAATCCAGCTGGAAATGTAAACTGTAAAATGGGTGTTTTCCATTTAAATAGCTTATCACAAGTACAGTAATAAATGTATTAAAACTGAAGAGGAACAGAATCAGCACTCCAGTAAGTATTTAAGCCAAGCTAGTACTGATGCACAAGAACACTGCGATAAATTGAAGAAATTGCATTTTCTGATATCTGCGAACCACCATTGGATACTTCAATAAGTTGATCATGTCAGATATCAGCTTCTGACTCACTTCCATCCAATGACTTTTGTTATCTGTCAACTTCTAAAACAGTAAAGTCCCCATGAATTTAAAGTTATGAAAATAAAAGAGAGTTTCTTTTCAAAAATAAACTGTAAAATGTTCACATATGCTGCAAAGGACCTATAACATATAGATTGACTTAAGTTCTTATTGAAAACAACAACCCTCTTCAAGTGAATAGAAAATGCTGGAAACACTGGGCCACTGAGGAGGGAAAAACAGAGTTAATGTTTCAAGTCAAAGACTCTTTGTCCCAGCAAAGGATTTTGGACCCGAAACATTAATTCTGTTACTCTTTTACAGATGATCTGCTGAGTGTTTCCAACTTTTTGTTAGATTTTAGATTTCCAGCATCTGCAGTTCCCACCCCCCATCTGCTTTTCCATAGTTAAGCCTCTGTGTAACAGAGGGAGAGTTGTACGGCCCAGAAACAGGCCCTTCAGCCCTTTACATCCAGGCCAACCCTTTGGCTCATCTACACCAATGCCGTTTGCCTACACTGGTTCCACGTCCTTCTTTGTTTTATCTATTCAAGTGCCTGTCTCAACGTCGTTGAAAAGTAATCATTATATCTGACTGCACCATCTGGCAGCACGTTCCAGACATCAACCATACTGTGTAAAAAAAACCTCTCTCCTCAAATCGCTTTAAAAACCCCTTCTTCTCATCTTAACCTGTACCCTCTTGTTTAATACCCCTACTATTGGAAAATGATCCTGACCATCTTCCCTATCTCTGCCTGTTATAATTTTATACACCTCTATCAGGTCACCCCTCAGCCTCCTTCACTCCAGAGAAAACAAGCCCAGCCTATCCAATTTCTCCCCATAACCAAAATCCTCCAATGCAGGCAACATTCTGGTGAGTCGTCTCTGTACTCTCTCCAGTGCAGCCACATCTTTCCCATAATGTGCCAACCAGAACTGTGCACAATATCCCAAGTGTGGTCTAACCAGCGTTTTGTAAATTTGTATCATGTCCCAATTCTTATATTCTATGCCCCAACCAATGAAGGCAAGCATGCCATATGCCTTCTTCACCACCCTGTCCACCTGTGTTGTCACTTTCAGGGAACTGTGGACTTGAACCCCCAAGGTCCCTCTGCTCTTCAACATTCCTTGATGCCCTACCATTTACTCCATATGTCTTACCTCTATTTGACTTCCCAAAATGCAACACCTCATACTTGTTGGAATTAAGTCCCACCTGCCGACTTTCCATCTGATCCACAGTATATCCAACCACAGCCAAAGACAACCTTCCTCGTTGGATCCCATGTGCCTTAACCTTCAGGACCAGCATATCATGCAAGATCCTGTCAAATGACTTACAAAAGTGCATACATACAAAATCTACCACCCTGCCTTCATCAATCTTCTTAGTTACCTCCTCAAAATAAAACTCAAGTGAAGCAGATTTTACTTGACCAGCCTCTGCATTTCCAAATGTACACGAATCCTATCCCTTAGTATTTTCTTAATATTGTCATTATGCTAAGTACTGTCACTGAGCTGAAAGTCTTGCAAGTGAGAAATCTGCCACATTCCTGCCTGCTCTCATCACAGCTGCTCTGTGTCCTTCACAGTGATCACTGTTATAATTTTATATACCTCTATCAAGTCACCCCTCAGCCTCCTTCGCTCCAGAGATCACTAGCCCAGCCTATCCAATCTCTCCCCATAACCAAAATCCTCCAATCCAGGCAACATTCTGGTGAATCTCCTCTGTACTCTACACTGGTAAATGGGATTAGTATAGACAGGTATTTGATTCACTGAAGAAATAACAAAAGTGGGCAAAAGGGCCTGTTTCCATGCTGCATGACTTTAAGGTCTGTAGAATGTAAAGGGAAATAATTATCATCATCTTATACAAAACTCTGATTAGACCACAGTTAATTCAAGTTGGGAACCCCTTTGCAGAAAGCCCATTAAAACTATAGAAAGAAAATGGTATCAATTCCCGAGTTAAGATGGGGAAACGTGCATGACACTGGGAATATTTCTACTGCAGTCAAAGGACACGGAGGGAAAATTTATTATTATTTTTTTAAAGTGATGAATAGTTTGATTTACAACACCAATAACCTGCATTTATCTTGCCTTTAACAGAAAAACATCTGAAGACACTTGAAAGGCAAAACTTGTTTTAAAATAATCACCCTATCCTCATTAACTGTATAAAAAGAGTTGAGAGTGTCACTGGGTCAATTTCAAACATGGCCAAGAGAATGAAAAAAGCATTCAGAAATAATTTCTTCACAGTTTTGAATGCTTTGCCACAGGAAAAGGCTGAGACAGAAACCATTGGAGAAAATTGGTAGAATATTTGAAGTATGGCCAGATATAGTGTTCGAGGGAAAAATGTGGCAACACAATTAGTCTTGAATTGCTCAAGGAAAGAGCAGCACAATGAACGAATCAATTGCGAACCTCACGTCAATAATGAATACAATTTACAGTTCAGACCTTTGATCAGTACTTTGAAAATCTACGGCAAATCTTGCTGAAGTGGGAAATCTCTATAACCCTCGTGTGGCAAAGTTCTGTGCCAATTATTAACCTAATAAGCAATATGCTGTTCTCATATCCTAATCTATTCTGAACTGACATTGTTGTTAACTTTCTTGCTATGTCCTTTTTTTTACTACATTTTTTGTTATTTCTGTAATTAAAAATGACATAGCTTTAATTATCTGAAAGGTGGAAAGTACCCTCCCATCAGTGCGATGGGAGAATACTGTAGGGGTACCACCGTTTGAAAATAATTACTAACTCTGGATAAACCATCCAAACAGTGCAAATACAGGAGATACATTTCAGATTTTAGGTAACACAGTCTGCTTATGGAAAGTCCTTGACATTATATGAAGCAATCAAAAACGTTGGGGAAATGCCTGAAACGTAATAAGTGCCATTAATCTTCCAGCCCAAGTAAAAAGTGTATATTTAGTATTTCTCCTGTCTTCCAGTCTACGTGAAGTGCTCTGGAATTAATGGCTTACTTTTTAGGTGTTCAAGGTTTGCAAAGAAACCCAAGGCCAATTCAGGCACTGCAAGTGCCTTACACAGTAATGAGCAGAACCATCTGAACTGTTTTTGGCAGTGCTCATTTAGGGAAGCATTTTGGCCAGAATACCAAGACAACTCCCTACTCTTCAACAAAAAAAAATACTGCCTTTTACACTGGCTCATGCCTCAACGTCTAGAAGGGGGATGGAAACCTCTAAGAGAATTCAGGAAAGATCAAACAAACTGGGAAGGGAAGTTTGAAAAGCAATGAAGTTAATAGACAGCAAAAACAAAGCCAAACAGTGAAGGAGGTTATAGCTCAGGAAAATGTAAAAATTAAAGGCGCTGTAAGTGAACACTCATAGCATTCCCAACAAGGTAAATGAATCAATGACACAAATAGAAATGAATTGATGTGCTCTAATTCCATTACCAAAACATGGTTTCAGGATAACCAAAGCTAAGAACCAAGCATTCCACGATATTCAACATTTTAAAAGGACAGGAAACAAGAAAGCAGGGAATAAGGCAGATCAGTGCACTGGTGAGAAATGACTTTGGCTTGACCAATCATGATGTAGAATCGGAAGCAATACAAGTTGGGTTTAGAAATAGAAGAGGCAGCAAACATTGGTGGAAGTTATTTAAAGGCAACCAAACAGCATTTGTAGTACTGGGTATGGCATGAAGCAAAAAGTCAAAGGTACTTGTAACAGGGGTATTAGAGTAATCGTGGGAGATTTTACGTTGAGACAGGGTAAATCAAATTCACTATAATGAGAAAGACGAATTGATGAAATGCACACTAGACACTTTGCTATATCAGAATGCTGATGGACTAACTGGGGGGAAAAGGCAGTTTGGATCTCATTTTGTGTGGAGAAAGGGCTGATTGATGACATTGTTGTTAAGGGGCCTGAGGCGGAAGAGTGATCATGATAGAATTTTACATTGTTTGAGAATCACAGTTGTACAGTACAGATACAGACCCTTCGGCCCATCATGTCCATGCTGGCCTTTTCGTCCATCTGCGCTAATCCCATTTCACCATATTAGGTCTACACCATTTTATGCTTTGTCTGTTCAAGTGACTCTCTAAACATCTCTTAAATGTGACTGCATCCAACTCCACCACCTCCTCTGTGGTTCAATACAAAACTAGGGTCAGAAATCTAAACAACGGAAACTATGGAAATATGAGAGGAATCCTGGCCAAGGCTGATAGGGACGATAAGGCATGATAGTACGCAAGCAACGGTTGGCATTTAAAATAATGCATACATTGTACAAAAAATATATCCCTTTAAGGCATGGGACATCATTCAGGAGTTACAGGATAGGGGTAACAGCCAGTTAATACAAACAGGAGCAAAAAAATAAAACAGCAGGTCAAGTAGTGTCTGTGGAGGCAGAGCAATGGTCAGCATTTTGGGTTGAGTCCCTGCATCAGGACTGACAGTGTAGAGGGAAGGTAGCCAGTACACAGAGATGGGGACTGGTAGGTGTTCACAGAAGTGGACTGAAGGCTGACCAAGTGGAATACGAGATGTTGTTCTTCTAGTTTGCCTTTGGAGGATCCTGTGGCAGTTGGCAGAAATGGCAAAGGATGGCCTGGTGAGGTGAGGTGAGGACCAGGGGAACTCCACCCCTGTTTAACTGTGGGGAGGTGGGGTGAGAACAGAAGTCCAGGAAATAGAGATGTGGGTGACAGCTCCTTCAACCATGGTAGGGTGGAAGCTACTCTGCAACTTCCCAGCGATAATCAAGCAGGCAGCATTGTCTACAAAGGTCAGCAGGCCAATTAAGAGAAATTTTACTGTAGGAACTGACAAGGCAATCTCTTCTATTGACGTTCTAATAATGATACTTCATTAAATAATGTAACATCCATCGATACTTTAAGAACATTAAAACTGGCTGTTGGGTGTGGGACATTCTGAGTGTGGGTGTGAGTGTGCACCATGTAACAACACAGAGGAAGACAATAAACAAATGTTTATGTTCACTAGCAGTTGAAACTAGATCCTTCCAAGGTTACCACAACTTGCGGGTGCTGCTCCCACTCTCACAAATATCCTTCTTTACCTCGTCACACTTCACAAATATAAACATAACGTCACCTTTCAATCATGAAAGATCCTTATATTGCAAGCTGCAAGGAATCCTGAATTTGGAACATTTTCCCCATTCAAAAGAAATTTTCAAACAAATGCAGTTGTCAACACTGAAAAAATGTTTCTAGACCTGTCGCCGGGGATGCCCAAGTGTCAAACTCACAACAGTGCAACATTGTTGTCTGGTTAGCAAATCCGCTCGCACAAATTTCAGAAGATTCTGTGCAGTTAACTAACCCAAAGATCAGATGATTATTGCAAAATACTTCTCTCTCATTGAGCTCAATGAAGTAGTAATAACTACTACCAGAGAGTGGATTTGCTCGGCTCTTGGCCAATATTGCTGCAGGTTTGCCCTTTAAGTATGCATCTCGTTCCCTTTCAGGTTTATTCTCCAGCCTGCTTCTGCTTCCCCTCAGAGTAGTGGCCTCCATGACCCGCCACCGCACAACTCCATCCTGAGCAAACACTGTCATCTCCATCACTTCTGATACTCTCAGGATCGAGGATGCCTTACTTCCACTGTGGGTTTTGTGGACTCTGAAGTGGCTGATGATGCCAATGTGGGAACTGCAGACACTTCAACAGATGGGAAAGGTGGGGGCAAATGGGTGGGGTGTTTGACGAGGAGCGGTCCCACGGATGGGTATGTAGGATCTCTTCGAGCTCTCAGTGCCATCCTGAATGTTCCTTCTCCACTTTGATCAAGGGCCAGAGATAGTGTTGGTGGCATCTATCTGGTGTTCTGAGATGCCTGCTGTAGGTATTCCAGGTCTCAACACCAAACAGGAGGGCAGGGATCACTGCTGTCAGGTAGACCATGAGTTTTGTGCCCGGATTGAGGCCTTGATTTCCAAATACTCTTTTCCTCAATTAACCAAAGGGTCTGCTAGTGCTTTAAAGCACTGGAGAATTTCATCATCACTGATCGTCTTCAAGTGGTGGCTCCTGAGATCATGGGCCACTTTTTCCCAAGGTCTCACCATTAACTTTTATTGTCTGACAGCAGTGTGGTACTGTAGGACAGGCTGGTCAAGCACTTTGGTCTTGCCTATGAGGCCTATCCTCACGTATGCTTCAGTGCAAGTATTGATGATGGCTTGAAGCTTGACTTCCAAGTATGAACATCCTGCAGTACAACCAATGAAGTTTGAATAACTTTGGTACTAGAGCGTAGTTGGATGGTTTCATGTTAGTTCTGATGATTAACTCCACTCCCACAGGATGTTTGTTGCAGTTGAGATACAATAAGATGATGTGTTCTGGGGGCAGCCCAGAAGTGTCACCATGCCTCCGGCGCCAACAACTTCCTAACCCGTACGTCTTTGGAATGTGGGAGGAAACCAGAGCACCTGGAGGAAACCCACGCAGACACGTGGAGAATGTACAAACTGCTTACAGACAGCAGCGGCAATTGAACCCGGTTCGCCGGCACTATAAATCACTATATCAACCGCCACACCACCGTGCCTGAATAGGAAGTGCAAGGAGGATTGAAAAATGTGTTGGGGCAATGACACAGCCCTGCATGACACCAGTCTTCAGTAAGGTTGGTTCTCACTTGTTCCATGATAGCATGCAAGCTGTGATATTAACAAGGGCAAGATGGAGATGAATTACTGTAGGCAGCTGAATTGGAGAAGGGTGTTTCACCGTCCCTCCTGATGGATGGTGAGAGGTCTAAGAAAGGATGCATATAGTGGTAGGTGCTGCAATTTTCTTGAACGTCACGCAAGATTCCTGTATCCTCTAGATATATGGAATTCATACTAAACATTGCCACACTGGATGCCATTCTAGACCACGGTATTTAATGCTAATCTCAACCATAGATGTCCTCAGTAACTATGGTCTGGCTGAGGTCAACTCCAAACCCACACCAAGGTAAAAATGAGCAGGCTTCTGATGTGGTTGACCAAAGCGTCCATCCTACCAACACTTCCAGAGACATCGCCACTCTGACCATCATGTTATTCCACCTACCTCCAGTGCTGGTGATGTCTGACTGCGTGGGCAGTGGAGCACCCGGTACAGAAAGAGTCAGGTTTAATGTGCAGAGAAACTGTCTCAGAAAATGTCTCTCTTGTGCTGTACACCTTGTGAAGTGGAACAACACACTGGCTCAGTTATAATCAGGTGATGCTCATGAAAACAAAGAGTCATTTCCTATCTCTGAGATGTCTGCCTGGGTTTTATTTTCATTGGTTTAAATAGCTTTTAACTAGTTATGCTGCATCTATGCTGCTAACCATTTATCTTTTAACTATTTTGATATATCACCCCTCCATATTAATAGGAATACACTGGGATTGAGGAATGTTTCCTCAATTTAACTCTGAACCGCAGTGCCATTCTGGTTATTCTGCTCTGCACCTATTCCTGGGTCAGTTTAACGCTCTCTGGGTATGCTAAATGCAGTACTCCCAATGGAGGCTGACCAGTCCCTTAAGATGTATGCTAACGCCGACTGCAGAAGGCACCTGCTCACTGGATTTTGGCAAAATGTGCTCCAACACTTGGCTTTGATCGGCATAGACCAGTTGGGCTAAAAGACCTGTCTCCTTGCTGTATGACTCAATCCAAAAATCTTTGTTCTGACATCATCCCTGGTCTCTCGTTATTAAGAATATAGGTCTGTTTTCTATCCAATTGAAAAATTAGGTCATAGTCAAACAAATGTATTATTCCATAGTATTTGATACAAATGTGATTTGGGAGGAAGCCAAGAAATAAACCACAATTACACAGGGGAAAAATATCCTTGTACACATATCTAGAATAAAACAATTCTAGTTTCATTCCAAATAATGTTTGATTGAACTGCTCAGTTACTCCCTGGAGTTTTAGTTAGTGAATATTAACAGTCAAGGACAGTCCTTTCATGATAGGTTCCAAAACAAGACCATACAGAGCCAGAATACTCCCAAGACTTACAATGATCTGAATTTCACAACATTTCACTGCATCTTACAGCCAATAAAGTACTTTTAAAGCATTCCTAGTGTAACCTCAGAAAACAGTACAAATTTGTGCAAAGTAATCTCCTACATACAATGAAGAAAATTATTAAACTATGTCAGGTGTTGGCGAGGGACAAATATTGGCCAGAACACCATCAAAAGCTCTTCAATT
Organism: Rhynchobatus australiae; assembly: GCA_034780895.1. Classification (NCBI taxonomy): domain Eukaryota; kingdom Metazoa; phylum Chordata; class Chondrichthyes; order Rhinopristiformes; family Rhynchobatidae; genus Rhynchobatus; species Rhynchobatus australiae. Next base: position 4,274,723 of record JAUZTB010000073.1, read on the forward strand.
CTTCAAGTACAAGGATTTTGCGTTGCGGGAAATCAGCTCTCATGTCTCTAGAACCCACAAACTTCTGAGGGTATTCTAACTGAACAGTAGACAAAGAGTTAAGGATGATATAACTCAGATTTGGAATTGCCAACGTTCAAGAAGTCCTTGAAGCAACAAAAATGTTGAAGCACAAGAAGACACCCAAGTTGATATGGTTTTTCCAATATTGCACACCAGTGAGGTGGTTTCACACTTATCCGTCTGTTAATGAAGACAAGTTTCGAGGCTGGTTATAATACAAATACCGTCATTTGAGGTGATTGAGGTTAAGTCTACAAGGTGATGCCATTTGTCATGCTGTTAAAACATCCTGTGAAGAGTTGTCATCACCCTGCCCACTCAACAACAGCATCTCAGTCACTGACGTCTTATTAATCTGTCCACATTATTTGTGTAAAACCACAACTGTGCTCTTCGAGCCAGAGACCCAAGTAGGCAGATGGTTGCCTACAAGGTGCCCTCTGAAATAATATTGTGCAAGGAATTTTCCAAAAGTCCACCAACAAATTGGTAGAAAGTTGCTCAGTGTCAGTACCTCAGCTCATCTGATTTCACTCACCCAGCTCTCCAGGACTGACAGGAACAAGGATGTCGAACGATGTAAAAAAAAGGGGAATCAGTATTGGAAGGCCGAGCTCAGTGGAGCACAGATCCAAGCTAGAGCACCAAGTTGCAAGCAGAAACATTGGATAAATGCCAAAAGTTCCAGTTCTATCATAGCTTTTGAAAATCTTCCCTAACTATTTGCATAGCCTTATTCACAGCAATGGAAGGTAACCTTCCCTGATCACAGGCTTGAACTTCAGTGTAACAGATGTACTGCTCATCTTGCAAGGGAGTTGGGCAAATCTCATTTTTGGATAATCTAGAAACATTGTCCAGGTGCAACTAACCTTTTCCCAATTTCTAGAATCTCTGTGCCCCCCCCAATAGCTTTAAACATGATAGATACTGGCACAAATAGAATACCTTTAACAAACTTGGTAT
>JAUZTB010000073.1:4379240-4397658 GCA_034780895.1 Rhynchobatus australiae
GTGGTGCTTTGGGCATGCCCCTGCGGACAAACACATACTTGCAGGTCTTGAGGTCTTTGGGGATAAAGGATGGTGTTGGGCCGTGCCTGGAGGTAAGGATCGGTGCCAGGTTCCCCACCTTGTCCCACAACCTTGCCAATACTTCCACTGGTGGCCCTGCTGGGTCCTGGGTCTCTGGTACAAATTCCCCTGGGACTGTGAGGGGGTGCCATATACCAATTCCGCTAAGGAGGTGCGTATGCCCAGTAGAACCCAGGGGAGTTCGTCTGACCAGTTGGGTCCCTTGAGGAGCACCATCAGTGCTGATTTAAGGTGCCTGTGGAAACGCTCAACCAGGACGTTAGATTGCGGGTGGTAGCCCGTGGTGTGGTGCAGCCAGGTACCCAACAGCTGCGCCAGCACTGTCCACAGGCTGGATGTGAATTGTGCTCCCCTGTTGGAGGTGATGTCTGTGGGGAGGCCGAACCTGGCGATCCAGTTGGCGATGAGCGCCCTAGCGCAGGACTCCGTGGACGTGTCTGTCAACGGTATAGCCTTGGCCACCTGGTGAACCTGTCAACCATGGTGAATATGTACCTGGCACCCTGGGGCCAACGGTGTCCACGTCGATGTATCTGAACCTCCTGAGTGTGGGCTGGAATGGCTGTAGGGGGGCCTTCACGTGCCACTGAACCTTGGACGTCTGGCAGTGAATGCAGGTCCTGGCCCAGTGCCTGACCTGCTTCCGCAACCCATGCCAGACGAATTTGTCTGCAACCAGCTTGATGGACGCTCGAATGGATGGGTGTGCCAGGCTGTGTAATTCATCGAACACTCGTCTCCTCCACGCTGCTGGCACCACTGGCCATGGTCTGCCAGTAGGTGTGTCGCAGAGGAGTCGAACTGCTGCTGGACCTATCAGGATGTCTTCCAAGTGGAGTCCTGAAACAGTGGTGTGGTACGCCATGCCGGGATTTCGGCGTCTGTCTGTTGTGCCTGGGCCAGCGCTTTGCAGCTGTGGTCACGGAGCGGATGTTGGGGCGGGACAGTGCCTTGGCGACCATGTTGTTCTTCACTGTGATATGCCTGACATCCGTGGTGAAAGAGATAAATGAGAGGTGTCTTTATTGCCGGGCCGACCACGGGTCAGATACTTTCGCGAGGGCGAAGGTGAGGGGCTTGTGGTGCGTGTACACAGTGAAGCTCCTTATTTCGAGGAAGTACTGGAAATGCCAGGTCGCCAGGTAGAGAGCCAGCAACTCTCTGTTGAAGGCACTGTATTTCACCTCCGGTGGTCTCTAGCGGCGGCCGAAAAATGCGAGTGGTTTCCACTTGCCCTCGACAAATTGCTCCAGGATGACGCCGACCGCTGTGTCAGCCTTCAAACCAAAAAGGGGCTTCATTAGCGCGCCGCTGCAGGCACGAAGCGGTAGTAGAAATTTATCATCCCCACGAACTCTTGGAGGCTCTTGACCATGCTGGGCTTGGGGAAAGAGCGGATCGCCTGGACTTTGTCTGGTAGCGGGGCGGTGCCGTGTCGGTTTACCCTGTGGTCTAGGAAGTCGATTTCTTGCAGCCCGAATTGGCACTTCGCTGGGTTGATTGCCAGGCTGTGGTCGCTCAGGCGCTGGCAGAGCTGGCGCAGGTGCACCACGTGCTCTTGGTGCGATCGGCTGGCCACCAGGATGTCGTCCAAGTAAATGAAGGCAAAGTCCAGGCCTTGCCCCACCGAATCCGTAAGTCGCTGGAAAGTCTGGGCAGTGTCCTTGAGGCCAAAGGGCATCCGGAGAAATTCAAACAACCCGAAGGGGGGTAATGAGGGCTGTCTTTGGCATGTCGTCAGAGTGTACGGGGATCTGGTGATACCCCCTTCCCAAATCGACCTTTGAAAAAATGGTTGCCCCGTGCAGGTTCGCCGTGAAGTCCTGGACGTGGGGCACTGGGTATCTGTCGGCGGTCGTGGCGTCGTTGAGTCGCCTGTAGTCCCCGCAGGGCCTCCAACCCCCAGCTGCCTTGGGCGCCATATGCAGCGGTGATGCCCATGGGCTGTCCAAGCGCCTGATGATACCCATTTCCACCATTTATCAGAACTTCTCCTTGGCGAGGTGGAGTGTGTCGGGTGGGAGCCTGCGGGCTCAGGCGTGCAGCGGTGGCCCTTGTGTGGGGATGTGGTGTTGCACGCCGTGTTTGGGGTCGGTGGTGGAGAACTGCGGGGTCACGATGGAGGGAAAATCCACAAGTACCTTGGTGAACTCGTCGCCTGAGAGTGTGATGGAGTCCGGCGGAGGGCTGGCACATGGGCGTCTCCAAGTTGGAATATCTGAAACGTCTCCGCATAGACCAGCCGCCGGCCCTTCAGGTCGACCAGGAGGCGGTTGGCCTGTAGGAAATCCGCCTTGAGCAGTGGCTGTGAAACCGCTGCTACTGTGAAGGTCCAGGTGAAAGAACTGGATCCAAAATGTAGTGAAATAGTACGCGTGCCGTATGTGCAGATGCTCGTGCCATTTGCAGCTAAGAGGTCGGGGCCCAGGGTTGCTTTGTGAGTGTCCATGTTAGAGGGGGGGAGGACGCTGATCTCAGCCCTGGTGTCCATGAGGAAACATCGGCTGGAGTGACTGTCCTAAAGGAAAAGGCTGTCGTGATGGCCAGCCGTCGAAGCCATTAGCGACAGCCAGCCCCACCGTTTCCCTGGTAGGCACATGGCGGGTGGCATCAGGGTGCGTTCGATCCCCATCTTTGATGGATCTGATCCGACCCTTCCTCCTTATCCCTCGTGGGCCCCAGTGGCTTTGGTTGTGGGGCCTTGGGTTTGGGCTGCACGATCGTCGCCAGGTAGATGGAAGCCACACCTCACTGTTTACTCTGCCAAGGTCTGTCGTCGCGGGCTGCGAGTCTATGGGGGTCACTGAAATCCTCGCCTGCGAGGAGGGGGCGCAGGTCCTCCAGCAGTTGCTCGAGGAACAACTGTTCGAAAAGGAAACACGGCTTATGGCCGTCCATTAGCGCCAGCATATCATTCATCAGTTCGGATGGCCTACACTTGCCCAGGCCGTCCATATGCAGGAGACGTGTGGCCCGTTCTTGGCTGGAAAGCCCTAAGGTGCGAATGAGGGGCGCTTTAATTTTAGCGTACCTGTTCTCTGCTGGCGGCCGGTGAAGGAAATCGATGATCCAGCCTGCCGTGTCCTGGTTGAGTGCACTGACCATGTAGTAGTACCGCATGGCGTCAGTCGTAATGTCTCTGATGCTGAACTGGGCCTCAGCCTGCTCAAACCACACGTGGGGCTGTGTGGCCCAGAACGTCGGGAGCTTGAGGGCAACTGCGTTGTGCGAGTTGTTGGAGCTCATGTCGTCGATCTCAGATGCCTTCTGGAAGCGTCGGGCTCACCAATGTGGCCGTTCGCAGCAAAGGTCAGTAAAGGAAGACTCGGAGTCGTGGATGCTCAGTCAAAGCACACTTTACTGAATGAACTGAAAGACATGCACACGCGTAAGAAGTACCTAAGGGGCCTTGCAACAGACTCGACGTCAGAGCCTCGCCAGAAGGCCCGCCCCATGTGCTAATCGCGACGTGCTCCTGTGTGACTGTCCGCAGCTGCCGACGGCAGTTCGATACCCGCGAACCCGGGTCACTATGATACCATCAATTACACATTGGACGTCAATAAGTATAAAAGTAGTATTTTCTAATTTGAATTGAAAATTCTGGGAAACTATAATAAGCACAAATGATTAACACTTAACTCTGTACTGGCAAAGGACATGTAAGATTAGAAACAAATGCATGACTCAAAGACTTGTGTAGAGGAAGTGGGTTCTGTTTGCTGAGGCAATGGCATCAATACTGGGGAAAGTGAGAGCAGTACCACTGGGAATCGTGCTGGGACCAGTGTTCTAGCAAGACAAGTAACTAAGGAAGTGTTGTGAGAAAAGGTTCTTTGAGGTCTCAAAAGGAGAGGATTCTGGACACAGTCTTTGGAGTTTTAAAAATTATTTAATCACAAAGAAATATGTGGGAACAGAATGAATGGGAACGGATGCACACTCGCACACATGCACATGGGTGGTTGTGAAACATGGGGGAAATCGCAACGGGGTGAGTTGTGTGCTTGTGCGCGCGCACGCGCACACACACACACACACACACACACACACACACACACACAGAGCGAACTGGTTACAAATGATCAAGGAAAAACAATACGATGGCTGAACACCCCGACTCTGTGCAAGCATCAGCTCTATACTACCGGGAATCTACTCACGACGCTCCTAACCCCTGTGGAAGTGCACACTCTTACCAACAGTCCCTTTGGCGTGGTTTCAATTCCTGCAGCGGTCAAAAGAGAGAGAATCACACACATGGCATTCTTTATAGTGCTGGAGAGCTGGGTGGAGCCAGCCCAGATGATTCAAAAGGTCCAATGGGTCATGGCCAGGTACAAAAGGTGTGTACAGAAGCCAATGGTCAAGAGTGTGCACTAAAGGGTGGGTGCAGCCAGACCTTGATTGACAGTGGTGTCGCTTCTGACCAGTGCTCAATGGTGTCACGTGACAGCCATGACCTTTCACACTATAGGAAGTAGGGAAGATTTTAAACTATATAGTGGGAGGAAAGGGATCAAAATTACAAATTTATTGTAAATCAGAGTAAAGTCAGAGAAAGGTATTAATATAGATAAACAGACTGTGATAAGAAGGAAGTAAATATCAAATTGTAAATCTGTACATAAGACCAGGGAAGGCAAAAATATAAAAGGCATACTAAATACTCTGTATGTGAATGCACAAAACATAGTTTCGTGAAAAGGGTGTCATGCTGCTACTTCAAATAACTTCAATAAATTGGTCAAGCATATGATATAGATAATGGGAAACTAGTACACATACTGTATGTGCTTAGATTTCCAGTAAACATTTGATAAGATGCCACCTCAAAGGTTGTTGCAAAAACATGGTGAAGGAGGCCTCACCTTGGCAACAGATGCTTATAATTATTGCTAAGGGAATGAATACAAAAGTAGGGAGGATACGCTTCAGTAATACAGGACATAGATGAGACCACATCGAGAGTACAGTGTACAGTACCGGTCTCTTTATTTATGGATATTAAGGCATTGGAAGCTTGGGAAAACCTAGACCTGGGGAGGGAGGGTTGGGTCACTGTTTGGAAATAAGGGGACATCCATTTTAGACAAAGATGAAGTAATTTTTTTCTCTTGGAAGATTGTAAGTCTTTGGAACTCTCTTCCTCAAACGACAATAGAAGCAGAGTCTGAATATTTTTTGGCTGAGGTCGATAAGATTCTTAATAAGGAGGTGAAAGGTTGCTATGGGTAGACAGGAATGTGGGGTTGAGGTTACAATCAGATCAGCAATGATCTTATTAAATGGCAGAGAAGGCTTGAGGGGTCAAGTGGCGTACTCTAACACCTGATTCATATACTTGTGTTTGTTGACTATACACAGTTTTCCAATATTAATATTTACTTTAACAGTCACTGAGTGAAAATATTTCCCATTGCTAATAAATCATGATTAAAATTATGAACTAGATACTTTTGCACCAATTTAATTTTAGTTACCTCTAATTTAAAATAGGAAAAAAAATTGAGACACTTTGACAAAGACAGCTTACAATCAAACTGATAATGTGGGAATTAATTATTATCTAGGAAAACAACAATTGGAAGATCTAGTTAAATGCCTGGTAGATAAGGCAGAATTATGATGAAAAGATGTATCACATTAAAAAATGCATTTAGAATTCATAATGATGCCTATGGATTAGCAAGTTTGTTGAGCTTTACAGTAACATAGCTTTATAGAATATGGAAGTCCACGGTTTAATACTCAGAAACTGCACAGTTAATTTTTTCCCTCAGTTAAGGTTTCTGACCACTGTTTGCAAGGTCAGGTTTTGATATCGAAAAAATAATTGCTTTATTATCAGCTGCAAGTTTTTGTAACAAAGTATTCCTACAACAGCTGTTACATAAGGAGGTCCAGGATTCTAACTTGGTGATCATAATGGACCATGTATAAATGTCCAAGTCAGGATGTAGTGTGACTCAGAACAGAATGTGCATGTTCCAAGTACTAAAGGTTGCAAATTTCAAAAATGCTGCTTAAGACAACATTGTGAGAATCTGAGTGCACACTGCAGATGCACAACAACCAATGCGCCCACGTGGTGGGAGTAAATGATTAAGATGGTGAATGGGATGCCAATAAAATCAATAACTTTGTCCTGGATTCTTGTGTTACCCTTATTCTGGTGAGCACAGACATTGCATCATGTTCCTGCCTTATAGATGGCTTTGGGGGTGGGGGTCACAGGAAAATGGAACATTTACGATACAAAAAAAGCCATCCAGCCCTTCAAGTCCATACTGCTTGTAAAACAGCAACCTGGTCTAATGTCACCTTCCAGCTCCCATCCGGAACACTGCAATTTACAGTTCATCAATTACAGGTCCTCCCCAGATTACAAACACTCAATTTACGTACACCCAGTACATACCAACGAGCATTTGGCAGACCGGCGTGATGGATTTACCAACTGCAGCAGGCATCTTCTGCCACCTGGGTACTTGGTTCATGGCCACATTTCCAACTTGCAAACTGTCCCCGTTACTAACAGTCCACAGGAAAGGAACCCTGCCATAGCCTGGGGATGACCTGCACAGCACAGTGTCTCTGCAGGTAGTGCAACTGCCTCACAGCTCCAGCAACTCCAGTTTGATCCTGACCTCCGGCACTGTCCGTATGGAGAACTGGAATACACTCGAGGAGCTGAATGGCCTACTTTAAAGTAAATATGAAATACTACAAAGAAACTTTTTAGATGGGATGGGAGTTTCTGCCTCTTGCCACCTGTTGGGCAGCGAATTACACACCCTTACCACCCTCTGGGTGAAAGCAATTCCACTCTATTCTTTAAAATAGTTTAAAACCTATGTCTCTTTTAACCCATATTTAAGGGAAGAGGGTCCTTCCAAATTCTTTCCATAATTTTATACACTATTAAATCTTCCTTCAGCCTCTTTTGTTCCAAAGAAATCAACCCAATCTTTCCACATATCAATATTTTCCATTCCTTATAACCTCGTAAATCTCATCTGCACCTCCCCAGTACAATCACATCTTCTCTGTAAAGTGGTGATCAGAATTGTAGAGTGCTCAAGCTGTGCTCTAGCATAAGCTCCCTATTCAAAATTCTAGGCCTCAACTAAGAAAGCAATGTTTGCCTATTTAACTACCTTATTGACCTGCCCTGCTACCTTTAAAGATCTATGGACATGAACTCGAAAATGCCTTTATTCTTGCATGCTACACAGTATCCGACCATTCAAAGTATATCCTTTTGCCTTGTTGCACCTCCCCAAATTTATCAAACATTTCTCCAAATTAAATTCCACTTGCCACATTTCTGTCAAACTGACCCAATCATCTATATGCAGTTTACTCCCCTCACTGTCAACAACAGAGCCAATTTTTGTATCACCAGAAAACTGTACCAGTAAAATTGCACTAAAAGTCTAAATCATTAATATATATTACAAAAAGCAACGGGCTGAGCATTGTGGAATTCTGCTGGCACAAAAACTCTTGTAGCCAACTATCTTTTGCATACTGCCACTAAGACTTTTGGATTAAATGTGCCACTTTCTCTTGGACCCTACTGGCTTTCACACTGATGGGTCTGCTATGGAGTACCTTGTCTAAAGCCTTGTTAAGCTCAATATAAACCACAGCAAATACATTGTCCTCATTGACCTTCCTTGCTAACTCCACAAAAAATTTAAATCATTACTTAAACAGAACTTTTTCTTAACAGATCCACACCAACTGACTGATCTGCATCTTTCTAAATGAATATCAGAATTGATTCCAAGAATTTGCTCACCAGCTGTTAAACTAACCACCTGTTGTTACTCAGTTTATCCTTTCTCCCCTTTTAAATAATAGCACAACATCAGCATTCCTCCAATTACCTGGCACCAAACCTGTACCAATGACATACACGAAAAAAATTCTGAGATCTGACAGCAAGATTTTAAAGAGTTATGAAAGAGACCTTAAGAGGTGACAATCTCTGGATAACTCCCCATGCCTTGAGGCAGTGAGTACAGAGATAGATAGGACAGCACAAATAGATGACAATATATGCAAGAGAAACAACTTTAGATTCCTAGTGCATTGGGCTGGTCAGACTCAACAGCTTTCTGGCAATGCCCTTTTGGGAAAACTCACCAGTGAAGGTTTAAACTAGAGGAAGAAACAAACTATTGGAGGAACTCAGCGGGACAGGTAGCATCTGTGGAGATGGCAGGATAGTCAACGCTTGGGTTGAGACCCTAAATCTGGTCCCGAAATGTCGACCAATCCTCTGCCTTCAAATGCTGCCTGACCCACTGAATACCTTCAGCAGTTTGTTTTTTCATTCCAGATTCCTGCATCTGCAGTCTTTTATATCTCTGAAGATTTAAACTAAACTGGGAAGGGGAAGAGCACATGTAAGTAGCACTGAAAAGGAAAGGGTGCAAAATGGATTTGTAGAGATAAACAGCAGCAAGCAAGCTTTCGTTAAGCTTTGCAGCTCTGACGAGGGATCTTTGACCTGAAATGTTAACTGGTTTCTCCTTCCATAGATGTTGCTTGATAGACTGAGTTCTTCCAGTATTTGTTTTTGTTTCAGACTACGACATCTGCAGTTTTATTAATAGGACCAGACTAACAGTACAGCAGGTTTAAGATGTGTTTGCATGCAGTGTAAACTTTTGAAGTTTATTAAACAAGGTTGGAGTGATGTAAGCACAATTACCCAACTGTGAATACAATTTGTCAATAATGGAAACCTGACTTAAAATAAAGCACAGGAATGGATTCTAAATATTTTGAGAAAGATGATGCACAAGGAAAGATAGGAAAAGAGAGGGAAAAGGCAATATTGATTAAACCCTGGAATGATCAAAGATAGAGTCTCTTTAGAGTTGAAAAATAATGTACTACTGTTCTACAGGCTGCCAAATAGTAATAAGAATATTGAGCAAATTTGCAGAAGAATTATAGAGCTGTGCAAAAATCAGAGTGGTAATCCAAATATACAATGGAAATGGCATAATGAGACAAAGAGCAGAGGAGTTTCTGAAGTGGCATCGGCAACAGGGATGCAACACATCATTGTGCAATGATGTCTGCAACGACAGAAACACCGGTCTATCCCCTTCACCATAGAGTATCTATAACAAAGACACTGCTTTGAGTTACCTATACAATGATGTCCAGAGATCGAGATGCTTGGCTCCAACAGCCACAACCATCAAACTTCCTTTGTGAACAATTTCTGTGGAGAGTCTTCTCCTTGATTTTCCTTGCTTTTAGTTTTAGCTGGTCTCTTTGATACCACACACTTTAAAATGTTGCCTTGATGTCAAAGGGCAGTTATTCTAAATTCACCTATGGAAATTTACCCTTCCGTTCATGGTTCCTGACATTATTGCAGGCTTGCCTTGTTTAAGTTCCCAAGTTATCCTGACAGCATCCAAAGTAATCAATGGGTAATCACCAGATATTCGCACAGTTGATGACACATTCCAAAAGAGTACATTGATGGAATGCTATTTGGTCAATTGGCTGATTTGGATTTGTCTTGCGCTTTGTGGATGGTGTTCATGCTCCCAACTAAAATCTATGGATGTGTTCTACCGAAGAATGGAAATCAACAGAAGACAGGATCATGATCAATGTCTCTACTCCCAATGAGGAATGAGTATTTTGTTGGGGTAGCAGGGAGTAGATGGTACTGTGGAACACAGAAAAGATTAGCAGAGAAAGAAAGATACAGGGAGAGAGATTACTACATTTAGCTGAAGAGTAGAGTATTTATAAATCAAGAAGGATTAAAGTAGTAAGAGAAAATGTTGTTTTGCTTATATTACGAACACCAGAGCAATGAGAAAAGAATTTCTCACATTGGCTCAGAGGAATGTTACTATAATTGTTTGATGAGCAGTGGCCTTGAAGTACAAAGGATGTGCACTGATTTAACAACTTGCTGGCATTCTGAAGTATTTTATAGCCTTTAAAATACTGTCACTGTGGCAATGTAGATAACATGGCACCTTCAGGCACAGCAAGTTCCCACAAAAATAAATGTAGCAGTAGCTGAATCATCTATTTTGATAAAGTGATGTTGTTTGAGTACAATCCTGCTTAATGCTGTCAACAGCTCTAAAACTCACAGACAAATGTGTGAAGATAAACAAGTCTGAAAAGAGCTCTCCATAAACCCTTTTGTCTGAAGGTCTAAAGGTTTCCGTTAAGTCAAAAAAAAGACCAGATGCAGCAGAATAATGCTGCTTCCTACATTCCTCTTGGTGTTGGTGTGCATTGAAGATGATTGCACCTTTAGGCACACAGAATCCATGCACAATTTGAGCGTAACTCTTTAACCATGAGGAAGTACTGGTGGAAGAGAAGAAAGACCCTTGTCATGATTTTCCCCATGGCAGACAGCAAGGAGATCCCTCTGTAGCTATCGCAATTGGATTTGTCCCTTTCCTTGGAGACGGTCACAAGTATGGCATCTGTGAGGTTCCCGTGCAGCTCCTCCTCTTCCAATATGGAGGAAATGAGGCTGAGTGTGCCTGAAATTCTCCGCCCAGTGGTAGAATTTCAGCAGAGATACTATCCTTGTTGACATCTGGCCACTTCTACTTCTTGTAAGTCTGGGATGTTGAAATGACTAGATTAGATGGTTTGGTGTGAGATGGAGTCAAGGATAGAGTTGTTGTTGGGGAGTTCTTCAGAGCTCCTTCTAGCAGGTACTAACTGCCTCACTGTCTTCGATAAACTCTCCTCCTTTCTTGGCTCTCAGCAAAGGTGGGCCTTTGGTGCCTGGGCCATGCATAATCTTTACAGCACTGAAAAATTTGCACACTATAATTATCAATCACTTTCTGCATCTTCTGTGCTCTTTCCACCTACCATCTCTTCTTCACATCACAGGATTTCTGTTGATCTCGGTCCTCAGGTGTCTCTGCAACTGCTTCTTTCTTCTTGAGGTTGGTTGAGTGTTTTTTTAGCTTTCATATATTTTCTCACAACAAAGGAGGAGGCCATTTAGTCTACTGAGTCTATGGCAGCTCAGAGCAATCACATCATTGTTCCCTCCTCTTACTTTCCTGCAAACTATTTTTCCACACAGGCCTTCAATTGCCCTCCTCCCTCTCTCCCTCTTCCCCACCTGCCCCCCCCTCTACACTAGCCGTAATTTATAATTAACTTACCAACCAGCAAGATGTGGGAGGAAACTAGAGCATCTGGGGAAACCCATGCAGTTACACAGAAAATGTGCAAATTCCATCTAACCCTACTCCTTCCATGCCAATCATGTCTTTCTAGAGGCTTGAATCCTTCCCCATCACTGGCACATAAGTTATCTTGGAGGCCAGTTTGTCCGTCTGTGGTATGCAGGCAAGTTTTCTTTGAAGATTGGCCTCCTTGGCCTCATCCGAAGTTTCCATAATGATTGTTTTATACTGGATCCACATTAGAGTGAGTTGGAGGGTGGCGAGAAGCTCAGGGAATTTGTCACTTGGTAACTAACTCATTTTTGATAACTCTCTTCCAGTTTTCCCTTCCAGAAGAAGGTGTCCTTTGAACATGCCTTCACTTGTCCATTATACCTCACTCAAGGATGTGATGTCAATGTCAGAGCAACCAAGTTCCTAGGTTATGATTAGCTGGGTGACATTCAGGTCAGCACTGTTGAGTCTGGGTCCCAAACTTCAAATCGAAGAGTGGAGGTTGCCCGTGCATGACTTCTGTTGGCAGAGGATGGCTGTTGTAGACAAGGCACTGCCTGGGCTTAATACAGCGAAGTGTTGGTCCAGTCTCAAGGTGACCCATGACATCTGGAGACCAGGCTCTGGTGTGTGCATATAGTACAAGAACAGAAGCAGTAGAAGCAGTGGACCACTTAGCCCCACAATTCAGCAAGATCTTGGCTGATCTTTAACCTAGCACCATGACTGCAACAACCCAAATCATTGGATTCCTTAATATCAAAAAATGAAACTTTGTCTTAAACCTACTTAGCACCCCAGACTACACAGCCTCTGTGGGTGAAGAAATTTCTTCCCACAGAATTACTATCAATCCTCTTATTTCAAGACCATAAGCCTTCGGTCATGACATCCCTGACAGGGAACATATCAGCTCTGCATCTCCCCTATCAACACCCAGAAGAATTTTGAATGCTTCAGTGAGATTAATCTGATTAGTCTAAACTCAAGAAATTGTAAACCCAGTCTGCTTAATCTCTCTTCATACACCGTCTGTGTGGCTTTTACATGCTCTCTCTGTGACATTTCTGCGTGCTCTGGTTTCCTCCTACATCTCAACTATATACTAGTAAGTTAATTGATGACTGTAATTTATCCATTAGTGCAGCTTGGTGGCAAAAGGAATTACAGAGGAATTGATGGGCATGTGAGAGAGAATAAGTTGTAGGGTTATGAGATAGATTAAGTTGTAGGGGCTTGAAGGAAATAAAACGGGGGAAAATGGGACTGATCTGCTGGGCACCGGCATGGATCAAATGGACAGAACGGCCTCCTTCTATGTCGTAATAAGTAAGCAAGTGAGCAGACAATGTTCTACTAGATGCTCTCTCACATGATCTCGTACAACTGAAACAGGATATCTCTAATCTTGTAAAAACCTTTTGAAATAAAGACCGACATACCATTTGCCTTTCTAATTGTTTGTGGATCTATATTTAACTTAGTGATTCAGGTGCAAGTGTACCTAGGTTCTCCTGAACACCAACATATTTTAATTTCTCGTTGTTTAAAAAGCTACTTTGCTTTTCTATTTTTTCTTACTGAAGTAGATAATCTCGTATTTTTCATTTTCTATTCCATCTGCCGCATCTTTGCCCATTCACTCTGCCTGTCCATATCGAGGACCTTCTCATGGTTCAAGTATACCTACATCAACGTGTTCATCCTTACATATTCTGGTCAATTACAAACTCAAAGAAATTTCAAGTGATTTGGTGAACATGATTTCGCTTTCATGAATCCATGTTGATTCTGTTCCCACACAAGTGGACTTGGGCACAGTTAATCTTGTTAGCTGCTTTCTCCTCTCACCCACTTTCATCCAACTTTTCCTGAACCCATCTCACCACCAGGCCTCCTCATCCCCCAGTCAGCACTCCTTCACAGCCCCCACCACCCTCGACTTCTGGCCACCCTCCCTCAGACTCATGCATCTATCCTTACTCCCTCTCCCCCTCCCTGTTGCACCCTGCACTTGTCTCCCTCCTTCTTTTCCTGCCCCAAGCATTGCTCCCCTTTCTCTGGCTCTCTGCTCACTCCACTCTACAACCTTTTTCACTCCTTTAAATTTTCCATGCATTCCTCATCCTACCTCCCAAACAAACCTCACAATATTCTCCCTTCATCTTCAGCCTCACAAAATCAGAAGTAAAACATTTGTTGTCCACAGTTGACCAAAATCTTTGACTAGATTAAGCTGATTGAAACCACAGGTAACTGCCCAATGCTAGCTGAATGAACCCCTTTCCCTCACCCTCCAATCCTAGCTACAGCACCGCCTGATGACTGCAGTCTGGCATTGATCTCCTGGCCTTTCTGCAGCTTTGGCAAGTCTGAGGCTGTCCACCAACGCTGCCCCAAAGGCTGTTAATGAACAGCCTCCTGAACTGGCAAGGGCAGCTTTTTGAGTCCTGATGCACCCCTTACCAGTCGGATTAGGACAGATTCGTCCTACCTTCAGGGGACAATTCATGCGCCAATATGACTGGAAGTCTGCACATTGCACACACATTACTGGTCCCTAAAAATCAGTGCTTCTGGTTTCAGAATGGCAGGCCCTGTGATTGTACAGAACTGTAACTGTATATTTACAAGAAGTACTTAATTGTAGGCAGGAAGCAAAGCTCATTTCCCCAGAACTACTTATTCTTACAGACCAAAGGATTTACTTTAGCTTTTCATAAAGCTGATTCTTTCTTTGCCAATGAGGTGACAGATGTTCAATTATCTGGCACTTCCTGCATCGAAATTCATGCAAAACTGCAGCCACTGGACAGTATGCGATGCTGACAGTACATGCCTGAGTGCCACCTGGTGGCTGTGATGTTTGGATTCTCTGTCACCTACACGCAGGCAAAGGAAAACACAGCAACATGGCACTGAATGTGATGGTTCAGCCTATCGTTCTGTGCTGTCTGAAAGAGCCATCTAATTGATCACATGCTCCTGTATTTGCTCTTTCCACTTAAAGAACTTAACCAATCCACTCTTGAAAGTTATAAATCTACTTCTAGCATATTTTCAGCCAGTGGATTCCAAGTCATCACAATGGTGTAAAGAAAAATTCTTCATGTTACTCACCTTTGGCAGCTATTTATTTAACTCCTGTACTCTCAAGTTATTAACCCCCCTGCAATGGAAACCGTTTGTTCTTCTTTACTCTACCTACATCCTGAACACCTAGCAGATCTTTGATCTGCTACTACTCCAAGGAAAACAACCCCTATTTTAACATCTCTGCATCATTCCTTTACCCTTCTGCACTCTCCAAGGTCTTGTAGTCCTTCCTATGGTGTTAGATGCCATTTTCCTGCTCCAGCCTAATGTTTTATAAATATTTTATGTTTTATAATGTTTGGTAAAATCTTAGAAAGTTTTCTGTTCTATACCTCCTCACTATATCAGGATCCCATATTACTTTGAATTTCTTACCATCTACATATACACTTGTCTTCACACTTTTCTTTCCTTATTCCTCCTACCAAAAATAATTACTTCACAATTCTTCTGTTAAGTTTCAGCTGCCATGAGTACTATATCATTCATCTAGATCTCCCTGAAGTGCATCTTAGGGGAAGCTGCATCTTGTGACTTCAAACCAATCACTGTTTATAAGCATCAATGAATTCAATGGAAATACAGGCAGTCCCTGACTTACGAACGCCCTTACTTACGAGCGGTAAGGACGGACCACGAAGGTCGGTTCGTAAGTGGGCCTGGCCCCCGATCCTACCACAGCGGCAGTACACCTTCTTTGGCCCAACCCCAGCCCAAGTGCGCATGCACGGACACTGTTCCGAATTACATACAGAATTGGGTTACGAACAGCCTCAAGAACAGATTTCGTTCGTAACCCAGGGACTCCCTATAGTTTGAAGGCTAGCTATTGCTGATATCAATGATTCCTATATTAACTCTATACCCTCTTTACTCCCTAATGGTTTTAAACTGATCTCTTAGTATTGGCAGTGTATAATGAGAAATGCAGTACAATTACTATATACCAGCATATTAACATTTCGCATCCCGATACAGAAGTTAGGATGTCTTGAAGCGCTTTAAGTTGCACACACAAGAACCACATGTGGCTCAGAGCAACAGTACCACTGCTGTAAAATAACTACGACTGCTGACTAACTTCAGGCAGAAAGCATGGCTGGACTGCACTTGCACTGTACCATTGAAGGCTGGAAGCGGATGAAGATGGTGTGTGCTGTAGATGTCATTCTTCATTTGAAGATGAAGATCAGCATTCTTGTTGAGAAGCTGTGGCAGAGTATTCTCCCGGAAAGGTGTCTTCTCTAAAATGATCACTGCATCTCGAACATCGCCACTGTCTTCCCCAACCTGCCGCAGTAAAGAAGCTGGTTAACAAACTGATAGAATCCTCTGCCAAAAGCAGAACTTGCAGTGAAATTTGTTTACCCACATGAATACAATCTAATAACGGAGCAATGTGAACCCTTCGGCAAACAACAACAACAAAACCAGCTTCCATTTATATTCTACTTTAAACATAGCAAAACTCATCAAGACATTTCATCAGCATTATCAAACACTGGGGCAAATAACCAAAAGCTTGGTTAAAGAGTTCCGTTTCATGGGGCATTTTGAGACAAAAAGGCCCAGAGGCACAGATACTTAGAGGGGAAATTCCAAGAGATTAGGAGCTTTGGCAGCTGAAAGCCTAGCTGCCAAAGGTGAAGCAAATGCATTTGGGAACAAGCAAGAGCTCAAAATTAGATGAGCATATTTATACTGAAGAGAGACAGGGATGGAGGAATATCACAGAAACAGGGAGAAAGACCATGGAGGGCTTTGAAGGCAAGGAGGAGGATTTAAAAGAGGTACTGCATAACTCGGAACCAATAGTCAATAGGTCATCATAACAGATTTTACAGCACTGAAATGAGTTGTCTGGCTCTAACCCGTTTCTTCTAACCCTATCACCATAATCTTCTATTCCTTTCCTGTTAACCAGCTTCTCCTTAAATGCAATTATCCTTTTTAGTTGAAGTACCTCATTAAAATGTATCTCACGTTCTAAATATGCTCTGGATAAATAGATCTCTCCTGAATTCTCAACTTTTTATACTTTATCGTGGTTTTCCTCACAAGTGAAAACACTTTCTCCACTTCAGCCTTTTCAATCCACTTCATAACTTTAAAGACAAATGCCAAGGCAATCAAGTTTTCTTTTCCAGATAAAAACCCTCAGTTCAGTGCAATATCTGGCAGCCAGTTTAAAACTACAGCAGTCAAGATTTAACATGGTTAACTATGCATCAATAAAACAGTTAATCTGGTCATTCTTTTAAAAAACTGGATATTCAGTTAGTAGATATTTACTTAACAAATCTTCACAGCAACTAATATAATTTGTTGCTCAGTGCGGGTTTCAGTCATTATAACAAAGGGCTGGGAACACATTGGAAGACTATCTTTCAAAGGCCTGTGAAAACAAATAACATTTGTTTTTTTGAGATGGTTAATGGGAAGGCATCTGTGAAATGAACAAGCCACTTAAAATGAGCTAAGAAGGTCTCGACCACCTACAATCATCCATCTGGCAACAAAGGCCACTGGATGAATGACTTGCAAGTTTCAGCTTGTCAAATCAAATGTGGTTGCTTTTGATTCTCTGTAATCCTACTGGGAGGAGACTAAGACAAGCTTCTGAAGTCTTACCAACTGGTACCCACCACAAAAATTAAAGATTTACGGTGCCTCCTGCTAGATTAATTCTCACTTAATGAAAGGTTCTTTAAGAACTTAACCCCTCCATTAACTAGGGGAAACCGGCATATGCGGGATTTATTTGTGAACAAGTTGGCAGTCACATTATCCTGCATTACACTAGCATCTCCCCATCCTAACTCACTTGCGGAACTGCGACACAAGACCCTGTTCCGCATCCACCCCTGGCCCCTGCCCAAGACCCCCTAAACAATCGACCTTGAACCTATTATTGCTGTTTCAGATCCCACTGCTGCCTGGAACCTTGCTCTCTCCTTCAAGTGCACTCTCCTCTGAAACCCCATTCCCAATACTGTCATCGCCAGGATATTGCCCCACTCCAGGAACATGTGCCCTCCTACCACTTAAGATGACTTGTACTTTAAGGTTAATTTTTGAACCTTAGCAAAATTTCCTATATATACACAATGCAAAATTGTGTGCAAACACTACTTCTGAATGACTAAGAGCATCAAGAGATATGACAATTAGTTATGCTACTGATTTGATGGCAGAATGAAGAAAGACTGGTGAACTGATGGGCCTGCTCCAATCCCTATGTACACCTCCAGGAATGATTAACTTACCTGGAATAGATTTGAAAACTATTTACAGCAGCTGCTGTAGAATTCCCCAAGGAGACTGCATACCCAATGTGCAGTCTCTCCCGACACAACACCAGATGCAAAACTCCCCCAAGCATCATCAGAACCCACCCATCTCATGGTCCATTGCATCAATGCTATTTCAAAAGAGCAATCCAAGAGAATCCAATATCTACCACTTAACTGGCAGCCCTGCAAGTCACTGTCTTCAAGTATGAGTCCATCCACTTTTTAAATGGGATGAACATTTCTGCCGCTACCGTCCTTGCTGACAGTGAGGTCCAGACCCCACCACTAAGGATGAAAATATTTTCCTCATGTCTTTTTTTTACAAATTAAAACCGTTTACAATTACATTAAATCAATGTTCCCTGCTTTTTGACCCCTCATCTGAGGAAAGCAATGTGGTTGACTCTTACGTGCCTTCTGAAATGGCTGGGGAAGCCATTTAAGTTGTACTGCGACACTGAAACAGTGAAAAATTGAATTGGACAAACCACTGTGACTTTTTCCTGGATTCTCGCCATCACATAAACCAATCTTCTGCCAATTCAATTCATTCTATATGATGACAAGAAATGACCAAATACACTCAATATAGCAAAGGGTATGGTGCTAGACAACATCCTAGCTGAAGACATGCACTCCAAAACTAGCTGTGTCTCTATCCACGCTTCATCAGTGCAGTTACAGCACTGGCATCTATTCAACAATGTGGAAAACTGTCCAGGCATGTCTTCGTCACAA
>JAUZTB010000073.1:4461139-4473294 GCA_034780895.1 Rhynchobatus australiae
GAGAAACAGTTAATATCTTGGCTCTGTGACCCTTTGTTAGAGCTGGGAAAGAGGGAGATACAAGTTAGTTTCCAGTTAAAAGAAGAGACGTTTGATATCATTTCACTAACACAGGACCAGGAATTCTTACTCCATTACATCACGGGTAGAATACAGAATTCAGACAATCTACAGTTCATCCTCGTTCACCAACTCTTCATTAATTTCTTGTATGGCAGGGTTTTATCATTCAAGTATCTCACCTCTGAATACGGTAATTTTCTGCCAAGATATCACTCTGCTCCTTCCCAGCTAAAAAGAGATATCCTGATGGATTAAAGTGAATATCCACAGGGTCCTCATTCACCACATTCAGGTGTTCCTGTTGGGCAGACACACAGTGAGCTTCACCTCATAATTAATCTTTTGCTTTAGATAATTCTGCCAAGGATACTACTCATTTACCACACACTGGTTTTCCATAATTAGAAGCAACATCCGTCCAATGGTTCAGTGATTGCAAGTTTAAAAATCAGATAAATACATTACTATGTTGTGTACAATTTCTAGAATATTTTATCAGGCCAATCAACGATTTGTTCTATACACTTTGATAAATGTTGATCAACAACATTTTTACCCCCCCACCGATAAATTCTGTTAGAGCAAATTTTATTCCATATCTGAAACTTCAGGATAGTGATTTGTGAATTCTGTAAGGCTGAATTTCCATTACCCAAACAGCCCTGATGCAGGGGTCGTCTGTTTGGCAAATCTTAAGTCTATCTATTGGGAGCACATAGAAGCCCACCTAAAACAACAAATGGGTGCAACATCTCCCAAACTACACACCCAGCCAAGATCCTCCTGTCCCACCTGTAGTAACATTTGCATGTCTGACATTAATCTCATCAGCCATCTCAGAACCTACAGAATTAGAATCTTGACCCTAAGATACTGCTTAAGAGGATGGCCCACATGGGTTTCCTTCAGATGCTGCGGTTTCTTCCCACATTCCAAAACCATGTGAGTTCATAAGTTAAATGGCCACTGTGAACTGGTCTTATGAAGAATAGCCTTTTGGATAAACTGTGTGTAGATGTGCACACATAGGCGTGCAGGAAGAAGCATGGGAGAATAAAATGGGCTAAGGTAGGATTTATGTACAAATGGAGCTTGATGATTGGCATGGACTCAGAGGGCTGAAGGACCTGTTTCTCTGCTGCATGACTCTAAGACCAGTGCAGTAATAAATGCTGAGCTGTCTGTTGAATAATATGTGAAACTAAGGTCCTTTGAGATCTCTGAAGTAAATAAAAAAAATCCATGATACTATTTCACAGAGCAGGGGAAACTACCTCTGGCATCCTGGCTATTAGCAATCTCACAAACAACATCATTACCTTATTGATATTTGTGGGAGCTTGTGGACCATATTTTCTACCATGTTTCCTACATTACAACAGTGAGTACATAATGCACCTGGGATGACCATTTTAGTTTTCTTTCAGATTGGGGATGTCTTGGCTTTGTAGAATCTGATCTCACTGGTGACAGTAGAGCATAACTTCTGTCCAGCTGTGGAAGTGGTAGATGTGTGCAGGAGAGGAGAAAGGTCAAAATCTGCCAATGTTCCTGCACCTGGGAGAAAGAATCAGACTCAACCGTGCCTTGCTCTCATGAAGAATGACGTTTTGGATAAATTAGTGAAAGGCAGCTAAAAAACTTCCAATCTTACATACAGATCCTAACCCAGCTCCTGCTGGAATCCATTTAGGAAAATCAAAAGTACTAGGCAACAGCAAGACATGACTAGAAAGGGCTGTGCATTCTGTTGGTACCTGGATATTACGGAGAAAGTGAGCAGATTGCATTGACAGATGGATATTTTCTGGCAGAGAGAACTGATGGCGAATTCCTCCCACTGCCAAGACTGTGGAGGATCTGGAATACTACACAGAGAGAAAAGAAACATTCTGTAAAACACTACTGGATGTGGCCATCTTTAAAAACTGCTGTGCCACAACATCTTAGCTTCAGTCATTGGTCTGCACTGAGTTACATGAAAGAACAGTGAAAGCAGATTCAATGGTAACTTACAAAAGAGAATTGAATATTTACTTAAAAAAGAAACAATGCAAAGGCTGTGGGTAAAAAGCGAGAAGGACTAACTGGATAACCCTTTCAAAGAGTCAGTACAAACATAATGAACTGAATAGCTGTACCAACAGCCACCAAAAATGTCAATAATTCTGGCACTTTTAACATAGAACATCTTAAGTTAAAACAGCACCCCAGAAAGTTTAGGGGCTATTAAGACAAAAGCTTAGTCCAAGAGTTAGGTTCTAAATATGTGGAGAGATAAAGGGGTTTTGGGAAGGAATTTCTGAATTCATTATGAAAGCATCACTTCAAAGGTCACTTTTAAACAGCTCTTTGAAAATTGTTTGACTCTAGAACACACTCAGTCTGGCTTATTGTCAAATTTTGCTTGATGCAAAGTTGCTAGTTATGTTAAAGATACCAGAGTAATGCACGCTGTTGGTGAAGATCTTTATTCCAACATTGGGGTTTATTTCATTATTGCAAAACACAAGGGAAGAAGTGGCTGTCTGAAGAAAAGAATAATTTGTCTGACAGATGTTCACTCACAGTTGGGTCCCTCTCTACTACCACCACACGAACTCCTTCCCGGACTGCTTCTTTTTTCTTCAACCAGTATGCAGTGGACCAGCCTACTATCCCTCCTCCAATGATGACGATATCAGCCCACTCGGGAGGCAAGCCAGGCGTCTGGTGCAAGGGGCTCCAGTCACTGCCAGGGAGTGCCTCCTTTGCTTTCTGCCTGAATTTGGCAAAATCATTTTTTAGATCTGGAAAATGAACAAGATATTTTAAAGAAATTTTGCATGCATCAACATCAGTAATATCATGAGATACATTAAATCAAATCTTCTTCAATCATCACTGAATGTATGTGTATGATCCAACAGCAAAAAATGATCAAGAGCCCAAGAAGATTTTATGCTCCCAATCCTCGTGAGCCCAAGGTCCCACTGCCAAATGAAAATCAAAACCGCAGATACTATAAATCTAAAATTAGAAAATGCTGGGCCCAGCAGCATCTGTGGAAAGAGAAACTGTATTGCCTATTGCTACACTGTTTAGAAAATGGCTCAATATGGATCAAGAATCAAACTATCATCTATGGTGTGTGGATCGGTGCTATACTATGAATCACAGTTGCCAACTGAACAGCCAATTGAAGCAGTTTACTTTTCAAAAATTAGTAAGATATCAAATTTTGAGTAGAACAATTCATTTCAAAAGTTGTTGTCGACTGTCATAGAAAGTTCATGATAAATATTTAAGATACGTAATGGGAGCATTATATTACTTTTGACACCAAACTAATTTAGGATCTACTTGGACAACCAGATCAAAGAGGCAGGATTTCAGAAGAGTCTCAATGAATGCGAATATTTTGGAAGGAATTCCAAAGATTGAAGCTAGGCAGCTGAAGGAATAACAGACATAGGAGCAGCATAAATTGAGGATGCACAGAGCTGACAACAGTCCAAAGTAAATAGGCAGTCCCATAAAGACTACTTTGCATGCTTTCTTTACCTAGGTATCCAACCTACATAAACAGCGCTGGTTCAGGAGGACCTAATGCAGTAATTTTGCACTCAATAAAGGTTACACTCAATACTACAAAGGTAAACAGAAGCTTGTCTTGGAGCAATCCTCCCAGCGAGGACCCATGAACCACAAGGAATGCACAAAGCAGGAGTTTGAGGAAGAGCCCTGTAGAGCTCAGGAAGCGCCGTAAATAAATGGAAAATTGGCTGTGTACATGACCACTGGGATGGCCAATTTTCTTTGTAAAACTTTACTGACCCAGGCATGTGACCATTCCCAAACTGAATGAGATGCTTCATCACCTGATAGATACAAGGAACTGGGAGTTGGCAGTCAGCAGTGAGCACTGTCGGCTCCCCATTAACCACTGAAACTTATCTTGGAGCAATCCTTGCAGCTGGTAGTTCTGGGAATGCCAGATTCTTTCTGGCAAGACAGAGCAAGCCTCATGGGTTTGAAGCTCATTAGACTTCCAATGCTACGAGGATTAGTTTAGATATTATGTCCCTGAGAGGTGATAGTCTGTTTGGTCTTGAATAAACAGGCTTGGCCAAGGTGCAGAAGTCATACAGTACTTGTGAAAACAGATCATAGCATAATCAAATAGTTTGAAGAAAAGCTAATTGGGGTAAAAATAGATTTCTCAGGAGTCTGCAATGGTAGTCTATTGTAAAATCCTATAAAACTCTGTGTGAAAAATGTCCTCACAACCTTCCCTTTTCTGCTTCTAAAACAAATCCAACTTTGTAACTGATTTACAGTTGGTGGTAATAATCTTCTACATTGCCAAATTCCTTCATAACTATGAACACATTCATTAGATCCACATTTCCTTTGCTTGGTCCAGTTACTAGGACAGCCTATTGAAATGGTGACAAGGACAAGAATAAAAATGGTGATATTACACTACAGAATGCTATACTATTAGAGACTTACTCAACACTGGATATTAAAGCTAACCTTTAAAGGTTTAGCCGTTTCCTTAAAATACTTCTTAAACAGCAACAGATGTTACTGTTACAAGCTGTGTACTAATAAGACTCCACACTTCTTGAAGAGTAAGATTTTGGTCAAGAGGATTTATTGAAGGAATTATAAACAGACAACAAGAGCTGTTGCAGTTAGCCTATGAAGATGCATGATAAAGATTAACTAAATACTTTTTTGCTAAAGCCTTGAACTAATATGGCTGTTTTAGACTTTAAACCAAATGACCGCAGCATTTATAACACATGGATTAGGCTTATTCTACAAATCATCCAGACGGAGTATTGTCTTTTCCAGTGTTGTACAATAAGACTGCCACACTTAAGTCTGCTTGTGCTGGTAACAGATATACAAAGGATGTATATCCTTTGGGGATACTTCGTGTCCTCCACGATGAAGACTAAAGCAAACAAAATATTGAACACATTTGCCATTTCCTATTTTCCTGTTAGTAATTCACCCTTTTTTTGAAGAGCTCCCAGAACAACCTTATCTGCCTTCTTATTTACATATCCATAGAAACTGTGTTTGTTTTGACATTACACACAAGTTTTTTTCTCAATATCAATTTTCTCCCTTTTGAGTTTTTATGCTCCAGATGGTGGATCCTGAAAACTTCCCAGTTGTCTGGCCTACCACCAGCCCTCGTCACTCTGTCTGTCTTACTCTTCAATTGAACATTATCTTTGAGATTGTCTCTCTTTCTCATGGAATTCCTCTTCCTAATTGTGATAAATTCCTGCTGAGTCTTATGGACCAGCTGTTTGAGTATCTACTATTGTTCATTTACTGACTTGCCTCTCATTTTAATTGCCCTTATTGAAGTTGGAGACAGTGGTTACAGTCCTGTAAATGCCTCAGACCACATCTGAAATTTTATTATATTGTAGTTGCTACCTCAAAGGAGACCTTTAACCACAAGATCTCTTATCAATCCTTCCTCAGTACTCATGAGGAAAATTAAAATAACCTGTTCCCAGGTAAGTTCTGCAGTATACTGTTCCAAGAAGCAATCCTACAATTTTGTCTACAATACCCTTGGGCAGTTTGGTGCGTCCAATCAATACGTAGATTAAAATCTCTGATGACAATTGCAGTTCCCTTCAAAGGAGCTCTAGTTATTTCCCCATTTATTCTCCAGGAGGTCACATTTTGGGGGTCCATACACTACTCCCACCCGCATCTTCCTTCCCCTGCTATTCATGATTTCAGTGCAAACTGATCCTACATTACTATCCACTGCTTCTATATCATGACTGCACACACTCTGGGACATTCCCTGATTAACAAGGCCACCCTGCCGCCTTTCCCTTTGGCCAGTTCTTTTGGAACATCATACAGCCTAGAATATTGAGCATCGAATCCTAGTCACCCTGCAACCACATCTCCATAATAGCTACTAGAGCACATTCATATGCTGCTATTTGTGCTGTCAACTCATCTGAACACACCTGGAAATATATTGTTGGGTTTGAATTCTGAAGCTTCCTAAAAACATCCAGGTAGGTTTGCACTGCAGTCAGCAAAGCCAGGCAGTGGGACCATATTCACAATGAACTGAAGCAACACAAAAATCTGGAGAAACCTTTTACATGTTGCTCCAGATTCCAGCATCGGCAGTCTCGTCTCTTCACAGTGAACTGTCTTGTTGGAAGCAATGGCGATAAAAGTGGTATCATCGGACAGATGCAATGGAACCCAAGAAAGTGGGCAAATGAAGTGGAGTTCTTAGACGAAACAAGGCAAGATGAAGAGTAGTCAGGAGAGCTCTGAGAGTCAGTAAAGTTGTAATGGAGCAACAAACAATCTGCCGGAGGAACTCAGCAGGTCAAGGAGCACCTGTGGGGTTGGGGGAAGGAATTGTAGATGTTTCAGATTGTAACCCTGCATCAGGGTAACGGCTCAGAATGGATGCTTGTTGATATCCTTAAATGGAACTAGACAAGTCATGAAAAGGAAGGGAAAGGTTTCAGGCGGACCATGTGAAGGTGGAATTGGGCTGCAAAGATGATAAAAGTTTATAGTTCATGGCAACAGTACTGATACAGGAAAGGCCAGTTGGATAGTGGATCACCATCAAAAGGCAGCTAAATCTGGTCCTGTATGGGTACCCTTTCAAATCAGCCTTATAGACTACATCAGGCCACAGTGTACATTTTACCTGTGCCTCAGCTCTAGGATTGCAGTAAATGATCAATCAGATTCCTTGGGTTACAACATCCACTAAGATACTGTATTACTAAACCTTTCTGTTCCTGTTAAATTTTTATTTTATGTTACAAGTATGGTTTATGTTTAATTGACAGAGTTAAATTAAGAATTATTGGCTTGGTAGTTTAAAAAATACAATTTCACGTCATAAATATACATATACTATTGCTTGGATGGCAACACTACCAGATCCAAGACAGGAAGTTAAAAAATTTTTTTTCCCTCTCTTCCCCCCCCGCTTCTCCCTCTCATTTCCATTTCCATGGAGCAGGTTCGATGGGCTGAATGGCCTTCTTCTGCTCCCTTATCTTGTGATCTAATGGAGCACAAAAGGCCTTCCCCTTGACTGCCCAGTACACAAAGAAAACTCTTTTCTGTTGCAAATTTTCTTCCAGAACCCCCTATCCTTTTCATCTCCAACCTCAGTTCCAATGACTTGAGAATCGTATGGACTTTTTTGTCACTAACATCAAGACGATCATCTTTGTCACTTCCCTCCCATCGTCTCATAGAACAACCTTTCCAAAGATAGCTCCTGCCCAAGCCCTGAACCTCTCTCCTATTACTCATCCTGTTTTCCAAGCCCCTCATGTCCATGACATGGACCTCCTGCTCCCCTTGACGATCTCCTCATCATACCACTGACCTATCAAATTAATCTGGATTTAAAATTAGCTAATTTTGTTAATGGTCCTTTGCCTCAAATACTGTCCACTTCTCATCAAAGCCTCCATACAGAAGCCGGACATCATTTTCTGCAGTGGTGGAATGTGTAGAGTAGCTGAACCTTTCTGTCAGCTTCAAGGAGCACCAGCAAGGTGAAGGCACAAACCTTCTGCGGTAACTCTCACAAACTATGATGTGCAGGTGCGAAGATCCTGTGACCAGCTGATTTTAGCCTTATTTACTTACCTACAGAGGACTGCATCCCTAATGGTGGGCAGCTACCACTGTCTACTCATATGATGCAAGTGGAAGTATCAGCATTCCTTTAGTGGGAATTAAGACATAAGCATATCACCACCTTGACTACAGTTTGCAAAATTTTAATGATGGAGCACTGGAATGGCAATTAAACACAGACTTGCCTCCTGTGATGGCAGCACAAGTGAATATGTGTGGCAAGCTCCCAACACTATCCAACAATGCTCTCCAGTTAATGTAAAGGTAACTGGAAATGTAAAGGTTAATAATGTACAGCTATTATTGCTTCAACTATGGCGTGACTGGCAGGATGTGCAGGTGCTTGGGTGAAACAAAGAAGTATTTCAGGCATATCTTGTTTTGCTAAAGTTTGCTGTAAGCAACTGCCAAAATATATGCAACTCCACATGTAGGCATCTTTAGATTAAGTATAAAAGGAGGGACACAAACATGGAAATCCCTGAGTGGGGATCAGTACAGAGCTCGGGTTACACTGTTTACTCTTTCTCTGTATCCCTCACTCCTGTTAGCATTAACTAACAAAGCACTTATTGTATGCTCCTTGGTTCTGCTGCTGTCCACTCTATTACAGCACAGACTGACTTCCACATCGCTAGAAGTGTCAGTGATGGATGGAATCTCATGGAACCAGTAACACCCCATCTACTGATGATCACAGTTCAGATCAGGGAAAGCCCAACAAGAGCGATCCCAAATGCAAACTTTGGTGAAGATGCAGTAGACAACTGTCAAGCCTCCATTCAGAAAGGTCCAGCTACTACACATTCCACCATCGCGGAAAATGACGTCCAGAGTAACTGGACATTTCCGTCAGCTTCAAAGAGAACCACCAATGAAAATCTCATCACCAATGTGACCAGGTCTGGCACTGGACCTTCAGTGACAGTCCTGTGCCAAGTGCCAGCAGGGCACCCACGACACCCAAGGAAACTCAAATCATGGCAATTTTGCAAAGTAAAAAGAGATCAAGAGACCAGTTGCAACTGTAGCAATGAATGTAAAGCATTTGCCAGCACATTGTCCACGCCAGACCCACAATATGGCTCAAATCACAATCTGCTGGAGGAACTCAGAGGGTCAGGCAGCATCTGTGGAGGGAGATGGACAGTCAACGTTTGGGGTGGAGACCCTTCAGACTGTCTCTGACCTGACGATTTACCTTGTTGTGACCCTGTACCTTATTGCACTGCACTTTCTCTGTAGCAGTGACACTTTACTCTGTACTATTAGTGTTCTTACCTGTACTATCTCAATGCCTCTGTACTAACCCAATGTAACTGCACTGTGTAATGAATTGACCTGCACAAACAGCTTGCAAGACAAGTTTTTCACTGTACAACAGTACAGGCGACAATAATAAACCAATGCCAGACGCTGCCCGACCCGCTGCGTTCCTCCAGCAGGATGTTATTCGCTGCAGATCCCAGCAGCTGCAGCCCCTCGTGCCTCAGACGCCGCCGGCGGCGGCCCGACCGCTCCCCACAGACGCTGCCCGACCCGCTGGGCACTCCCGCCTTCAGCGCACCGCCCCTTGCCTCACCTTTAAATAAGTCGTCGTGCCTCTGCGCCTGGGCGCTGCGGTGTATGGCGGCCCGACACCGGCAGCCCGGCAAAGACGCCAGGATGCCGCTGGCGACCGCCCGGCAACCACTCCGGGACAACATGATCAACGACTGCCGGTCGACGGCGCGCCAAGGTCGGGCCGGCGGGGGAGGGGCTGCGTCATGACGTCAGACTCCACCCCACGTCGCGGCTGGAGAGGAGGGGCCGGCGCCTGCCGTCACGTGACGAGCGGAGCTGCCCCGGGAAGAGTATCCAAGAGGCAGCGAACGCTGGGAATGTGCAGCGGGTCGGCTCAGAAGGATGGAGAATCCAGATGGAAAATGATAAATAAGCTGCAAATATGAAATAAAACTGCATGCTAAAATAAAAACAGCATGCTAAAGTAAAATTAGCATGCTAAAATAAAAGCAGAAAGTGCTGGTATTAGTTTATTATTTTCACGTACTGAGGTACAGCGAAAAACTTGTCTTGCATACTGATTGTACAGGTCAATTCATTACACAGTACAGTTACATTGGGTTAGTACAGAGTGCATTGATGTAGTACAGGTAAAAACAGTAATAGTACAGAGTAAAGTGTCATAGCTACAGAGAAAGTGAACTGCACTAAGGTGCAAGGTCAGTCATAGAGTAATACATCACGGAAAGTTTCAGGTCCAA
This sequence comes from Rhynchobatus australiae, assembly GCA_034780895.1. Lineage (NCBI taxonomy): Eukaryota > Metazoa > Chordata > Chondrichthyes > Rhinopristiformes > Rhynchobatidae > Rhynchobatus > Rhynchobatus australiae. Next base: position 4,471,126 of record JAUZTB010000073.1, read on the forward strand.
CACCCTTCGGCAGAAGTGGAAAGGAGACCACAGAAACTTGTTCAGCTGGGAGGGGGGTGGATGTGTCTGATGGGGTAAAACCAGGGTGACAGGCTGTAAACAAGATTAGCTGGTTAATGATTTCCCCATGGTCACCCTGGTTTGACTTCATTAGAGACACCACCCCCCCTCCCTTTTCCCCACCCCCACTGCAACTTCTTTCCAGTTCTGATGTAGGGTCTCTGACCTGAAATGTTAGCCGCTTCTCTTCCCACATATGTGGGCCTGGTCAGTATTTTTTTTGTCTTTATTTTGAATTTCCAAGCATCTGCAGGTTTTTTTTAAATTCTCAAAATAGTGTGGTGTTTCAGTATTTTTTAAAAAAACATTTCAGGTCGACAACCCTTCATTAAAAACTTTAACTTTGTTTCTCTCTACACAGATGCTTATTGATCTGCTAAGTATTGCCAGCATTTTCATTTTATATTTTGCAGAATTTTTGACTTATTGTGATAATGGGACACTTAATAATGCGCTGTACATCAGTTAATGCCTCTTAGTCTTACTGCATGCATTACAATTTTTCCTTAAATGAAAACATAAACAACCCTTCTTCTGACTTGAAATGTTAACTGATTCACTTTCGCCAGATGCTGCCTCACCTGCTGAATGTTTCTAGCATTTTCTGTTTTTATTTTGGACTTCCAGTATCTGCAGTTTTTTAGATATATTATTTATTGTTACACAATAAAAAACTGGTGTTAAATTTGACTAATATGGTGATCACTTTGCTAGTGTTGGAATCAAATTTTCTTTGTACATTGTGAAGGACAGCAACTTCAGAGCTGGAAATCAAACAAAAAAGATGGTGGAAGAACTAAGCACATCAAAAAAACTCCCAAAGAGAGGAGAACTTCTTTGAAATGGATATTCCTTTAAGAGAGTTCACAGTGGAGTGAGGGTGTCCCCAGGTAATGAACGAGTTACTACAACGAGAGACTGCAGATGCTGGAATCTGGAGCAACAAACAATCTGCTGGAGGAACTCAGCGTCCTGATGCAGGGTTTCGACTTGAAACGTTGACAATCCGTTTCCTCCCACAGACGCTGCTCGATCTGCTGTTCCCTTTCTTGTGAAAAATGTGTATAATTTATGTTTTCCCTGTGCATGCCACTTATATGAGTGCCAGCGACCTGTGTTCAATTCCCCCTGCTGCCTGTAAGAAGTTTGTACGTTCTCCCCATGACCACCTGGGTTTCCTCCGGGTGCTCCGGTTTCCTCCCACATTCCAAAGATGTACGGGTTAGGAAGCTGTGGGCGTGCTATGTCGGCGCCGGAAGCGTGGTGACACTTGCGGGCTGCCCCCAGAGCACTCTACGCAAAAGATGCATTTCACTGTGTGTTTCAATGTACATGTGACCAATAAAGATATCTTATCTTATGTACACTCAGTGAGCTTCACACGAGCAAGGAATTTCATTGCACCCTGGTGAATATGACTTCAGACTAATCTGAGTATCATTCACCTGTGTGCTGGCTATTATATAACATCGGCCTACACTCACTGGAGTAAGGAGAATGGTGGGTAATGTGGGAGCACACAGAGGAAACCCTGCAGCTGTGGACATGGTCAGAACAGAACTTGTGTCTCTGGAGCTGCTGGGCAGAATCATCACATCCTTTTCCAAGGAACTCTTAAAATTCCTCATGAGTGTCAGATGAGAAATTCCCCACACAGAGGTATCATCTCCTTGATATGTGGCAAGCTTCAAATTTCAGGACAAGCAAGAAATGGGTTAGTTAATAATCCATCAATAAAATGTTGCTTGCTTTGTAGGGTGTAAGTATCCAGGGATATGTTTATCAATCAATTCAGGGATCAGTGAGGGGTCGATACACAGGAATTGATAGTTTCCTGTGTTAGAATTGTGAATATAGAAAATGTGTCAGCTAAAATATTGGCACTGTTGATTGATGGGGTCAATCAACCTTCCTTTGAGGACCATTAGGAAATAATAAATTGTGCTTGATTTTTACCACAGCCTGCACGTTATTTTCCTGTGGTAGCACTATTGTGTTGGTCTGACTTATGAGGCTTGATGTCAGAATTGCTCGAAGTTGAATTAAATGGCAAAGGTACAATAAAGTAAGGGAAAGAATGGAAAATTTTAAAACTGATTACTTTTAGTT
>JAUZTB010000073.1:4487860-4500268 GCA_034780895.1 Rhynchobatus australiae
TGCAGCTTATCAGGTTTATTTGTGCATTTTGAAAATTAAGAAATGTATAGGTAAAGGACACCCGATACAGTTCCTTCGATGTACCTAACTTTGAAGTTTTAGAGTAATCACAATAATTGTGGAGTGTATGTTGATATACTTTATTGATGTGCAATGCCCATTCCTATGTAAAACAGTGACACAAATGTATGTGATATTAACCTTTATTGTAGACTATAAATTTTGCCGATGGTTGGACTGTGCCTGTTAATCTTGCTGCAGTGTGTGATGTTCCCTATTTCTGCCAATGAGGTAAATCTTAAATGCTGCAGAATGACAGGAGTAGTTTACAGATTTGTAGATGTATGATTATAAATGTCAGAGCAAGGCTAAGTTCATTTGAAAGGATTTTCTTCTTTTATTTTATCCTACAGGTGGGCTACCAAAAAATCTTGACGCTAACCTACGTAGACAAGTTTATTGACGATATCCACATGCTATTTCGGGATAAATATAGAAACCAGTTACAGCAGCGAGGGGTGCTGGGCCTCCTTAGCGGTTCTTTTGATTTCTTGGATGATTTCAAAGGTCTCCTGAGGTAAATGAATCGAACTTTTCACCTTTTTAGTATTTCCTTTTCTTAATCTAATGCCGGTCTCACTTTCCAGTAAAATAGCAGTTGGCAGTTACAATAATAGTACAAGAGACCTAAAGTCAGGTGATGATAAGACATTGGGAAAGGTGGGCATTTTGCTATATTGATTCCAGGGGGCATTCAGATACACAGTTGAAGTATTTGCATTTCTATGTCAGGAGAGAGTAGAGCCCCAGCAGCCAATCAGATTAAGAGAAAAGAGAACAAAACAAGATCTCTTAAACCTTGAAAGTTAGAACTTTGAAAGTTGGATTGAGGAGAGACTTATGGGGGTATGAATGATAGTAAACTGGTTAAGAGACAAAAAATGCAAGGTTACTTTGAGATATGTCAATGAGTTCACACTGAAAAATCAGCTTTATCACTGAAAACTCTCCAGCATTATTCTGAGAGCCTTGTACTCATTTTAAAAATATACTGGATTTGGTGTTTTAGCACTTATCCATTTCTCTAACTGAGAAAACCAGGATGAACTAAGTGTGCTTCCGTACCCTGTTTAAGCTTGAATATTTCAAAGATCAGTATTTCCTCGGTATCTGTTATTTCCACAGCAAGTCTTTAATTTGAGAGATTTTGGGGACAACCTTCTTCCACCAGCTTTCCTAAACTTGCAAATTGTGGACTGTACTGCTAGGAAGTTGGGAATCTGGACTTTTTCTCTTAACTGCTTCGTTTTGTTAGATGGAAGTGTCAATGGAACTGCTTCATTTGTTTTGTAAAGAGTGCAGTTTATTGTAGGGTGGGATGGGTTTAAAAACTAACTGGGTTGCTGATTTGCCATATTTTACCTCTGCACATTTAAGTTGCAGGGTGAGAATCAGTCCAAATTCGCACTCCCGATTGTTATCCCGTTCTCATCCTGAAAAGTACATATGCTAACAACACATTGTAAGTAACTTGCTTGCTTTCCATTGTCTCTTGCGTTACAAATGGTAACTCAAGTTCCAAAGGACCACCAGGACCCTTGGAATTCTGTCGCCTGTTAAGAGTAGGAACAAGAATATTCATTTCCATGAAACTAGAAATTCAATGGCAATGATGTTTTAAAATTCTGTTCTGCCTAATTGTGATTGGGTAATTTTTCTCCTTTTCTTGATTGGCTTTAGGGCTGCTGAGGAACGCACTAGAGGAAAAGCACCATCTGTCATGAAAACATTTGAACAATCTGATAAATCAAAGAAAACTGTGAAATCTATGATAGAAACCAGAGGTGAAAAAGGGAAGGAGAACAAGAAAAACAAGAAAGAAGGTAAGGAGTTCTCAGAGGTTTGTTATAGAGAACAGCTCAAGTGCATTGATGGGAGGAGGACTGTATGTTATAAAGTAACAGGCAACGAGAAGCACAATCTTCAAGTGTAGCTCAGAATTTCTGGTTCTCTGTTTATCCCACTCGAATCTTTGGGCTCTTGTATGGTTCCATTTGAGTGTAATGTAAGCTCAGAGCAACAGCTCATCTTCTGACTTGGCATGTTACAGGTATGTTACAATGGATGTTACAATGGATCCAACAATTTCAGATAACCGGCCTTTCCAGTTCGCAACAAGCCAGATCTGTTGAAACTTAATCAATCTGAAGCATGAGCTCTGTTGTTACCTCAGTTTCCAGTATCTATAGTGATTGGCTTCTCCAGTTTATATCTCAGTTCCAGCATTACTTTTTGAAATTTTTCTTTCTCTCTTCTCTCCATGCTCATTCATCATTTTCTAGTGACATCTGCTCCAGGGAAATCATCTGCAGTTAACAGGCTTCTACCATCATCTTTCAGCTGACATTACCATCACTTGGTCTCTCTTGACCTCCAGCCTGTCACAATCTCTGTTTTCCCAGCCTCTCCCTTTTCAATTTTTATAATATGTTTGATTTTTTTTTACTGATGAAAGAACAACTTTCTCCCTGCACAGGTGCTGCCTGACCTGTTGGGTATTTCTAGCGTTTTCTTTTCTTATTTCAGATTTTCCACATCTGCAGTTATTTTTGGATTTCACTCAGTGTCAGTTGATGGAAATCATTATGTCTGCAGCTTGGGGAACTTTAGCTCAAAGCTGATGAACATGAGATAGAGTCCCAGATTCAGACACTGTGATGCATTAAAGAAGGTGAAAGTTACTTGAATATTTTGTTCCAGAGGGCACTGACACCCCTTGGATTAAGTAGCCCAGAACTGGTCAGTTAAGACTATGAATGAAGTGGGTATGGGGATCCAGAAGGAAATGTTGGAGGAGCTTTTGCATTTGTTCAACAGATATGCATTTCTTGCTTGTGTAGATGAAATCAGAAGCTGCAAGAGGGATGAACAATATAACCACAGCCCCATGGTTCTTGTGCAATTCAAGTTGGGAAGTGCAAAGAAACGTAATAGAGATAGGGAACAGTATAGTTAAGGGGATAGATATCATTCTCTATAGCTGCAAGAGCAAATCCTAATGGCTGTGTTGAGTGCCAACTGGTGAGATTAAGGACATTTCTTGTTAGTTCCTCAGGGCTTGAGAGGAACTTGGAGTGGCAGGAGAAAGAGGCAGTTGTTATGGTCTGTATGGGAATCAAAAACACAGATAAGACAAAGAAGGAGATTCTGCTGATTTATACAAGTAGCAGGGGACCAAATTAAGAACAGAACTGCAGAAGTAATTATTTAGGGAAAACCACCTGAGCTCCATGCAATTTGTCATTGAGTAGGATCAGAGTGTTGAATGTGTGGCTGAAAGATTGGTGTGGAGAGAAAGAGATATTGTTCCGTGGAGAAAATTAAAAATAAACAGCACCAGTATTGGAGAAAGAGGAAGTTCTGTTGGAACAGGCTTCACTTGAATTGAGCTGGAACCAGTGTCCTTGTGAATAAAGTAACTAGGGTTGTAGATAAGGCTTTAAACTAAATGCTTGTGGAAGTGCTGTAGTAACTGGGGAACTTTGAGAGTTAAAGAGAAAGGATTAAGTGATCATGTGGGTTAGTGAAATGTGTAGTGATAACCAGGGTCTGCCAATAAGAGAAAACATTCAAATATAAGAGGATATTTTCAATTAGAATAAGAGCAGGGAACTAAATGATTAAAAAGACAAAATTCAAGTTCCTTTATCTGAATGTACTAAACATTTTGAACTAGATAGATTAATTAATGGCACAAATGGAAATTAACGGCTATATGACAGCGGTACCCTTTATGAATCCTGGAATAAAGTGTCTAGGTAGCTTTCTTTGTCCTTGATGCATTGTTGTGTCGAAATTTCAGACTGTATCCTATCAATTGTGAACCAAAGTTCCTTGAGCTGCAGGCACTTATTGCATATGTGGCTGTTATGTGAATCATGCTAGTTTCCATCAGTTGAAACTGAATAAAATGATTAGTACAGAGATGTGGTAATAAAGTGACCAAGGTTAGGAAGCAAATTTTCCCAGATAATTTTAGAAGAGAGAGCCAATATGAAAAGGGAGAAGAGATGGCCCTGATAAAGTTGAAGGGAGAATGGATTGTAGCTTAACACATCAAGAAGTAGAATCAGTTTGAGTGGAGCCAAGATGCACAAGGGGCAGGAAACATTGATGGAAGTTAGACATTGATCCCCAAACAGTAGTGATAATGTAGGCCATAGGATGTATCGGGAAAAACAGTCCACATGTTGCAAGGGTAAATAATCAGGGCAACTTTTCATGTAGTCTGGACAAACCAAATTAGCAGTAGAGTCATAGAGCAATACAACATGGATACAGGCCCTTCGGCCCAACAAGTCCATGCCCGCCATGGTGCCCACTCATCTAGTCCCAATTTCCTGCATTTGGCCTGTATCCCTCCAAGCCCTGCCCCTGCATGTACCTATCCAAATGCTGCTTAAATTAAGCTATTGTATCTGCCTCAACCATTTCCTCTGGCAGCTCATTCCATTTACCCTCTGCATGAAAAAGTTGTCCCTGAAGTCCCTTGTAGATCTTTCCCCTCTCACCCTAAATCTATGGCCCCTCGTTTCAGATTCCCCTACCCTCGGGAAAAGACTGCTACCATCTATGCTCCTTATGATTTTATAAACTTCTATAAGATCACCCCTCATTCTCCTACACTCCAAGGAATAAAGACGTAGCCTGGCCAACTTCTTCCAATAAACTCGGGCCCTCTCATCCTGGCAACATTCTTGTAAATGTTTCCAGCTTAACTATGTCTTTCCTATAATAGGGTGACCAAAACCTGTACACAGTAGTCCAAGTGCAGCCTCACCAACGATTTGTACAACTGCAACATAACGTCCCAACTCCTATAATCAATGACCTGATTGACAAAGGCCAGTGTGCTAAGTGCCTGTTTCACCACCGTGTGTACCTGTAACGCCACTTTCAACGAACCTGTACTCCTAGGGCCCTCTGTTCCATTATACTCCCTAGTCCCCTACCATTCTTAGCACATGTCCTATGCTGGTTTGACTTTCAAAAATACATCACCTCGCACTTGTCTGTATTGAAATCCATTTGCTACTCCTCAGCCCACTTCCCAAACTTATCAAGAACTGTAATCTACGATAACCTTCTTCACTATCAACACCTCCTCCTAATTTCATGTCATCCGCAAATTTACTTGGCAATCCTTGTGCATTCAGGTCCAAATCGGTTACATAAGTAATGAATAACAAGTGTCCCAACACCGACCATTGCGGCACACGACTAGTCAATGGGCTCCATTCCAAGAAACAACCTTCAGCCACCACCCTCTGCTTCCTACTTGTGAGCAAATTTTGAATCCATGGATTCTCTCCCTGGATTCCGTGGGACCTAAACTTTGAGACAAGCTTACTATGCTGACCTTGTCGAAGGCCTTGCTAAAGTCATAATGTACAACATCCACTGCCCTAGCATCATCTAGTTTTTGGGTTAAGTCTTCAAAAAAAAACTCTAGAATGTTTGTCAAGCATGACTTAACCCACGCAAAGCCATGCCGAATCCTCCTAATCAGACTGTCTATCCAAATGCTGGTAGATAGGGTGAAGAACAAATTCATGGGAGTGTGTGAGTGATGGTCTTCTAGATCATTTTGTTGAAGAACCCACAAGAGAATATACTATTTTAGATCCAATATTGTTCAATGAGAACAATACCGGATTCTTTATATTTTTATTGAGCACTTAAGAGCAACCATAATGTGATAACATTTTATGTAAAAGTTGAAGTGATTTAGTTTAACATTAAACTAGGATCTTATCCTTAGTAGTATGCTTTGTTTATAGTTATGAGGTGTGAATTGGAATTAGTAGATAGGGAAATGATGTTGAAAAGTATAACAAATAGAAACAAGTAATGTTTAATACATGGTTTACTATCCCTTTTTAGGGTACCAAAGTCCAGCAGGAAAAGTGTTCAACTATGGCTATCAAAAGGTTAAAGATAATGTTAGATCAAAGGAAAAGGTTCATAATGTTACCAAAAAGATCAATAGCATGAGGACTGGAAAATGTAGAGCAAAGGAAAGGGGAAAATAGCATATGAGAGTAATCTGGTAAGAAAGATAAAAATTGGCTGTAAAAGCTTCTGTACATTTGTAAAGAGGAAAAGGTAATTAAAGATCAGGGTTCGTACAATTTTCTGACTTCAGTATCATTTATTCTAGGAACTAAAAATTTATCAACAGTGATGTGTCAGTTTAGTAGTCCTGCTTTAGTTATTAATTTGTTTTCAATTCTCTGTGGTTGGGAGATATCTAGAGGAGTTTTTCCAAATAATTTTTACACATTCTTTGCTTTCTTGCCTTTTTTATTTCTTTTTTTCCTTATCTCTTTTTTTTCTTCTCCCTCCTCATTTTTTCTCCCCCACATATCTAGCCCCTGTACCCGAGGCACCTCCAGCAGAAAAGAAATCTACGGCCCAGTTAAAGACTCCTGTAACCACGGCTGTAGGTGATGCTAACCAAAATGGTTTGACTCAGGAAGAAATCATCCAGAGGAATAGGGAGGAATTTTTCCGTAAAAAATTGGGGAGCGGGAAAAAAGGAAACAGGTGAGGAGCTTCCACATTTAAGGCAACAAATCAGCTGGTTTGTGTTTTCTAGCTTTTGCCTTAATCTGAAATTCTGGCTGCTGTTCTTTCTCATACCAGAGAGGGCACTGCTGCTCTTCTTGGTCTTTAACAACAGCATTGTTTACAATTTTTTTTGCAATGTTTAGTTGTATATTTGTAATATATTTTGCATGTCTCTCATAGTTGAGAGCCAAGATCAAAGACATGTGGTAGTTAATACAATTAATTTATAAGGCTTGTGATTTTTATGGTGACTTAATCCTAATGTTTGCCATACAAGCTGAAATTATTTTGAAACCATGCATGAGATGTCACCAAACCATTTTAATGTTCCCTCATCTTAACACTTCAGCATTTCAATTTCTCAAGGTAATATTTTGCAGTAGGTGAGGGAGAGTGAAATTTAATGCAGTAATGTCTTTCTTATGCTGAATTGCAGCAGCAAGTCCCCTAAAACAAGTAAGCTGAAAGTTCGTCGTGTCTGGCCTCTGGATTCTAATAATGCTAATCCCAAAGAGCTGGATTATAGTGAGAAACTGTTGAACGGTCAGTCCAATCCTGTCACCAATAATGGAGATGACGCCAATGTAGATGTGGTACGTTACAATGTGCATTAATCTTTCAACAAGTGTTTATTAGCAGTCTAATCAGAGGAGATTCTTCAGTTCAGTGTTACATTTTTTTCAAGTGACTTGTCAAATGGAAGTGGAAACACCTGAAATCTATGTTTATTAACTTTAATTTCAAAAATATGCTATGCTATCAAATTGTTACAGTATATTTAACTCTAAGGGAGGCTGCCAGAATGAAACAATGAAATAGATCTGAAATAAAACAGACAATGCTGGAAATGATCAAGTTCCATCTGTATACATTGTGAAACACAGTTGATGTTTCTAGTCAATGACCTTTTCTCAGTTTCATCAGGACTGATGAGTACAAATGAGTTTAACTTGTCGAGAGATGGGGAGGGAGCAGAGAACAGAAGGAAAGGTCTGAGATAAGGTGGAAGGCAGGAGAGATTGAATGTCACAACAATTATGGAGCTGGCTTAAAGAGATTGACAAACATTAGTGGAAAAATAATAGGAAGTGTGTTTGGTGCAGTAATAAGTATTGAAGCCAGAAGGCTGAATTGTGCCTGGTTAGAAGATGTGCCCTTGAACTTGCACTGGGCTTTGTTGGAACAGTGTAGAGGGTGAAGATAGAGAGGTCAAGTTGGGATGGAGAATTAAGATGACAGACAACTGAAAGCTCACAGTTAACCTTGTAGGGCGGACAGGTATTCTGCAAAGTGATCAATTGATTTGCATTTAGTTTCCCCAACGTGGAGAAGACCATGTCATGAACAGCGTACAGTGCCGAATGCAGTATACCAACTTGGAAAGAGTTCACAGGAACTGCTTCCTCTGGATGTGTATTTGGGGCTGTTGGTGGTAAGGGAGCAGGTGAAAGAGCAGATGTTATCTTTCCTACAGTTGAACAAGAAGGTGGCATGAGAAAGGGAGTTGGATTGGTGATGTAAAAGTGAACCACAGAATCCTGGAGGCAATAGTCCCTTGGAAATGTTAGAAAGCATTGGGATGATGTATCTGGTGGTGGTATCATGTTGGAGCCATCAGAAATTATCAAGGTGATCTGTTGGTGGGATGGAAGGTGGGGGGACCCTATCCTTGTTCTAGGTGGGAGAGGGGAGGCGAGAGTAAAACTGTGGAGATGAAACTAGCATAGCTGAGGTTCATGTCAACTGGTATTGGAAGCACTAGTGTAAAGGTGACATTGGCAGTACAGGTATAATGTAGAAAGGGAAACTGGAAGTAGAAGTTAGAAATTTTGAGGGAAGGCTTCTAGTGTCCTGGCCACACTTATCTCTCAAAACATTCAGTAATGAACTACAGCATTTGAAATCAGGAGACATGTAAGAAAACTTATGGCAAGTTGACTACAAACAGAAAACAAAGTGGGGATAAAAGGCAGCTCTTCAGATGGGATAAAAAGACGAACAGCGATTGATATTGGGACCACTGGGCACATTTACATTAATTTTGGTAGTAATTTAAAGGTCAAATATTCATATAGGACCAAATTGGGGAAACAAGTCCAACAAGGGAGAAGGCCAGAAGGCAGTACTAGAAAGGGTACGTCATTGAGAAAGAATTTCAATTTTCATCAGTGTGAGTTGTTGCATTTTGGTTGAAAGAATAGTAATCTTTGGCAAAAGAGTCTGAATGGGTTTGAGGAGCAATTGTATTTATGGATGTATGACTAAAAGTAGCGAAGTTTGTTAATAAAAACCACAATAAGTTAAAATGGTGAAATTCTTTTGTATGGGGTAAAATATAGAAGTAGACAAGTGATATTAAACTTGTATGGAACTAGCTAGTTCACACTTGGAATATTGTCCACAGTTCTGGTCTTCAGGCTAGGCAGGTACTGGAGGGTGCAAAACAAACTAAGGACGACGTAAGACCTTGGAGGATATATGTATGTGCCAGGAAAGAATGAGCAGGCTTGGATGTCTTTTGTGTGGTAGAGGAAAGCTGAGAGGTGACTTGCTAAAGGCTTCTCATACAGTAAAGGAGTTTAATGGGGGTAAACTTAATGTTTCTATTCGTTAGGGAAACACGTTTTAATGGCTCCGATTTAAGATGGTTGTGAATAAATTCATGAGGGAAATTGGATGAAACATTTTTTTTACCCAGAGAGTGGTTGGGATATAGGACTTGTTACTTCATGAAGTCATTTAGAAAAATGGGGTAGATGTGGTCAAGGGAAGCTAGATGGTGACAGAGGCAAAAGAATTAAGACATTGTTTTATTTAAGTGAGGGTCTGTTGGAATGGATATGTTTTGGGGAAAACACCTGAATATATTTGCAGGGGAGTGATCTTCATCAATTCATTGTTGTGTCTGTGCAGTTTATTGTTCCTGGCAGTCTTGGGTAGGTTTCACCTCCGTATTTTCACTCTGTGCTTCCTGATTGGAAAGAAACCCGAATTTGGAGCATGACCCGTTCTCAAGCAATTATTAATGCCCTGTGGAGTGCACAATCCATCAGATTCATTCAGGCCCTCACCCCCACCCACCCCAAACCATGTGATTTGCTTTTGCTGTCACTGCTTTGACCTGGTGTATGTTGATTGAGGTCTGCACCCTGAGAGATTAAACAAAAATGAAGGAAGTAGTAAATGAACAATTCAATAAATGTGACCGAGTGAGGGAGGTAGATTAACACCGTAGAGGATGATTCTCCCCAACATATTGGGGAAACTGGGCTATGTGTAATTTTGTAACATTCCAAATTTCAGACTTAAGTCTGATGTTATTGAACTGAATGGACTAGAGTTGATTGTTTCTTCAGTTCTTTTAAGCTTAAATATTAACTATTCAAATAAAAAAGAGTTGTGGGGTGCTGCCCAAAGTTCCTCACTTCTCAAGATGGATTAATTGGCCACTTATCATTTTCTCATTTCTGGGATCTAGCTGTGCATCAGATGTTTTCCTTTGTGTGATAACAGTGCAGGTCAAAGTAATCTGTTGCACAACGCATCATCTGCATTAACACACAAGGCACACACATCAGCAGAAACAGAAACATTTCTGATTTACTCGCAAATTTGGCACAACAATTATTTATTACAGAGCATTTATCGTGGGTCAATGGCAGGGGATTTGAAAACTGTCGATTATGATAGTTGTGAGGAGGAGGAGGAAGAGGAGGATGAAGCAGAAGTACAAGAGATTTCTGAAACCAGGTATGTCCCATGCAATGCCATTCATAAAACTATTAAAATAGAATTTTCTAGTAATTTATTTTTATTTATCACATGTACAACATTTCACCTACAGCGTGAAGAAAGGTGGAATTGGTGGCATGTTTGGAATGCTGAGGGGTCTTGTTGGCTCTAAAAGCCTTACCCCTCAGGTGATGGCCCCTGTACTTGACAAGATGAAAGATCATTTAATTGGTAGGTAATGGGTATGTCCTCTGTAACACTAAGCTACAAGTTTTTTATAATTGCACAATTAATGTGAGGTTATTGGCCTAGGAGACTTTCCTTAACTTGTATTTTTCTCTTCCTTTCTGTTTCCTGCAGCTAAGAATGTTGCTGCAGATATTGCTCTTCAGCTTTGTGAATCAGTGGCAAAAAAGTTGGAGGGAAAGGTCATGGGAACTTTCAGCAGTAAGTTATATTTATGCTGTAATCTAGCATGTCTGCCAATCTGACACAGTGTGATATAACCTTAGTTTAACATGGCATTTTAAGGCATTAACTTTTCTAAATGAGTGTTCAATTCACATCTTTCACCACACTTCCACTTGTTCAATTTTGCTAATCTTGCTCCAAGTACAGAGAACCTGATTAGACACTTCATATTGGAGGAGAAAGTTGTAGAAATTATTCTGTAGCCCTGAGTTACCATCTGCCTTGCAGATTTGTATTTCGATGAATAGTCGGAGATTATATTTATTAATCTAAAGTCAAGCTTCTAACTTTTCCATATGGCTTGGCTGCTGACTATCATTTGTCTGTTGGCCGTCAAGATGGATGAAGTGTGTATTGCCCAGCCTATGTTCAAAGACTGAGGGGAGGGATGGGAAAAAGTAACACAGAGGAGTCACTGTAATGGCTGTTGCATTTGATCATGTTACCACACAAGCATCAGCAATGTACTTTAGGTGATGTCATTTGTGTTGAAACTGCACGGAGAAGCTTGAATCATTCTTTCAACTAACCATTTGAGAAAAGTTGAAGGCCTTCAAGGTGATTTATAAGTTTATTTTTCCTTTGTCCACGGCAGTAAAATAGACATCAAGGTACTTTGAAGTATCCATCATAGAAACTAGTTTGAATTTAGTTTCTTCATGTGCCAGGTTGGTCCAGTTACTGCCTCAAGTCTCTGCAAGGACTCCCTGCCTCTGGCTTTCAGCAATAAGTGAAGTCCTCTCTTTCAGAGCACAGCCAGAATTCCTCAGTCAGCATTACAGAATCCAACAACAGGTGCAGTGTTGGGATTAAATTCTATAAATTTACCTAGAGGTGTATAATTGTCAGTTTTATGGCAAAAAGTCATGACTGGGAACAGGTGTGATTTTTAGTACTTCATTTAAAACAAAGTTCCCTGAATGGTGATATGAACACAGCAATGTGTCACTTTCTAATGCTGCTATCCTTCCACACTGAATCTTCAGCACTGTCACCACCTCACTGCTGCTTCTAAGCAGAGTCGAGTGTAGATTCACATTCATGATAAAAATTAGATTTATGGTCATTATCTTCAAAGTACTCACCCACTGATACTTCATCCACTTGCCTGATGTCAGTCCCTCAGACTAGGTCTAGCACTGTCCTATCCCCAGCAGGGCTATCTACACACTGGCACAAAAAGCTCTCCTGGATGCACTTTAAGAATCCCTCCCTGCCTATTGCCTTTCACACTGTGGTGATGATCTCCTTGATCAATAGTGCATTGGCCCCTCGTCTTTTACATCCTCTGCATCCTGTCTGAAATTTCAATGACTACAGTAGCCCTATTCCTCTTGCACCTCCCTGTGATTTGCCTACACATCTGCTCCTCTATGCTCCACTGACTGTTGGGAGGCCTGTGGTATAATCCCAACAAAGTAATCACACTTTTTCTGAAACTATCCCCATATGGCCTCATTTGAGGATCCTTCTCAGACCACCTCCTCGTTACTGCAGTGATGGTCTCCTTGATCAATAATGCATTGACCCCATCTCATCTACGTCCTCCACATCCCATCTGAAACCTCTGTACCT
>JAUZTB010000073.1:4546273-4558700 GCA_034780895.1 Rhynchobatus australiae
CTCCCCAAACGTCGCCTTCATAATTTTTTATTCCCCCCCCCATCTGCAGTCAATGGAAATTATCAGTTTAAAGTTCAGACAGGCATCTCAAAGAAGAGCTAACTGGAAAGTTCTTTTCAAAAAAATCCATCTGGATGGCTTGCTGATGACACTACATTTTTTCATATTATATTCCATATTCTTGCTCACTGAGACACAAGAGATTCATCAGATGCTGGAATCTGAAGCAACACACACGAAATCCGAGAGGAACTCAGCATGTCAGGCAGCAATGGATGCAATAAATGACACCCTCAGATTCACAGGTGAAGCGCTGCCTCACCTGGAAGGACTGTCTAGGTCCCTGAATGGTGGTGAGGGAGGAGGTGTAGGGCAGGTGTAAAACTTTGTATGGTTACAGGGATCAGTGCCAGGAGGGGCAAGTGGACAAGGGGGTTGTGGAGAGCACGGTCCCTTCAGAAACAGGGGTGGGGGTAGGATGTGCCTGGTGGTGGGATCCCATTGAGGAGATGCTGGAAGTTGCAGAGGATGATATATTGCATGCAGAGGCTCTTGGGGTGGTAGGTGAGGACAAGGGGAATCCTGTCCCTGTTATGTCAGAGGTGGAAATGGAGGAGATGTGGGTAAGGGCTGCATTGTTAGTATTGGAAAGGAAACCCTGTTTACTGAAAAAAAAGAGGACATCTCTGATGTCCTGGAATGGAAAGTCTCATCATGAGAACAGATACAGTGGAGGTGGAGGAACTGAGAGAAGGGAATAGCATCCTTACAAGTGACAGGGTGGGAAGAGGTGTAGTCAAGGTAACTGTGGAAGTCAGTGGGTTTGTCAAAGACGTTGGTGGATAATCTGTCTCTGGAGATGGAGACAGAGAGACCAAGAAAGGGGAGTGTGGTGTGAGAGATGGGCCAAGTAAATTTGAGGGCAGGGTGGAAGTTGGAGGCAAAGTTGTTGGAGGCAAAGTTGATGTGCTCAGCATGGCTGCAGGAAGCAGCACCAATGCAGTCATCAATATAGCAGAGAAAGAGTTGGGGAGTGTTATTGGTGTAGGCTTGGAACATGGACTGTCCAATGTAGCTGACAAAAAGGCAGGCATAGCTGGGACCCTTGCGAGCGCCCATGACTCCTTAATTCTGTTCCAACTCTGCATTTGTGCCTACACCCAGTAATCTTTCAACCATTTGTTTATCAAGACTCTATCCACCCCACCTTAAATATTTCCAATGACAGTGCTTCCTCTACCCTTTGAGGAAGAGAGAACAAAAGACTCATGATCCTCAGGAAAAAAATCTCATCTGTGTCTTAAATGGAAAATGCTTCATTTTTAAACAGTGTCTTTAGGTTAGATTCCCACACAAGAGAAAACATCTTCTCCACAGCCATCCTGTCAAAACCCCTCAGGATCATATAGATTTTCTACAAAACATGTTATTCTGGTCTTGTACCTCATACTTGTGGCATTTAGGTTTCCTCCCACCCCTCAAATTACCTGGTATTTCAGGTTTAATTCATTGGTCTCGACTTACACCTACTCCAGACATTCCTTGATAACAATACAGCACTATCATTCTATTACAGACATCATACAGTTCTTTCTGCCCCTGCTTTCATTCTCTGCACCTTTAAACTTATTTTTAAACTGTTCCCAGTTCTAACTAAAGGTCATCAACCTCAACCTTAACTGTTAACTCTCTACAGATATTGCCTGATACACCAGGTATATTCAATATTTTCTGTTTTGATTCCATGCTTAAGTAAATCTAACATTCATTACAATGGCAACTTTCCCTCCCATCAGTATATCAGTTACAAAATGGTGTTTTAAGGTGTGTAATGAAAACAGAAAATGCTGGAAACATTCAGCAGGTCAGGCAGCATCTGTTGAAAGGGAGCCAGTTAATATTTCAGGCTGAAAACCCTTTATTGTTCATCTGACATGATAACTCTGTTTCTCCTTCCCCAGATACTGTACACATGAATGTGGACAATGAGTATTGCAAAAGCATTCCAAAGTTCTGCACTGTATTCAACCAGGGGAGGAGCAGGGGTTTACCCATACATCAACATTTTTTTAGTAAGAGTCACTAGACAGAGATGATGAGCAAAAAAGTTTCTTTTTTTCCTCCAGTGTATTCCAGTTGCTTGGTGGGAGAAGAAGAGCATCCCTGTTTTTTTATCATCTATACTGATGATCTGAACTTGGAGTGAAAGATTGCAGCAGGATATGTATAGGCTGGTGGAATAGGCAGACACACGGCAGGAAGTTTAATGCAGAAACTCAAGGTGATGCATTTTGGTTGAAAGAATGAGGCAAGGCAATGTAGAATACTGTTCTAAAAGGGATGCAAGACAGAAAAACATGGGGATATGTGTGCACAAATCATTGAAAGTAACAGGACAGATTCAGAAAGCAGTCAATAATGCAAAAATAATTCTGGGCTTTATCACTCAAGGCATGGAGTATAAAAGCAGGGAAGTTATGCTTAAACTTTATAAAGCACTGGTCCAGCCTCAACTGGAGTAGTGAATTCAATTCAGGTCACTACATTAAATGTAGTACGTTGGGGAAGATTCTTAGTGACAAGAATCACTTGCATTTGGAAAAATTTAGACTTATTAGTCAGCATGGTGTTGTCCAGGGGAGGTACCGTCTGACAAATTTGATTCGGAGTTTTTTGAGGAAGTGACGAAGATGATTGACAAGAATAGTGCAGTGGAGGTTGTCTACATAGACTTAAGTAAAGCATTTAACAACGATCCTCATGGTAGGCTAGTCCAGAAGATTAAGTCACAGGGGATCCATTTTGAGTTGGTAAGTTGGATTCCAAATTGGCTTGGTCATATGCATTTAAGGTGAGAGGGGGTAGGTTCAGAACAGATGCGAGGGATGTGTTGCCTGCTAGGGCGGTGGAGGCAAATTCATTGGGGGCTTTTAAGTGGGGCTTGGATGGGCACATGAATGAAAGGAAAATAGAATGATGTGGGCATTCTATAGGTAGGAGGGAATAACTATGTCAGCAGAACATTGTGGGCCAAAGGGCCCATTCTGTTCTGTACTGTTCTATGTTCTATATAGAAGACAGAAGGTAGTGGTGGAGCAGTGTTTCTCTGACTGGAAGTCTTTACCCTTTACCAGTGACATTCCACAAGATCAGAGCTGGAAACTCTACTGTTTGTGATAAATGATCTAAATAAAAATGCACATAGTCTGATTAGTAAGTTTGCAGATGACATGAAAATTAGTGGAATTGTGGATAGTCCGAAAGATTGTCAATGGATACAGCGGGATATAGATCAGTTGGAAATTTGGACAGAGAAATGGCAAATGGAATTTGATCCAGATGAGTGTGGTGTGTTGCATTTTGGGAGGTCAAATGCAAGATGAAAGTATACAATAAATGGCAGGACCCTTAGGAGCACTGCCGTACAGAGGGATTTTGGGTTCCAAGTCCCTAGCTCCCTAGAGTAGCAACACAAATGGATAGGGTGGTAAAGAAGATGTACTACTTGCTTGCATTTTGCAGTCAGGGCATTGAGTATAAATATCAGGAAGTCATGTTGCAGCTGTATAGAACTTTGGTTAAGCCACATTTGGAGTATTGTATGCAGTTCTGGTTCCTACACTACAGGGAGTTCATACAAGCTTTGGAGAGGGTGCAGAAGAGATTTACCAATACGTTGCTTGAATTGGAGAGTATTAGCTTTAAGGGTGGACAAACTTGGATTGTTTTTTTTCTGGAGCTTCAGAGGTTGAAGGGCAATCTGATAGGTGGGCCAAAGGGCCTGTATTGTTCTATGGTAATTATATAAAATTACGTGAGGCCTGGACTATTAGATAGTCAGTCTTTCTCCCAGAGTGGAAATTTCAAATACTGGAGGGCATAGGTTTAAAGAGAGAGGGGGAAAGTTTAAAGGAGAATTGCAAGGCAAGTTTTTTTTAATATAAAGCACAATGAGTGGCAGGTGTTGCCAGGGTACAAGCAGATACAAGAGCAAATTTTAAGAGGCATTTAGAGAAATATTAACAGACAACAAATAGAGGTGTGCAAGTGAAGGGAATAGTTAGATTGGCATCATGGTGGGCAGAACTGTTGTATTGTTTTATGTCCTGAAGGGATTAGAGAGGGTTCAGAAAAGATCTACAGTCCTTGGGATGAGGAACTAGTTACAGGGATATATTCAGGGGTGCCTTCTTTGGAGGGGTCAGAAAAATTTTAATTCTGAATATCCTTATATGAAACTGGTTTATTATTGTCACCTGTACCAAGGTACAGTGAAAAACCTGTCTGGCATACCGTTCATACAGATCAATTCATTACACAGTGCATTGAGGTAGTACAAGGTAAAACAATACAGAATATTGTCACAGCTACAGAGAAAGTGCAGTGCAGGTAGACAAAAAGGTGCAAGATCATAACGAGGTAGATTGTGAGGTCAAGAGTCCATGTTATACTGGGAACCATTCAACAGTTTTATAATAGATTTGATAACAGTAAATACAAAATCACGACAGGTCTGTATAAAGTGAATAGAAAGGTTGTTTTCTTTGGGAGAGGATTCAAGAACTAGAGGTCACAGATATACAATAAAGGGAATTAAGAGTGAAGCAAACAAAACATTCCTTTCATACATCATGTGGTTGGAATCCACTTACTACACCTGTGGTGTAAGCAGGTTACACTGTGGCCTTGAAGAACTGGATAAGCATTTGGTGGAGAAAAAGTCACAGGGCTATGGAAAAAGGGGTAGGCGGTCGAACCAGGGAGGGATACTGGGCTGGAGAGCCGGCATGGACGCAATGGGCCGAGTGGACTCCTCCTGTGCGGTAACCGTGCTCTGATCGTCTGCTCCCAACTGAGTCACGGCCCCATGACTTCCACAACACCCGCCTTCCTCAGCAGGTTGTGCCAGCCACAGCCCGAGGCTGCCGGGGCCCGAACCCGCCGCCCTGCGGGGACTAAACGCCTCCCACACACACACAGATTCAGACTAAAATATCACAGGAACCGTCAGTGAAGCTTTAATAAATACCCTCCACATAACCACACAAACGATAAAAGTCTAAAGTTACCGCTCTGGACCCAGTGCCACCCACAGCCGCAGACCGATGCCAGTAACAACGACCCACTTGTTGCACCGCCTCCCACGGCGGGCGGGCGGGCGGGCAACCAACAGGGAACGGCGTCACGTCACATCACGTGATTTTAACCATCCAATCACCGATCGGCCGATCAGTTCCCCGGCCCCCCCTCCCCACCCCTGCTTGAAGCCCGCCTTCTCTTATCTCTGATTGGACGAGGCTGCAGGAGGCGCCCCGCGATCTGGCTGGTGATAGGCGATTGGTGCCGTCAGTCGTCCTGGAACCGTGGCGAATCGTCGAGCGGGAGGGCGATGCGGGGCTAAGGTGAGAGGAGGACCGGGAACTCGGAGCTGACTCTCGGCTGCCGGGTCTCTCTCATCGGCCATGGAGATCGATGCCGCCGCCGCCGGGTGTACGCTGTGCTGGAGCCTGACCGCCGTCGTCATCGGCGCCGCATTGTTTGCGGCTTGGAAACTAGGGTTGATACACCAGCTCCGGTACCGGGTAAGAGGAACGGGGCGGCCCGGGGCCTGGCGGGGGAACAGACCGGACTCCGACAGCCGGGATTGGGATTGGGGGTGGGGGAGGCCCCTGTCCCCTGTCCCCTGTCCCCTGTCCCCTGTCCCCTGTCCCCGGGGTTCGGGCTGCTCACCGCCACTGGAGTGGAGAGGCCGCTGCCCGACGTTGCTGGGTTGTGTTGTGGGTCACTGCCCCTGCCCTGCTCAGAGGTTGCTGGATAGACTGATGCCTGTCTCTGGTGTTGGAGGAAGTGGACTGGATCCTGCGTCCTTGATCAAAGAGGATACGTTGGCTTCTTCCTCTGGAGAATCTCCCTCTTGTGTAATTTGTATATTCTATGTTCTGTGTAGTGTCTGTACCTACGTGCCTGTGATGCTGCTGCTAGCAGGTTTTTCATCGTACCCCGTACCTCTCTGTACTTGTGTATATTGAAAATAAACTTGACTTGGAGAGCAGACCAGTTACTTACCTGCATGGGCATACTGAGCCCTGTCCTGTGATTCGTTAGGGAGATGGGAAATCTGACTGATTTTGTACTTGATGGTCAGGGACGTGGCTGCCTTCTACATTTCTGCATTCTCTTAAAAATTGGAAGTTAGATAGAATTGAGGCTGCATTTTGGGTATGTGACATTTTCCTGTGATTTTTTTTTTCTGGATAGGTGGAACCTGAAAGCCCCAGATATGGTGGTGAGAGAGTTGCTGAGGTCTTGAAGGCTCATGGTGTGAAATACCTCTTCACTTTGGTTGGCGGACACATATCACCTATTCTTGTGGCTTGTGAAAAGATTGGGATCCGTGTGGTAGACACGCGGCATGAAGCCACAGCTGTATTTGCTGCTGATTCTGTGGCCAGACTTTCAGGTACTTATTCAGCCTTAACTTGCCCTTACAACCTTTTTATAACTTTCCTTAACAAAGTCAACATTGCTTGCATAATTAAACCTTTGCATTTTTATGCAGACTGATTGCCACTTGATCTTTATCAGTAACCACAAGTCATATATCTCCTTTTGGAATGATTTCATTATAATAGGATTGTATTCCCTCAAGAATACAATGTTATTGTTCAAGATGATTGAAAAGATTTTCTCTTAGTCTCCCTTGTATCCTTGGGATAACTTTAAAATTATAGTTAGAATGATCAGGAGCATATCTTTACACGTGGATTCATAGAGGTCTGGAACTCTCTCTGCCTCAAGAGATTGTCAAAATTAGGGTCAAGGAGTTTGGAAATGGGGAAGTATTGTGACAACTGTACTGGGTGTTGCTAAGGTCATATCTAAAATACAAAAATTTTGGCCCTTTATGTAAGAAAGGATAAACTGGTGTTGGAGACATTCCAAAAGAGATTCACTAGACTAATTCCTGGGATGAGAAGTGCTATCACAAGCATTTAAAAAAAAGTTGGATCTGTATTCTGTGGAGTTTAGAAGAATGAGGGATGATTTTATTGAAACATAAGATCCTAAGTGAGAGAATCTTGAATAATGAGACATAATTACTAGACAAGGGCTGTCATTTAACAGTGAGGTACATAGGAATTTCTTCTCACAGATGGTGGTAAATCTCTGAAATTCTCTGTCTTGGAGGGTGTAGAGGTTAGATTACTGAAAGTATTTTAAGAAGTAGATAAATTTTTGGAAGATCAGGGAATTAAGTGCTATGTGGAAGGTAGATGTCAGTTATGACATTGCTGGTCATTGTGAAGATGGAAATGGATGTGTGATCAAATATTCCACTAAGTTTGCAAGCAGTCTGATTGAGTTTCAGACAACTGCCAGGGATAGGGATGGAATCATTGTTAAGAAATTGTGAAGAAGACTAAACACAATGACATTGATCTGCTCAATAATTTGCTAAGAGGAAACTTCTGCCTACGTTGTACTGGACGTCAGGCAAACAGTCTGACAAATTGGAACTAATGGAGGAGTCATGAGAATTGGTGGTGCAATGAAGCTGAGTGTCATCAAGGTATCAGTGAAAAGTATCAGTGTTTTCAGTCAATGTAATTTAAGAATAGTATATTGATGAAAGATGGGAGGGAGACATAGGTCTTTAGAGGAAACTGGTGATTGCAGTGTGTGTAAGGGAAGAGAAGCTATTGCTGTTAATTCTCTGATTGTAACTAGAAAAACATAAATGGAACTAGGCAAATGTCCCCCCAACCAGCCAAATGATGCTAGAGAGAAGGACAGGGTGATCAACAGTGTCAAGAAGGACATGAAGGGGTAGATTACCATTTTCCACAATAACACAGGATGTTGTTAATAATTACAACACTTCAAAAGCTCACAGATTGCCCAAAGGATTAAGGAATAGTATGCTCGATTGGTTCATAAAGAAATGATGGTGATAATAATTATCACATTTTAATGGTACTTAACAGATGACTGGTAGCAGATGTGATGATTCCCTCACAAAATATCGGTAAGTCAACCGATAACAACAAAGTGCCTTGTCGCCAACTGAAGACAAAAGCAATTATCTTCTTTCTGGGTTTATAATTCTCGGCTGGTCAAGGTGTTATGCCAAGAATAGCATTCAGGATCCATCTCAAGGAGTTTTCTGTTAGCTGCCTGTCTTTTGTCAGTATTTCATGAATATAAGTACACTGTTGCAAGGGGTTGACAAATGCTCCCTGTTTATAATGATAACTAATTTTCTCAGCCTCCTAATGAACCATTTACTAATGAAACCAACACTTCCTTGATTTGGTCATGTAATTATGATGCTTCCTCATCTCTGGCTTCACTTGATTCATCCCAGTTAGACCATTATTTCTATTAATTCCATTCCGATGCCACCAACATAATTTGCTCAAGTGTCGTTATTTTTCTCAAGG
Organism: Rhynchobatus australiae; assembly: GCA_034780895.1. Taxonomy (NCBI): domain Eukaryota; kingdom Metazoa; phylum Chordata; class Chondrichthyes; order Rhinopristiformes; family Rhynchobatidae; genus Rhynchobatus; species Rhynchobatus australiae. The sequence continues at coordinate 4,554,715 of JAUZTB010000073.1, forward strand.
TACTAACACCAGCATCCCCTTTTCCATTAATTGCATTCAAATTTGTATGGTGATTTTCATTTTATTTCCCCAGAGGATCTAGGGCAGCACAGTGAAATAGCCACTGGAGTTATTCCAGTAACCCAGATTCAATCCTGACCTCCAGTGTTGTTAATGTAGAGTTTGCAAGTTCTCCCTGTGACGGTGTGGGTTTTCTCTGGGTGCTCCAATTTCCTCCCACGTCCCAAAAATGTAGGTTATTTGGCTACTGTAAATTGCCCCAAGTATGTAACTGAATGGTAGAATCTGTGGGAGTTGATAGGAATGTGGGGGGAATAAAATGGGTTAGGGTCAGATTCATGTAAAAATGGGTGCTTGGTTTCAGTGGGTTGAAGCATTTTTTTCTCTCTACAATTCTCTGATTGTAATAGGTAACCTGGCCTTAACAAAATAAAGGGAGCACAAACTGTTGCTTTTCAACCTTTGCTTAAAAACCCATGTGTTAAAGATTTTAAGTTGAAGAATGCTGTCACAACAACTTCTTGTTTTTTTTCCTTTCTCATCATGATGTCTTGACTGTTACTATTGCATTATGTAATTAATATTTTTCTATAATGAATATCTCAATCTTTCTAACTATTTTCGTAGAAATCCTGCCTTTCAACTTGTTATATGTCACTGATGACATATGTAACAATTCCCTTGCAAAGTATTGATTGATCTGTCAATCAGTAACAATGAAATGTCTTGCCATCACCAAAACTCTACATTAGTGACATAAATGGAAACTGTTTTATTCATGGGGAAAGGGCAGAAACCTGTTCTGATTAACTTCCTTCGTGCAGAGTTTGAGAGTATTAAGAGCCTGTATCTTTTCAATGCATTGGTTGATTTGCTCAATTGTCTTTGGCCACATAATTTCTTTCATTTCTGTAAAATTTGTAACTTCATATTTTACACACTACTTTAACTTTCATCAATGGAAGCTTGTTTGTATGTAGGGGGTTTCTGTATCCTGAGGACAACCAGTACTGGTATCCAGACATTCTTGATGTTCCAGGTAACTTGGAATTAATTTGTGTCGACTTGCTTGTAAGATAGTTTATAAGATTTATCATTTAAAATAAGCATTAACCAAATTACCCATGCTAATAAGCACTTCTCAGTGTTCTTTTCATAGTTTCTGCCTTGGGAGAATGATCATTGTGTATGTTAAAATTGAGACGGCACACTGTCCATTAAGTCAGTCTATCAACATGATCTCAACCCTCCTTATTATAGTTTTCCTGCTGGATCCTGGATGCAACTTGATGCCACCGAATGGAAAATTTAAAAAAAAAACTACATATGCTGAAATCTGTAACAAAACCAGAAAATGCTGTAAACGCACAGCAGGTCAGGCAGCATTTATAGCAAGAAAAAAAGGTAAAACAATTCAGGGCGAAGAACCTTTGCCAGAACACGTATGTTGTCTAAAGTAAGGGCCTGGACCTGCTGAGTGTTTCCAGTGTTTTCTGTTTTTGTTTGGTGCCACTGAATTATTGTTTGCTGATTTATTGCCACAGTTAATATATTCATTTTAGCTGTGCTGGTTTTCTGCACCATGGAATCTGGTCCTTAATAAAGATAGTTTTATAAACCGAGCCTATCACTGATGCATAACATATCACGTGTTACAGCTTCAGACTTATTTTATGAGGGCCTAATTTCTTGAAAATATTACAGAAGGCCCCTTAGTTCACTGCGTCCTTGTTCGCATGCTGTTTTGTTCCATAACCTCTGCACCTTGCTTATCCAAATGTAATTGCATATCATGCAACCTGAAGCTGTTCTTCAGTGAATAGAGCAATCGCATTAAATGATTGTCCTACTCGTTCAAGGTACAAAAGAGAAAAGGAGAATAGGAAATAAATGTTCTTCATATACCCCAGCCTCTCTATTTTTCCCAGTTTCACAATCTGAAGACCTCTAAAAATTTAGAGCACTGCAGTTGACAGCAGCTGCTGTTTACCTCTTAGCATAGATCCCTGGCATTGTCAGCTGTGTAGATCTTGTTTAGTCCTTCCATTGTTCTGCTCTCTGTATTTGCCCTTTGCTTTGCCCTTCATGTAAATTCACTATTGTCTGCATTTTATATAATGCCTCTGACTGAAATGTAATTGGGCAGCATGCTGATCACTCCGTAGACAGCAACTATGAAAAGAATAAGCAAAAGTGCCAATAAACATGGGTGATAAAGTTAATATCAATGCCTCTGGGAGTCTGCTGCTGCTTGTGCTGTTGCAAAAAACTATTGAATGTGTCGAATGAAAACTGTCTCTCTGTTTCAGGTTCTATCGGTGTTGCTGCTATAACAGCTGGTCCTGGGTTAACGAACACTGTGACTGCAATTAAAAATGCCCAGATGGCAGAAACTCCAGTGCTGTTGATTGGGGGAGCAGCTGCAACTCTTTTACAGGTGAACAGGATGTTTAACTGTAGGTCTGTGATGAGCAGTGTAATGTTAGATGGAATTTAGTGTGCCGAGCAATGTAATGTCAGATGGATGTTAGTGGTTCATAGATGGGACTTTAAAAGGAACCATCACAAATAGAAGGTAGTTGTTTTAATAATTGTTAAATGGATCACTGGAATTTTTCCTCTGGCTGGCCTTATTTATGAGCTGTTTTTAGGCGGTCTTTTGAATATGAACAATTTTTTGAGAACACTTGAGAGAAAATTCCTTGGAAATTCTGGAAGGGATGTTATGAATAATATCATTTAGGAAACATTTTGATTTCTTTATTCTTCATGATGGCACTTCTTATTTGTCTCACTGTTGGACATTAAAAGCATTGTGAAAATGCAAGTTTTAGTTGATAAATGTATGCAATCATAACACAGGTACATTGCATACAAGATCATTAGAATTTTAGGGTCTTGCCGTGCACTTACCTCCCAAAAAAAATGCAAAGGCTTGAACTTGACCAGTAAACCGCATACAGTTTACTATGTTAGGCAGTTAAATTTGTAATAAACAAGATATTGCCTGCGACCTTTAATGCCAGTTATCAGGAAAGTACGTTGTGCAGCTGTATTATGATTGTACATATTTAACAACTGCAGTTGGTATTCACATCGTGTTTCTAATGCGGTGAAATATTCAAAGGTGTTTCACAAAGTATTAAACAAAATCTGGTTTTAAGCTAATTAATATATTAGGACAGGTGATCAAAGAAAATGAGTTTCAGAAGTGAAGAAGGAGGAGAGAAGTAAAGAAGTTTACTGAGGGAATTCCAGAATTTGGGAGCTAGGTAGCAGAAGGCATAGCAATCAAAATTAGGGAGAAAAAAAATTGGAAGTGAGTGCTCAACTTTGGAGAGGTGTAGAGATCCTGGAGGTGTGCAGGGTTGGCAAAGATTATAGAGAAAAAGAATGGTGAGTCTGTTTGTACACAGGGTTGTGAATTTTAAATTGATGAACATGGAAGTAATATGTGAAGGGAATCTTATGTGAGTTACCAGTATGGATTTGAGAATATTACAAAGAGTGGAAGGTGATCCATATGCTTGCATTTACCTGTATCCCAAGTTTCATCTTCACTAAGATTTTTCAACATTCTGGAAAGTTACAAATTGTTGTTTCAGTGTTCAGGTGAGTTATTAATGAGAGAACTTTTAGTTCTGCGAGATTTTGGTCTATTGAATGTGCTCTTGATATAAATAATTGATGATTTGACTTCACTGTCTAGACTGGGGCTAGATATGAGTTAAGCATCTAAAATGGCTTGTTCATGAGGAACAGCTTGTTTTCATGAACCATCCTTAACAGAAGAAAAGTCTCATCAAAAAGTAGTGAATGGATTCCAGAACTTATTAGGTAAGGTGACTAAAGTTTGTTTGAAATGAGCTTTAGAAAAATTCTTGGAGAGGGGAGAAGGAGTTGTGGAGAACACGAGAAAGAAATGCTGAAGCTTGATGTCTAGGCATCTGAAAACAGTAAGTGGTAAGTTTGAAGAGGCTGAAGTC
>JAUZTB010000073.1:4981741-4993820 GCA_034780895.1 Rhynchobatus australiae
TTCCTCCCACATTCCGAAGATGTACTAGTTAAGAAATTGTGGGCATGCTATGTTGGCACCAGAAGCGCAGCAACACTTGTGGGCTGCCCCCAAAACACTCTACACAAAAAGATGCATTTCACTGTTTTGATGTGCATGTGACTAATAAAGAATTCTTAAATAATCTTAACTGATTCTTTTTAAACAAAATACTGTAGATACTAGAAATAAGACAAAGAATGGAAAATGCTGGATATGCTTCCGATATTGCAGTTTCTGAAACGCACACAAGTGTTTTATTGGTTTAAGTTGAAAGTGTTTGATGCAGATTTTTCTTTATTGCAGTGAAATTGCTTATAATAGTACAACCAGATTTGCAGTATTACAAAAGAGATGTGTCTGATCCATCTCTTTGAAAGAGCCTTTGAATTATTCCAGCTTCTCTGCCCTTCGTAGTCCAAAAAATTTGTTTTTTGTAATTATCCTATTTCCTTTTTTGAAAATTGCTATAGAATCGTCAATCATCCTTTTGGGTAGTGCACTGCGCATTATAACAATTTGCTGTGTAAAATATTTCCCTGCCTTTCCCTCTCCTTGGCCACCCCCCACCATTGATTCTTTTTCCAAGAACCTTAAATTCTTTCTATCAGTGGCAATGGTTTATTTTGATTTCCTGTCAAAATCCTCCTTGGTTTTGAATGCCTCTAATCAGCATTGCCTTTGCCTCGTAGCTTAGAAAACCATCCCAGCTTCCGTAGGATCTCGAGGTAAATGAAGTCAATCATCCCAGGTGCTAGAAACATTAGTCATGCAGCACGGAAACAGGCTGGTCAGCCCACTGAGTCTCTGCTGACCATCAAACACCCAATTACTCAAATCCCATTTTATTCTCTTCACATTCCCATCAACTCTACCCAGATTCTCCCACTCACCTGCACGCCAGTTGCTAGTTGACTAACCAAATCACACACCTCAGGGATGTAGGTGCATCCAGAGCAAACAACAGGTCACAGAGAACATGCAGGCTCTATGTGGGCAGCACTGGAAGTCAGGATTGAGCCTGACTTGCTGAAAATCCAGCAGCAAAATGACAAGAGCTGGTGTCTTTTGCAGCACATCCTGTATTGCAGGCAGAATAAATATGTGCCCTGGTCCTGAAGTTGCCCTTTGGCCTGCTTTCTGCCAATAGTGCTTTATCTTCAGGATTACAGTATGTTTCCCATCTGCCAAATGTGCAAATTAGTAATAGTGCATTTCAACAATGATCAGACTCCAAGACTGCATATAATGTGTTTGGGATATAGAAAGTGGCCTGTTTTGTTTTTATTCCTGAAGCTATGATTCTACTAGTAACATTTTAGTTGTGAGACCTGTTATACTTGAATCTCTTGTGTAAGTAAATAAATCATATTTTCTAATTGTATCCCACAGGTTACTCAGGAAGTGCAGGATGTATATAAATCCCTGTATAGCGAATATGTTGTTGGGAAAGTTGAAAGCAAGAAAGCAGCTCTAATTGCAATTCAGGAAGGTGTAAGTTATTAATTTGTTTAAATCAGTTTCTTTTATAAATGTGTTCACCAGTTCTATTGAGAAAGCTGTTTAAATATATTTGAAGTTGCATGATGGTGGTATAACTATCAGTGTCTGCAAACTTTGTAGCCTTGAACATTGTACAGGTTTAATGCCCATCAGTGAGGCTCGAACTGCACTTGAGCTAGCTTTGAGATGAAGTGGGAGAAACTGACTTGGCACCAATTCCAGAGCAGTATTGTGAATTCTTTACCTCTGCATGGGGCCAAATGGCACACCAATTGGTATCACTTCAAGCTCATGACTGTGTGCTGGCGTTTATTTGGTCAGTATAACTAGGTTTTCTCTGCAACTTAAGAGGCTTTAGCCAGACTGCCAGTTTTCACAAATTTCAAAATGTATATTGGAATATGATTAACAATTTTTTTTAAAAACATTCAATACTTCTCCACCTCCCCCAGACAACATTAAGAATGTCAATTAATGGTTTTCCTGGGGTTTTGGTAATAATTGTTGGGCAATATGACATTTGAACAAGCAATGGAGGTCATTTAAGGAAGTACGTGGATGCTATTGGTTCTAAATCATTTGGCCTACTACCCAGCAATAAAGTGCACCTTTGACTTTTAAATGTGAGAATGCTGTGTTTAGATGGAAGTCGATTGCAAATCCTTTGCTGTAACGTGTTTAATGTGAAATTAATACTATTTAACTGTTTGCATGCAACTGAAAATATTTAACTTGTTCTACTTGTACTAGCTTTCAACACTGGAGTTGCTTTTTCTCATAATGAACCAATGTTTGAGAAAATTATTTTATTTCAGCTGGACTGCTGTGGAATAGGAGGGGTATTGGAACCGCTTATCCGAGAGACTTGCCCCAAAAAAGAAATTTTGGGAGAGCTTACCAGACAGGTATTGTAATTACCTATCCCTCTTTTTTGATTTGATCTAACTCCTGACACTTTCCTAGCCATTGACTTCTTCAGTTGCCCTTCCAACAAACTGAAACTAATACAGACTCTTAGCCTTGCTGGATTGGACCACAAGCATCATTTCAGACTTCCATGCTGTCACTCTCCATATAACGTCACCAAGCTTTGCCCTGCTTCATCTCATTTGCTGAAAACCTCATTCATGTTTCAGTTTGATCAAATTAGTACTCCTACTCAGTAATTTTGAGATACTCCAGAACCTAGCTGGCCTTATCCTAATGAGAGTCAAGTCACATTCATTCAACACCACTGTGCTCACTGACATAATCTACACTGGAGAGTTGGCTGAAGTGGATTGGGAAATTGGGTCAAAGGCAATGATAATAAAAAGGTTTAATAAGTATTTAATAATTATCATCAAAAATACGTACCATTGTGAAGTAAGGATAAAGTGGGAAATGGTATCCATCTGTTGCTAACTTAAGAAGATGGGAATGATACTGCATTGAAAAAGGTTTATGATCCTGCAAAAAAAAAAATGGTAGATTTGAGGATGAGGAGAATTTTAGAAGTCAGCAAGGGTTAATAAAAAAAAATGTTGAAGAGGAGAAAAATAGACTATGAGAGCGAACTAGTATGGGATATAAAATCAGATTTTAAGAACTTATAGAGGTTCTTAAAAAAGGAGAAGATATCAAAAGAACATGTTGACTCTTTAGAAGCTGAGAGGGAGGGACAAGGAGAAAGCAGAGACACTAAATATTCTTTTGCCTGTCTTCATAATGGATACCATAAACCAGAAATAATATAAAGTCAGGCAAAGGGGAGAGAGGAACTGTCATTTTTACTAGAAAATGAATATCAAGCAAGCTAATGGGAATAAAGATGCTGAAGGCCTACATCATAGAATTCTAAAGGAAGTGGCATAGAGGTGATGAATGCATTGGTTTTGATCTTCTGAAATTCTCTAGACTCTGGAAGTATCCCAGTGGATTGGAAAGTTGAAAATGTTCAAAATGAAGGGAGAGAGATAGCACAAGGGAAAGGGAAGAACAGGCCAGTTAGCCCAGAATCTGTCTTTTGCTATAAACTGCAATCCATTATGAAGGAAGTGATAATGGAGCAGTTAAAAAGTAGCATGGTTAGGTAGACACAAAGATGACTGGGAAAATAAGCTGTGAGAAAGACACAGAGTCTACAAAAGGGCATAAAGAGGCTTAGCCAGTGGGCAACGTTATGGATGATGTGGGTAGATAGATTATCCACTTTGACAGGAAAAATAGAAAAGCAGAAAAATATTTAAATGGTGTGAGGTTGGTATTTGGAGAGGTTTTTCTGTAATTGTATAAGAAGTGGATAAAGTTAGAATGCAGATACAGCAAAATAATTAGAAGAGGAAATGGTACATCAGCTCTTGCAAGCTAGTTGCGGTATAAGACCAAATAAATTTCAATGCCAATATACAGAGCCTTGGTGAGCTCACTTCTGGAGAACTATCTACAGTGTGGTCCCCTCACCCAGGGAACATTCTCTGGATCTTCTCCAAGCCACTGACCTTTCAAACCACAGGTCGCTCTAGTTCCCCAACACCGGGTGCGCACGCACCGATCAGAGCCTGAGGCTATCTGCCTCAATGAGCCAAGTTTGGAAGCACATGTGCAGGACTTAGTTCAAGCTTGGACGAATGGACATTCTCAAGGATGTACCTAGAGCCCCAGAAATTTTTACAAATCACTGGACACTCCAGGTCAAATCCTGGGTAATTCCCAGGTAATACCAAAGAAGGATTGGGTTTGATTTAAAGGGAGCGCAACAAAGGATTATTCAAGTGATTCCTGGAATGTACAACTGGTCCCGTGAGGAAAGAATGAGAGGCAAGCTCAGTGATGCACCACATTTTTAAGGGCTGAATGGGTGGCTTTCTCTGCATGTGTCTCCCTGATTTCAAACTGGGAATTACCGACTCGGAATAATCATTCAGGTCAAGATGAGGTAAACTACATTGCTCTGAAGGTTGAATCCTTGGAATTCTCAGTCCCAGAGAGCTGTGGAACCAAGATCAACAGGTTTTCCATTACCAACTATGGCAAGGACAGAGATAACGTTGGCAGGTGAGGCTGATCTATTGAATGGTGGAGCACACTCAAACAGCTGAATCATATGCTTTTATTTTTTATATGATCTTAACCAAGGGCAAGTTGTCCCAACTGTTTAAGCATACATTTGGCAGATTGCACAACAGGTTGGGTTTCATCCAAGAGAGGCTGACGAATTCTTTAAAATAATCATTCGCTGATGATAGGCATCAGTTTGTATTTGCTTCCTGCCTCAGATAGAAACAAGATTAAACAAAGCAGGAAGACCAATCTAATTTCCTCCAAATGATAATGGATTTCTGAAATGAGTGTGGACTCTGTGACACTGTTTTAGTTACGTGTACTAATAATAGGAGAAATTGCATAAAACACGAAGAAAGTAAAGCCATTACCTACATGAATATTGGCTTCACAAACATCTACCGTTAATCAGGAAACAAAAAATATATCATGCACACAATTAATAAAAGTCACTTGTCCTTCAGCGCAGAAACAGACTCTTCTGACAATCAAATCCAAGCTGAAGATCAAATCCCCATTTACACTAATTTGTTTTATTTTTCCTGTATTCTCTTCAATCACCTACCCCACCCCACCCTCCCCCCACCCTGACCCTCACCTCCAGATTCTACCACTCACCTACACATTAGGGACAACTTACCATGTGGCCAATAACCTACCAACCTCTACATCTTTGGGATGGGGGAGGAAACCAGAGCACCCGGAGGAAACCCACACACCACGGGTAGAACTTGCAAACTCTACACAGACAGCATGGGAGGTCAGGCTCAAACCCAAATCCCTGGAGCTGTGAGGCAGCAGTTCTATCAGCTGTGCCACTGGGCCATCCCCTGGCTTGGCCTCTTCTTGATGTGCTTTTGACTCGAGTTCTATCCTCGGCAGAGGCCAACAGAAGGGCCGATCAGTTTGGTGCTACAGAGTACTGCCTGTTGCTTGACGACAACTTTACTGACGTGTCTCTGCTCTGAACCGTGATGAGTTTACAAAATTGGAAATACTTTTCACTTGCAGTTCCAAAATAGAGATAACAAACTGTTAATGCCTGTCAGCCCATTACACAAAGTGAGGCCATTTCCAGGAATATTTTGGTTTGTATTTCATCATCCTCCTTTCCTTTCCAACCTCTGCTCTTCAACAATTAAATCCCGCCCCATCTCTGCCGGGGCTCTCGGCTCCAGTTAGTGCCATGCACAGTGTACAACTGGATAGGAGACATTTAACCCATGAGACCACAAACTAAACTGCTTTTTGCTCCCAGTTCAACCACGGTTCAGGGAGATAAAAGTATAACCCTTGCATAAACTTGACTTGAGCTCAGTTGAGGGAAGTGATTTAATCAAGCTTCTTAAAATGATACAGGAATTCAATAACATAGATACTGAAAAGTTATCTCCTCTATCAGGGCCAGTGAGGAGTGAAATTCAATCGTAGGACCTAGACATTGGAGAATGCTGTTATAACAGTGCACCGAACAACTCTTGGACGTGGACTCACCGCTGTGATGTCAGCAGCCCAGATATCTTGGAGATGAATGTGGCCCAAAAGTCCTTGTGCATTGTTTTCCTCAACCACAGTTTTCCTCGAACCAATCAGGGCCTCTGGGTGTTGCCACCTAGGTGAGTGGTGGTGACTGCAGTAGCTGGATTAGGTATGGGGTGTGGGAGTTACTGATGGTAGATCCAGTACAGTCTTGGCAGACTGTTTTGTAGTGACTGCAGATTAAATAGTATGACCAGGATACTGGAGAATACTGTTATAATAGAGTACAAACACAGTGATGTCTAGACTGATGGACCAGACAGCAGCGAATGGCCAAAGCAACCTTCTCTTATGGTGGTGGCTTGTTCCAAGTGAAAGGGGGAAGTTTACATGAGGGGGCATAACTATAAGGTGATTGGATAAAGGTATAAGGGGGATGTCAGGGGTAAGTTTTTTACTCACAGAGTGGTGGGTGTGTGGAACACACTGCCGGCAGAGGTTGTGGGGCCAGATGCATTAGGGACATTTAAGAGACTCTTAGATAGACACATGAATGATAGAGAAATGGCAGAACCATGTGGGAAGGAAGGGTTAGATAGATATTAGAGCAGGACAAAATGTCAGCACAACATTGTGGGACGAAGGGCCTGTACTGTGCTGTAGTGTTCTCTGTTCTATGTTACAGTTCTGTGTGAAAGAACAATGTAGAAAATGAAAGGGTAAGTTTTTAGTGATGATGGGGTCGTCACACACCAGCAGCAGATGTTGGAAAATCATAGGCAAAGTCTTCATATATCCAGCCACAGCACTGAGAATATTGACTCTAATTTTTACATTTATGTGTCCAAGAATGAACACTTCAGAATTTATACTCTGGGAAATATATCTGGAAATTTCATACTTAGATTGACCCATCAAAATACACACAGGGAATTATATTCAGGAAACTATATCCCTTGTAAACATGACAATCGGCTGTCAAGCTGAGTTCAGTTAAGAGACCACATAACACTGATGAACATAACAACTTGTGGCATTGGGAATAAAGTGATTCAGAACACTTTAAAATTGACCTCCCTTAGTAAAATCTGACTTTGAATAGAGCCCTATGATGAGGGCTCGACTATTGACTATTCAGCATGTACAAGGACAATCTTAACATCTACTGTGTGGTTGTATCTCCTTCAACCAGCTAGATGATCAATGGGTGAGGAACAATGGTACTTTGATTATCTTTCACTCTAGGCCCTTAAACAAGGGTAGGTCTTCCATGATTCCCCAAAGCCTCCCCACAAATTACAAATTGTTGGTTAATCCCACACCAATTGCCTTTTATCCTTGTCCTTGCTGACCAACGCTGCCTCCCAGTCTACCACCCTCTTAATGTTCTCACCCTTGTCTCTTCCAAATCTTTCAGGTCCTCACCTCTCCCTACCCCATTCAACGATATATTCCTCCAAGAGCTCTCATGTTTCTCTGTGCGACCACATCCACCCATTGTCCTTCTAGCTTGTTGCAAGTGAAGAGTGGGAAGGGTGGTAGAGAGCAAGGGTTTGGGAGGTTCTGTTAGAGAAACTCCAGAGAGCTGGAACAGTGCATTCTGTAGCTATCAAAAACTCCATCCATGCTGCGTCTGTGATGTTGGAAATTACTGCTGATTAATTAATGAAGTGATTAATTAATGCAATGGAGCAGACTGCTCTGTGCTGGGTGAGATAGAACTTCTCAACTATTGTTTGATTAAACCTATCTGGATAAGTGGAAAATACTCCAGTGACCTCAATAAGCTCTGCTTCATTTCACACTTTTAATATAAGAAAATATTCCAAGCTGTTTTTACAGAATCAGAATTGGAAAAAAAAGCCAGCAGAGAGGCAGTAAGGATCTATTAGTTTGGCTGCCCAAACTCTGGATTAATGGAGTGGACAGGGGTGGGAAGTTGGAGGGATTTAGGGAGGAAGGTCCAGAGTGTGGGTTCAGTACAGATGGGGACACTTCATTAAAGATGGGACAATACTGAGGGAAGGCTGTACAAACGATCAGATTTAGAGGAACTCTTGGAGGATTGATTCATGAGATCAGGAGGTGAGGCCAGGGAGAGATCTCAAAATTCAAGATGAGACCGACGCATTTTTGTCGTCCAAGTTATTGACAGCTGCAGAAGCAAAAAAGGTAAATGGAATTTGGATACAGATTCGCCTTGATTGCATCGAATGGCAGAGCAGGCTGGTGGGTTGAATCATCGATGTTCTTCCCATATTTAGAAGTTTGGCAGAACTCAAACAAAATTTATACATCTAAATCCATTGCTGGCAGGTGATTGGCTATTGCGAGTTTACCCTTTCTCTGCTGCAGAAAGGATGAATGTTTTGTTTTATACCATGAGATGTGTTCACTATAAACTTCTGTCTCTGTCCTGGGATTTAACAGGTTATCTTGTCTCTGAAGAAAATTTGGAAGCCTTTGTGATAATTTGTCAAACTTGTTTCCACTGCACGAGCATGCCTTTGTGTCAGATATCCTAGGTTTTAATTCAAAGGCCGCAGGTGAAATACGCACCTCCAGTGACCACCTCTCCAGTCTAAATCCTCTGGATTATTTATGACAGATGCAGATTCACCTCCTTTGTTCTTAGTTGAATTTCAAAGGGAAGAGAAGGTGATTTCCAGAACTGCTCCGGTTCCCCAGTACTTCTGACAGCACAGAATATGAGGATGGATTATAGTTGTTTCTAACAAGAGCCTTGCATTAATCCAGGTTTAGTATCACTGAGATTCACCAAATGGTTTTTATTTAATTAATATTATGCAGGTGCAGGGTAAAATCTGTAAAAGACACGTAAAATTGAATTCCATTTCTTATCTGCCACATTTAAGAAATCATTTGTGTGATAATAAACTAAACCAGTCTCATTCTGTCTGTCATCATACCCAGTACCAGAAGTGGCACATGACTGTTGGATTATCTATCTCTGTTTCAGCCTCAGCTCATCTGTCTAGACTCACATCATAGTCATAGAGTTATACAGCCCAACTTGTCTATGCTGACCAAGGTGCCCATCGAAGCTCGTCCCATTTGCCTGTATTTAACCATTTCACTCTAAACCTTCTCTATCCATGTACCAGTCCAAATGTCTTTTAAATGTTATTATTGTACCTGCCTCATCCACTTTCTCTGGCAACTCATTCCAGATATGTACCATCCTCTGGGTGAAAAAGTTGCCCTAGGTTCATATGAAATCTTTCCCCTGTCACCTTAAACCTGTGCTCTCCAATTTTTATTCCACAACCCCGGGAGAAAGACTGTGTGCATTCACCCCACCTATGCCCTTCATAAGACCAGAAGATATAGGAACAGAATTAGGCCATAGAGTCTGCTTCACCATTCTCGGTCTTCCCCCTGTAACCCTTAATCCCCTTACCAATCAATCTCTGCCTTAAATACACCCAATGACTTGTCCTCCACAGCTGTCTGTGGAAACGAATTCCACAGATTCACCACCCTCTGGCTGAAGAAATTCCTCCTCGTGTTAGTTCTAAAGGGACATCCCTTTATTTTAAGGCTGTGCCCTTGGATCCCAGATGCTCCTACAAATGGAAACATCCTCTACACGGCCACTCTATCCAGGCCTTTCAGTTCACAATCACATATAAAATCACACCTCAGTTTCCTCCACTCATCATGGTTCTGGCCCTCAATTTGGCTCCTTTAATGCCTTGTTATATAGCACATGGATTCCATGCTGGACTGTTTGCATAATGACACACACCTGAGCCCCATCAGGGACCTAGCATAAGTACCTGGGTTTCTCTAGCACTAGTTTGCTGGAGTATTGGTCAACCTTTGGGTATACTCTGGCTCCCTCTAGTCCTTCTAGAGTAGTTCTGTGTTCTCTATTCCTGTTTGAAGATTCAGTTTGTGTTTGGATTCCTACTCAGATCTCTGAGGCAAGATTCCTTCCAGCTGCTGCTGGTGTTTGGTCCTGAGGAAGGAAGTATCCTGACTCCAGTCCTGTACCAATGTGCTGCATTTGGTTTCTCTGTGAGCTTGCTCTTGCTCAACATTCTGACATGGATGGCCTGGGTTAAGATTTAAATCCCCATGTACTTTTGGTTTTCCAAGTGAAATAGAAATAGAACCAAAACCATTTCTGGTTGCCACACTATAGGAGGATGTGGAGGCTTTGGATAGGGTGCAGAAGAGGTTCACTGAGATATCAGTGAGGAGAGTCTGGACAAACTTGTTGATTTCTCTGGAGTGTTGGAGGCTGAGGGATGACCTGATAAAAGTATATAAAATTATGACAGACATAGATAAGGTAGATGGTCAGAGTCTTTTTCCTAGGGTGGTAAGGTCGAATATGAAAGGGCATAGGTTTAAGCTGAGAGAGGGAAAGTTTAAAGGAGAGTTACAAGGCGAGCTTTTATTTTACACACGGAGTGGTAGGTGCCTGGAATGGGCTGGGGAGGTGGTAGAAGCAGATACAACAACAATGTGTAAGAGACATTTAGACCGATACATGAACAAGCAGGGAATGGAGGGATATGGATCAAGTGCAGGCACATGGGATTAGTTAGATTGGCATTGTGGTCAGCACAGACACTGGTCCAAAGGGGATGTTCCTGTGCTGTTCTGTTCTATAATCCTATTAAAAGGAGTTTAGTTCAAGCCAGTAATGATTCTGCCTTGAGATTTTGGCTTAATAAAAGAAGAGAACCAAGAAATTGAACATGAATTGATCAAATGTGTAGGAATGGGAGGAGATTTGCCTCATTGCCCCAGGTCCATCGTTATGACAGATCATGCTTTATCTACTTGCTTTGCTTCATGTCTTTCTGTTCCCTTGTCTAGCAAAAACCTATTGATCTTGGATTTAGAATTATTAATGAACTAACACTCTACTGCTTTTTGAAAACACGAGAAAAGGAGCACACAGGTTAAACTGGCCCTGCTCCACCATTTGATAAGATGAGCCCTTGAATCACGAAGGTGTAGAGGGCTATGGACCAAGTGCTGGTAAATGGGATTAGCCATGATGTGTACTTGACACTCTGCATGAATGTGATGGACTGAAGGTCCTGTGTTTGTGCTGTATTAATCATTCCAATGAGAAATAGAAGTTCCCATGAAAGATGTTCCATCAGTGGCTAACTAAAGATAGTATTAGATTAAAAGAGGCTGGTAATATTGTAAAGAACAGTAGTAAACCTAAGGATTGGGAGGATTCTATAAAATAGCTTCTGATAACCAAAACATCGATTAAAGAGGGAAAAACTGAAGACAAGAATAAAACAAACAAAAAATATAAAAGCAAATTTGAGCTTCTTTGAATATACACGGAAAGGAAGAGAACAATAAAGGTAAATGTGATCTCTAGAAGCTGAGAGGAATAATGAAATGGCAGAAGTATTAAACATGGTGGTAAAGAAGGCATATGACATGTTTGCCTTCATAAGTTAGGCATAGAATATAAGAGCTGAGACATATGTTGCAACTTTTCAAACACAGGATAGGCCACACTTGGAGTACTGTGTGCAGTTCTGGCTGCCTAACCATAGGAAGGATGTGGCTGTGCTGGAGAGAGTGCAAAGGAGATTCACCAGGATGTTGTCTGGATTGGAGGACTTTAGTTACAGGGAGAGATTGGATAGGCTAGGCTTGTTTTCCTGGAGTGAAGGAGGCTGAGGGGTGACGTGTATAAGATTGTGAGAGGCATAGATAGGCAAAATCTTTTTTAAAGGCAATGAGTTTACTGTCATGTGCACAAGTACATGTATGCACAAGTACAATGAAAAGCTTACAGCAGCATTACAGGCACATAGCATCATATAAGTAACATTTGCAAGAAAACAAATTAAACAATTTTTACAAGCACAAAATTAGAACAAAAAAAAGTCCATTTTAGTGCAAAGTGATCAAAGTGATCATATTGTTGCTATACTATAGTGATTAGAGTTTTGTTGGTTGGTTCAAGAACCAAATGGTTGAAGGGAAGTAGCTGTTCTTGAACCTGGTGGTGTGGGACTTCAGGCTTCTG
>JAUZTB010000073.1:4993920-5009377 GCA_034780895.1 Rhynchobatus australiae
GGAAGTATCCTGACTCCAATCCTGTACCAGTGTGCTGCATTTGGGTTCTCTGTGAGCTTGCTCTTTGCTCAACATTGCGACACCACTTCAAGGAGTAAGGTGCTAACCTGCCCAGCCTCTCCCTCATCAATGACCATGTTATCTCTAGACTTGATTACTCCGATCTTCTTTTTCCAAAGCACCCTCCTGTGAAGTTAACCTCCCTTCATCCCTGCGTAAATTCTGCTCCTGTGTTTCAATCTGCACCGTGTTCTTCAGCTGCCTCGACTCACAACTTCTAAAAGCCTAAACCTCTCCACCTCTTTGCCTCCTCACAGCCACTCCTTGCAATATCCCTCTGATCAAGCTCTGGATTGCTTGCATTTGTACCTCATTTTGTGGCTTGGAGTCTGCTCTACTCGATAAAGCTGCCATTTAAATTTTAAAACTTTATTTATACAGCACAGTAACAGGACCTTCCAGCCCAATGAGCCCACAGCACTCAATTACACCAATGTTAACCTACTAACCCACACTTCTTTATAGTGCAGGAGGAAACCCATTCAGTCACAGGGAGAACTGACAAACTCCTTACAGACAGCGGTGGGAATTGAACCCTGATCGCTGGCACTTGTAATAGCGTTACATTAACTGCTACACTACTGTGCCGTGCAACGTTGTTGACATCTATCACTTTCCAATAATTACAAAGAGCTCTGGTGTCTCAGCCAGTAAACTAAATCTGATTTCTCTTTGACTTACGGGCTTGTCGGATCACCAGTGCATTAATGTCACCTTGTGTTCAACGAGAAGTGAGAACCATGCAGGGGCGCAGTCATTGGTGCTAAGCACAAGGGAACTTCTGATGTGCCAAAGTCAAAGTTGAGTTGATTGCCATATGGACAAACCCATGTACGCACAGATGCAATGAAATCCTTACTTGCAGCAACATCACAGGCACAAAGCATTAAAGACACAACATGAACAAGAAAGTCATAAATTATACAAAATTTATAACAAAATGATAACAAAATTTAGAACAGGAAAACAAAGTCCATTATAGTGCAACCTGGTCAAAGTGGTGATAGCATTGCTAGTGAACACACAATGTCACAGTTACAATGGATAAGGAGAAAAGCTGGGAGCAGAGGCAAGAGATTGCGATGAGTAACAGAGTGAGAAAAAAATAACAAAATGTCACATTTTCTTAAACATCTGGAAGCAGAAAGAATCAGCAAAATTAAAGCAGTTAAGGCAATTGGTCATCTTTGGAAGCAGGGGCTGAGGTAATGATGTGGTGGAGCTGAATGTGATGGCTGACAGTAAATACTTGCAACACCTCCTTGGAATATCTGCAGGGAATTGGTGCACTTCCTTACGTCAGTGAAATCTGGAAATGCACACTTGCTCATTCATTTAGACTTTGCCTGTTTATGTTGGCTGGATTGCAATTCATCTGCAACTTAACTATGCCCATGTATGGCATGAATCACACTGAGGGGAGAGCAGGGCTCCTCTGCTTGTCTTGCAGGACTGTCCTTTTCTCAGGTCTTTCGCTCCTTCGCCATCTCTGTCCTGTTCTGCCTGGTTTGTTCTCACTCTCCCTTGTTCCCGCTCTTTGTCCGTGTGAGCTCCTCATCGTTTTCCTTTCACCGTACTTTCTCCGTGTTCCTTCCCCCTCTCCACCTCATGCTATTTCCTTGTGGCTCTTTCTGTCCTTTTCTAATAGGTCGATTGGCCACTGTAACTTGTCCCTAGTGTGTAGGTGAGTGGTAAATCTGGGGGGTGTTGATGGGAATGTGGGGAGAATAAAATGGGATTACTGTAAAATTAGAGAAAATCGGTACTTGAGGGTCAGCACAGACTTGGTGGGCTCTGAAGGGCCTGTTTCGTTGCTGTATGCTCTGTGACTCCCTCTGTTTACTCTCTCTGTTTGTTTCATCTTCACGACTAGGGGAAGCGCTCCCAAGCTTCATACTACATGTCATGTGGAAATATTGGCAAAGCAAAATAAGGTGGCCAGTGGGGATTGGGTGAGGTCAATGGCGTTAAAAGCCAAAGTGGATTAGACTGATCCAAGCGAAATAATAGGTGCCAACAACCCCAAAGTAGTTCCGACCTGAATCAGCATGACAAATCACTGACTGATCAATCTTCCCAAACTGAACCCTCCCTAGAGTCTCCCTTTGAAGATGGTGCCAGAGCACGGTGACTCGTTGTGAGCCAGTGCCAGCAGATCCACTCATTGCATTTATTATAATCGTTCTACTCTTTTAAATCTCAATTCTAAGACTGTCAGAATTACCAGTAATGTCCTCTTGAATCTCTGTAGTTGTAGCACTATATTCCTCATTCTGTTTTCTTTTTACTACCTCAGTGCACTTATATATGGTATGATATGTCTGGGTGACATGCAAACAAAGCTTTTCACTGTGTCTGGGTACATGTGACAATAATAAACAAGCACCAATACCAACACTCTTGCTGCCATTCCTGTGATTTCACTGACCGACTGGTGTGCACCATCCCTAGGTAGGTGTGCTGCTCCACAAACCCTCCACATGAAGCATGTGGCCTCATAAGATGTGACGCAGACTGTGTGAGCCTTGGGTGCCTGCCCTCTGTGAAGTTGGATGTAGGTCCAGATCGGAAGTCCCAGTGGTGGGTTCAGGGCTTTAGTGGGGGCAGCTACCCTCAGATCCAAACCAATTACAGCCCAGTTCCGCCCTCAGTGGGAGCTCCTGTACCTGTGATGGGTGGTTGAGTTGCATCTGACTTTGGCCTTCAGCTTGCCTAATATTTCCTTCTTATACTTGGCATTCATTCATTTCCTCCCTGAAGGAGACATCACTTTCACTGTTAAAGGTGCTATATAAATGCAGGATGGTATTCTTGATGATGGCGAAACGGAAGAAGGAGGAAAGTAGAAAGTTTCTTCAACAATTGGATGCCCATCACAGTCCTACAGGCATTCCAAGTGGCTCCACAGTTCGATCCCATGATTGACTGGACTGCTCTGTTTGACCACCAGTCTCTGCAGTTATTGCCTTTCTGAACAAGTGCTGTACAGCAGTGTGAGTAGGGAGTGAAAAGCAGAAAAGGATCCTGCTGCTGATCATAACTACTGCAAGAGTGCACATATAGCTGTGTCCATGTGTGTATATGCATGTGTGTGTGTCTGTGGATGTGTGTGTGTCTGTGGATATGTGTGTGTGTGAGTGTCGATGTGCGTGTGTGTTTGTGGATGTGTGTGTTGGGATGTGTGTTGTGTGTGGAAGTGTATGTGTGTTTATTAATGTGTGTGTACACATGTGTGTGCTTCTGTGTGTACATTTGTGTGTGTGTGTGTTTGTTTGTCTGTGTGTACATGCATGTGTGTGCATGTTTTTGTGCCTCTTTGTCTGTGTGTGTGTGGAATGTGGTTCTATGAACCCATATATTCACAAGTGTTTGTGTGTGCAGGTTTGTGGGTGAGCTGGTATGAGTGTGTGTGTATATCTGAAGGTAAGGATATCACTGATGTTCAGTTGTTAAACTCCCTGATCAGGCCTGTGAAAACATACTGCATTGTGGCTGTCTCCCAGTGCTGTGGAGTAAATGCAGCTATCAAACACGCACTGATAGATTAAATGAGGGAAGAGGCAAGTCTGTACGCTGAGACTTGACCTTTCCCTTCAATTGGTGCAAAATCCCATCCTCCCTCAGCTCTTTTTTTAATCTCCATAAAATGCCAAGCACCACATTAATTTTGCTTTTGCTCTGGCCTTCCTTCCTGGATAATTAGTGCCATTATTTTCCAAACCATCACTGCCTGTTAGAAGCTGCTAATGAACGTTGAGCTGCCAGTTCCTATTAGAAGGAGTCCCGGCCAAGCCTGACTGACCTGTCAGAGGGAGTTTGGCATTCTGGGTCTGAGGGGGTTCATCATCTGCAAAGCATTTCTGTGCATTTGGTGAATGGCCGGGAGCAATTTTAATGGCCCCCACCCAACAGAAATGGGGGCTACGAGACTCAAGGTTGTCCTTGCCTTGTTGCTGCTTGGAAGGAGCAAAGTGCATCGTGGACGCAAGCTAACCGAGGCCCCGTTACCAGGGGCCATTAAATTTGATTAGACTCCCCGAGATAGTCTGTGTTAATGTTCATCCTGCACAGCCGGTTGGGAATGCAGGAAGTAATTTGTACAGTCGACAGTCCATTCACCTCCGGTTGTCCTTTGCCTTGCCCATTCCCGACTGTGTTCAGGAGTTGACTCCCACCCCAGTAACGGCGTCACATTCACCCAAATGCGTGCATCGTGTCCGCCCTGGCAAACACGTGGCCCAGTGTGCAGCCAAGCTTAACGTCTGGTGAGGGTGTTGCATTTTAGGAAGTAAATCCAGGGTAGGACTTTCACTGTGAACCGTCAGGTCCTGGGGAGTGCTGTAGGACAGAGTGAGCCAGGAGTACAGGGACATAGTTCCCTGAAAGTGGCATCACAGGGAGACAGGGGGTGAAGAAGGCATCTGGCACACTGACCTTCATCAGTCAAAGCAATGAGTAGAGAGGTTGGGACATTTTACTGCAGTTGTACAAAACATTGGTGAGGCCGCACTTGGAGTATTGTGTACAGTTATAGGAAAGATGTCATTAAGCTAGAAAGAGTACAAAGAAGATTTATGAGAATGTTGCCAGGGGGATGCTGGGCAGGTGAGGACTTTATTCCTTGGAATGTAGGAGGCTAAGGGGTAATCTTATGGAGGTATATAAAATTATGAGGGACATAGATAAGGTGAATGGTCACAGTCTTTTTCCTAGGGAAAGGGAGTCAAAACCTTGAGGGAATAGGCTTAAGGTGAGAGGGGAAAGATTTCAAAGGGACCCGAGGGGCAATTCCTTCACGCAGAAGGTGGCGCATATATGGAACAAGCTGCCAGAGGAATTGGTTGAGGCAGGTACAATACCAACATTTAAGAGACATTTGGACAGATAATGGATAGGAAAGGTTCAGAGGGATATGGGCTAATTGCAGGCAAATGGGACTAGCTTAGCTGGGCACCTTGGTCGCCATAGATGAGTTGGGCCGAAGGGCCTGTTTCCATGCTGTATAACTCCATGATTCTATCTCACCTCCATCCCTGATTCTGCCTGAATCAACCCAGGCACAGATGGGCCGTTTTAAAATTGGTCCCAGTACCCTTTGGCTGTGGAGTGAGAAAATGAGCCAACAAGAGTGATGTGATCTGTGCTGGAAAGTATGTGCATGAGGATGCAGAGTGAGGGCTGCTTCATACTCAATCCCACTTGTCAGATGGCTGGGTCTGCTGCCAATACTCCTACACAAGCTCACACACAAAGTGTGGCCCCTGGGCTGAGGTGAGTAAACTGTTTAAATTAAACAGTGATCCGAGAGCTGGAGGAGAAAAAAAAATTACCTTTGTATGGTGCCTCTGGTTGATCATAGGATTCTCAAGTTCAATTTATATTTCGTTAAGTACTTTGATATATAATTACTATGATAATGCAGGAAACATTGAAGCCAGTTTACTAGGAGGGTGTTGATGACTTTGTTCTGCTGAATTCTTCAGTCTATGACCAGTCTGAAATGCATAAATGGTGGTGTTACAGGAGCTATTGACACTTTCCAACCTCTTCTCTCACTGACCCTGGTGAAGGGAGGCAGGATGCAATTGTTGGCAATTGATAGGTTCTCTGGTGGACCAAGTTGGTACAGTTATGGACAGTCCACACTGTCGAGCTTTTATCAGGCCCTCGAGGGGAAGTACGATTTAATTAGGCTGTTAAATAAAGGCATTCCTCAAACCAAAATGGAAGTGAGAATAAAGGTTTGCTTTATTATATTGAATGAACAAGGAAAAGCAGGATGAGAAAGTCTCACAAATAAGGTCCATATAACTGGGGCAGACCATTAAACAAGCTTTCATGTCACGTATCTCACTGCTGTTCATTATAGAGTCACAGAGACACCCATCATGGAAACAGGCCTTTTGGCCCATCAAGTTCACACCGACCACCTTCACTAATCCTATATTAATGCCATTTTTTTCATACTCTCCACATTCTCAGCAACGGGCCCCCGAGATTCTACCACCCACCTACAATGTGCAGGATCAAAAGAGACTGCAGAGGGTTGTAGACTCAGCCAGCTCCATCATGGGCACAACCCTCCCCACTGTCAAGGACATCTTCAAGAAGCAGCGCCTCAAGAAGGCGGCATCCATCATTAAGGACTCTCACCATCCGGGATATGCCCTCTTCTCGTTACCATCAGGGAAGAGGTACAGGAGCCTGAAGACCCACACTCAACGTTTCAAGAACAGCTTCTACCCCTCTACCATCGGATTTCTGTACGGTCCGTGAACCCATGAACACTACCTCGTTATTCCTCCTCTGCACTAATAATTTATTTTTGTAACTTATAGTAATTTATATGTCCTGCACTGTGCTGCTGCCGACAAACAACAAATTTCACAACATATGTCAGTGATAATAAACCTGATTCTGATTTTGATTCACTAGGGGCAATTTACAATGGCCAATTACCTAACAACTTGCACATCTTTGGGATGTGGGAGGAAACTGGAGCACGCAGAAGGAACCCACACAGTCACAGGGAGAAGGTGCAGTTGAACCCGAGTCGCTGGTGCAGTGAGGCAGTGGCTCCACTCGCTGCACCACTGTGCTGCCCTATTGCTGGAACTGTCTGCCATTACATGTTCCGCGAACAATATCTCGAAGAAACTTACGGCAAGAGCTGGCATTGATCCAGGTCTTGAGAGATAATATAACTGGAACTCTCATAAAGATAAAACGGGCTGAAACCATCAGTTCTGCACAGAGCCTCCATCGATTAATGCCCATTGTATAAAACATCTCAGATACTTAACAAAGGGCAGGATAGTTCTTCATATGCCCTGCCCAGTATATATTCCACAAACAACATCACTAAAGCAAGCTTTTCTGTCACTCATCTCTGTGCTGTTTGCGGGACACTGCTGGAATTGTCTGCCACGTTTCCTGAAACGTGTTGGTGAAGACAATTCAAAAGCGCTTCACTGGTTTAAAACGCCTGGGACATCTGCAGTGAGAGGTGTTGTGATGTGATGAAGCAAATCAGCCGAGTCATTTTTACTCATTAAGCCTTCACTGTGAACTATTTCACTTCTGTGGAGTAACATGATTCTTGAGAGGGGTATTTCCTGTTAGGTTTACAACTGCCAATATTTCTCGTGATATTGATAAAGATAGGATGTATACAAAGCAGCTTGAACTTGGCATCAGGTAATTGCACGAGTCGAATCCACAGTGTTATCTTGCTCCATACTATGAGCCCCCACACTCCTCACTTCATTCTGCACTACACTACTCTCCACACAGCTCACACCATTCGTCACTGCACTCATCACCAGACTACCCTCTGCATTCTGCAACACACTCCTACCAACACCTCATTGCACTTTTCACTGCACCCTAAACACCTCAGTCTGCTCCACCCTGCACTGCTCTGGTCTTCTCACACCATTCCTCACTACTCCCCTCAATGCAGGCAGTCCCTGGGTTCTGTTCCTGAGAACTGTCCCTAAACTGGTTTCCTGTAAGTCAGAAGCAAACAATTTCAGTGAGAAACAAATAACACAAGCATTCATTTATTGTCTTCCCCTGTATAGTTACAATGGTACACAATCAGAATGTCCCATATCCTATGGCCATTTTCAATGGCATTAAGGTATCAATCAATGATACATTGTTTGATAAAGTATTTTACAAGTGTCAGTAGAAGAGATTTGCCTTGACTTCCAAAACAACATAACATAAACACCTTCAGCACTGTCCTGCGACACTGCTCCCTGCCCTACACTGCTCACTGCATTCTTCACTAAATTCCACATTATACTCCTCAATATATTCCTCACCACACTTCTCACTGTTGTCCTCATTGTACTTTTCCCCTCATTACCCACAGCATATGTTGCCTTGTTTCTCATTTGTTGCCCTCTATACTATACACTTCCCCTTGTGTCTGTCTCCAGGACCCTCTGCCCTCCTCACTGGCCTTGTGTGGCTGCACCTACTATATGAAGAAATATTCTCAAAATCCACTAAATTTCCCAGGATTAAGACCATCACATGATTGACAGTGACATCAATGCTTACATCTTCAAGAGCCGGTGCCTCAAGAAGGTGGCATCCATCACGAAGGACCCTCACCATCTAGGACATTCCCCCTTCTCATTACTACCATCAGGGAGGAGGTACAGGAGCCTGAAGACCCACACTCAATGACTCAGAAACAATTTCTTCCCCTTTGCCATCAGATGTTGCCTGGATTGGAGAGCACAGGCTGAGTGAGCCAGGGCTTTTCTCTTTGGAGAGAAGGAGGATGAGAGATGTCTTGATAGAGGTGTACAAGATGATAAGAGGCATAGATCGAGTGGACAGTCAGAGACTTTTTCCCAGGGTGGAAATGGCTAACACAAGGGGATATAATTTTAAGGTAATTGGAGGAAGGTATAAGGGGGATGTCAGGGGTAGGTTTTTTACACAGAGAGTGGTGGGTGCGTGCAATGCACTGCCGGCGGAGTTTGTCGGGGCAGATACATTAGGGATATTTCAGAGTCTCTTAGATAGATACATGAATGATAGAGAAATGGGGGGCTATGTGGGAGGAAAGGGTTAGATAGATCTTAAAGCAGGATAAAATGTCGGCACAACATTGTGGGCTGAAAGGTCTGTATTGTGCTGTAGTGTTCTATGTTCTATTTCCGAACGGTCCATGAACCCATGATCACTACTTCATTATTCCTCTTTTTCTGCACTATTTCATTATTTTTATAATTTATAGTAATTTCAAGTCTTTGCACTGTACTGCTGCCGCAAAACTACAAATTTCACGTCATCTAAGTCAATGATAATAAATTTTGATTCTGATCCCGTTGACAAATGACCTACCCCTTGTAACAAGAGTGCCTGCACCTTTAAGAAAGAGAATAAGTAATCACTGTTATTAAATTAAAATGGCCATTGGTTTTCCAGTCATGGCCCCAACAGGTAGTACAAAGCAACAGCTGAGACCGGTTCCTAGTTCCCATTGTAGCCTCTGAACAAGCTCCACCCTGCACTGAGCACTAATTAAAGCCATATTAGAGTCCCAGAGTCCAGACTTGTACTGAAATGCATTTTTAATTTAAATTTGCTTGCTTGGACCTGGAGAAAAGCCTGTGAGTGTCAATTAGAGGACAGCAGGATTCAGGGTTTTTTTTAACATAAACAATATTAGGATTGCAGATCTTGTGAAAGGAGGAGCTGATTAAAGTGGGCCAGGGTGATTTGTTTCCTTTTTAATTAAGACTGGAGTTTGCTTTCCTGCAGAAGTTGGCTTTTTGTTCTTATCTAATTGCTTGGCAATGCTGCTTGTCTGATTTGAGGGGGATTTTGTTTTTCTCTTAGGCTGAAGCTGATCCCCAGACTTTGTGCTTTGTGAACAGATCGGGACTGAGCGGGAAGCAAGCTTTCGCCAACCTGGCTGATGAGCTTTCAAAGATAAGAGTGAATGTGTGTGTGAGCCCTCGGCAAAATCTTGCTAATCAGATTAACCTGTTACCGTGACAAATCGTGGAATGCCTCATGGAGGGAGTGCTTTCTTGATGAAGGGTTGGTGTGGGGGGTTCAGTTAATGCCCACTTTTGAGTTGGGAGTGCAGTTTACACTTAAAGACACATCTCACTTCTTCGGGGCCTGTCTGTGCCCACATCCAGACTGCTGAACTGTGGTCTGGGAAGGAAATGAGGGCAAAACCAAGCAGTGAGACTCCGGCACTTCAGTGGGCAAATGACATTTGGCACAGAGCAACATTCACTCACACTGGACTGATCAAATGGCACATCATTCACGTGCCCTTGCTTCATAACCACTCACCTAAAGAAACTCAATCAATCTCGGCCTTCAGAATTTTTATTGACCCCCAGCCTGTTTGTGCAGGCATCTGTGAATTTCCTGTGGCCCTACGTTAAGGTGCTGATGATCTAACTGAATGGTAGAGCAGGCTCAGGGGTTGGGGGATGGTGCAGGGTTTGGGGGAGCGGGCAGTCCCAGCTGCTGTTTTATTTTTCCAAGTGGCTGTTAGAATGGGACTCACAACTTGTGTTTGCTCAACATAAATCACCTTCATTCCCACTTGCAGACATGAAACCTCCATTCATTCATGACGCAGTCATTTTACTATGTGAAAGGGACGTATGAATGGAAGTCTTGTTGATCTGGCAAGGAAGGCCATATATGGAGAATAAATATACATTTATTTTCCCACACAGATAAATGAAGGAAAATTACGAATGACTGCCCACATGTAAATGCCTACTTCCTTAAAGTGGGGTGAGAAACTGTATACAGTTAGTTATTCATATAAAAGAGTTGTGACCAAATTCCTCGTCACACAAGGGCTCTCCTGTAACTGGCACTTATTTTTCTGGTGAGAGTTGGCATGGACACGAAGGGTACAGTATGCATCAGGTGATGTGCACTTCCGCACCCTGTCTCCTCCGCTCCAGGGATGTGTTCAGTATAAGGGAACCTCAGGTCAAACCTGCTTACTGCTTCCACTCACATCCTCCAACCTTCTGCTTTCTCATGGGCTTTGCTGCTAGCAGCAGCTTTGCTGGTTTTTTCCCCCGTTTCCCTCTCCCACAGCAGGTTCTTCGTTATTCCGTTTTAATTGTTGACTCTCAGCCTCGTATAACTGCATTGGAATAGCTCATTCTGTCATTGGTCCTTTATATTGGTCCACGGTCCTTTAACCAAGCAGGTGTAACAGTTAGTGTAACACTTTACAGTGCCAGCGACCTGGGTTCATTTCCAGCTGCTGTCTGTAAGGAGTTTGTACATTCTCCCCGAGTCTGCCTGGGTTTCCTCCGGGTGCTCTGGTTTCCTCCCACATTCCAAAGGCGTACGGGTTAGGAAGTTGTGGGCGTGCTATGTTGGCGCCGGAAACGTGTCAACACTTGCGGGCTGCCCCCCTGAACATTCTACGCAAAAGATGCATTTCACATGTGTTTCGATGTACATGTGACTAATAAAGAAATCTTATCTTATATGACCTACCTTGTATTATCTAGTCCCCATGCTCAATGATGTCCTCTCTATCACACAAAGAGACAGCTTCCTATTTCAAATCCAGGAGCTTTCCTCCAGTTCTCGTATTTCCTGCAGTCTGCTTCTCACCTCTTTCCCAGAAGTTTTGTAGGACTAACTAACAAGATGCTGGAGGAACTCAATGGATCAGGCAGCAGCTGTGGAGGGCAATAGACAGTCAATGGTTCAGGTCAAGAAGCCTTGAGCTGAAATGTTGACTGTCCATTTACCTCCGCAGATACTGCCTGATCCACTGACTTCCTCCAGCACCTTGTTTGTTGCTCCAGATTCCAGCACCTGCAGTCTCTTGTGTCTTCACTCTGCTTCATAGGATTGTTGTTACTCTGCTTTTGTTGGCAGCCCAATGATGTGAATCTATTCCTATTTGCTGAACATACACCTGATGGTGATTGCTTTGGTAGACGTCCTTGTTAGGCCAAGACCTGGAGGTGATAAGGACGGATTCCTGATTAGTGATAGAACCAGATTTTGGTGACTGCAAAGCAGATTCCCATTCAGGCCTCCTGAAGTAATTGCAAGCCCTCAAGAGTGGAGGGACAAGCTGAGCTCCAATAACTCCTAGTAACCACATACATTTATAATGCATCCAGGAATATAAGAGCTGAAATTTGTGCTTGTTAATTATTGCCAAAACAGAAGCCATCTTCCTTAGTCGCTGTCACAAACTCTGGTTCCTCGCCATTGAATCCATCCATTCCACCCACCCATCCATCTCCTTGGCAACCAGTCCACCCATCCATCCCTCTCCATCGTAAACAATCCATCAATCTATCTCTCTCCCTGGAAACCAATCCACCCACCTGTCCCTCTCCCTGCCAACCAATCTATCCACCCATCCCTCTCCCTGCCAACCAATCTATCCACCCATCCCTCTCCCTGCCAACCAATCTATACACCCATCCCTCTCTCTGCCAACCAATCTATCTACCCATCTCTCTCCCTGCCAACCAATCTATCCACTCATTCCTCTCCCTGCCAACCAATCTATCTACCCATCCCTCTCCCTGCCAACCAATCTATCTACCCATCTCTCTCCCGACCAATCCACCAATCCAAACTTCTATGTGGCCACAGTCTGAAACTGCTTACAATTGTGGCATCATATTTGACCTCATATCCATGCTTCCTCAGGTTCCATTGCCAGACTCTAGCCTCGTCTCAACTTATCTACTCCTGAAACCTTCATCCATGCCTTTGCTACAGTCGGACATGCTTATTTTAATGACCTCCTACTACCCACCCTTGATGTCTTTTCCATAAACTTGAGATGATCCAAGACATTGCCTGCTGTGCTTTATGTCACATCTTTTCCCCATCCTTCTGTATTTACTTCCAGACAAAACAATGCTTCAGTTTCAAAATTCTCATCCTTGTTTCTAATTCCCTTCCTCCCAGGCCGAAAAGCCTCCAGGCACATGCACCCCTTACCGAAACTCTTCTCCACCTTCCATCAGTCAACCATCACAATGTTTTTAGTTGCCAAGCCCTGGAATCCCCACTCCAAATCTCCCCACTTATTGCCCTCTCTTTCCACCTTCAGGACACAACTTAAAAGTTTCTCCTTTGACCAAGCTGTCGGCCTGATATCACCTTCAGTCCCACAGCATCATTTCTTCATTTGATAATGCTTCAACTCAGTATACTGGGATATTTTTGCTGTGTTAAAGGTGAAAACTGTTCTTGAATGCACAAGGTCCTTGCCTATTCAGTGGAGGAAGCTGCAGCCAACATGGGGTTAAGTGCATGGAGAGCTAATCCTTTGCAGACGGTAATGGATTTCTTTTACCTGATTACACCAAACAGCATGTCAGGAAATGAGACAGCTTGCTGTCTGCACATGTGGCTTTCACATGAAACAAAGTTGTGCTTTCCTGAAGATTAGGACTGTTGAGAGATATATGATTTATTAGTGAGGAGTCTTTGATGCAAAGCCTAGGAATCTTTGATTCATTATCCAGAATTCAGATTAATTGGGAGGACTTTTTGATCCGTTCACAACATATTTCATTTATTAATTAGTAATCTTTGATTCATTGATGTGGATTTTCGGTTAATTGGTGAAGAATCTTTAATTCATCAGCATAGAATCTATAATTCATTGGTGAGCAATGATTACTCATTTGTAGATATCTTTATGTCATTGGTGAGGAATCTTTGATTCACTGGCAAACAATCTTTGATTAATTTGTAATGTGTGGAATCGTTCATTCTCAATGAAGAATAGTTGTTTCATTCTATGATTCGTTGCAAGGAATCAATGATGCATTGTGAGGAATTGTGAATTTTATTGGAGAAATCCTTATCTGGTTCATGAAGAATCATTCATTAATTGGAGATAGCAATCATTTATTTGTGAGGAGTTTTTAATTAATGTGGTGAAAACATTCTTTTGTTGGTAAGTAACTTTTGATTCAGTTGCCAGAATATTTGACACAATGGCAAAGAATCTCCCATTCATTCAGGAAAATCCACAACGTCAAGGAATATTTGATTCAGCTGCATGGGATCTTAGCTTCATTCTTGAATAATCTTTGATTCATAAACAAGGAATCTCCAATTCATTGTCAAATAGTCAATGATTCCCTGCTGAGGAATCTTTGCCAATCAACATTTGATGTTTTTGTTGAAGATTCGTTGATTCATTACTGGGAATCATTGACTCAATAGCATTAAATAATTCATTCATTGCAGAAAACATTGATTAATTTGTAAAGAGTTTTTGATTCATTGGTGAGGAACCTGTGATAAATTTATGGAGAATCTTTGATTAATTAGTGAGGAATTTTTCATTCATTGACAAGGAATTTTGATATATTGGTGAGAAATTTGTGGTTCATTGGCAAGGAATCTTTAATTCAATTTCAATGAGTTCATGAATCAGTCGTAAGGAAACCTTGATTCATTAGTGAAAAATATTTGAGTCATTGGTAAGGAACCTTTCCTGATTTACTGAGGTATATTTGATTTGTCGTTAAGGAATCCTTGTTTCACTGGCAAGGAAACTTTGGGAAAATGATGATGGATTATTGAGGAATGTTTACATCATCAATAAGGAATCTTTCATTCACTGGGAAAAATTATTGATTAACTTGAGAGACATCTATAAATTATTGGTGAAGAATATGATTAATTAGGAGAGAACATTAATTCATTTGAGGAATATTTAATTCATAGGTGAAAAATGTCGAGACTCCTCTGTGTGGATTCTTTGATTGATGGCTGAGGAATGTGTAATCCATTGGCAAGAAATTTTGATACATTGGTGAGAAACCTTTGATTGAAAGGCAAGGAATCTCTGATTCAATGGCAAGGAATTCATGATTTGTTGAGGAATTTTGAAATGATGGTGATAAAACTTAGATTTATAGACAGGAAATCTCTGATCCAATGAAGGTGACCTCTTAATTCAATGACAATAAATAATTTTTGAGTCATTTGCAAGTTATCTACAGTGAAGAATATTAATTCATTGACAAAGAATCTTTACTTACCTAGCAAGGCATTTTTTGACTCATTGGTGATAACTCCTTCAGTCATGGAATCTATAACTCATTGGGGAAAAATAACTTAATGGGATAATTGATCCATTGGTAAGAAAACCTTGCTTCATTATCAAGGAATTATTGACCCTTCGACTAGAAATCTTTGATTTGCTTCAAGATATTTTTATTTCTTTGGTGAGGAAATTTGATTCATTGGTGAGAATCTTTGATGGATAGTCAAGGTATATTTGAATCATTTCCATTGATTAATTTGAGTAATTTGACTTGATTCATGGGGGATTCCTTTTTGAGGAGCATGGAATTGATTGTTGAAAGATCTTTGATTGCTAGTTCAGGAATCCCTATTTAATGGTGAGGAATCCGTGACTCATAGGTGAGCAAACTTCAAGGAATCATTGGTGCTGAATGTGGTGGGAGCAAACATTGATTCATTTGTGAGGATCTTGTATACATTGGCAGGAACGTTTGATTTTTTTGGTGAAGAGTCTTTGGTTGATGGATGAGACATCTTCGAATAATTAAAAGATGATTCATTCGCTAAGAATATTTCTTTCATTGATGAGGAATCAGAGCCATTCTGAGGTATCTTTAATACATTGGTGAGGAAATTTGAGACATGATTGAAAAATCTTTGATTGTAGGTGAGATGTCTTGGATTCAATGGTGATGAATCCATGATCTAGTAATGAAGAATCTATGATTCATTGGTGAACACTCTTTGAACCAGAAAACAAGAGAACAATACAGCACAATACAGGCCCTTCGGCCCACCATGTTGTGCCACCCTCTAAACCACACCTAAGTCTATCTCACCCCTTCCTCCCACCGAT
>JAUZTB010000073.1:5069951-5085095 GCA_034780895.1 Rhynchobatus australiae
CAAACTTTGTTCTCTAAATCCACAATAACTATGCCATGAGATTTTCCCAAAGACCCCATGTCCCTTATTTTAAATGGCTCCTCTTGTAGTTTGGGTTCTGATTCAGTGCAAGCACTCTAACTGCAGAGTCAAATGGTTGTGGGTTCAAACTTCATCTGCGGGCACAAAGTCTGGATTGATGCTAATACTGAGGGCGTGCTGCCTTGTCAGCAGTGCTGTGTGGTGTGAAGGTTGGAGCTGTGGTGTCATCTTTTGCTCCAGTTGAATGTGAAGTGTTCTGAGACAGGGTTCAAAGTAAGTGCAAGGTTTTCCTACTTTCCTCAGCAGCTTAAAGATCTAACAAGGTTTGTCACTCTCCTTTAAATCTGCTCCAAAATATCAATCAACCTCCGAAGTTTGGCTGCCCCTTAACCGTACGCAATATTCCAAATGTGGCCTTGTCACTCGTCTAGTTAAGCTTTGAACAACTTGTTTCAATCTACGATTAAATGTCCTCAAGATGTATCCGAGCCATCCAAACCTTTCACCTACATCCATCTACCATCACTGTCTTGAACATGCCTCAATGGTTAATGCAAAATAAACTAAAAATTGGATATAATTGAAATAACTGTATCTAAGTGAACAAACATCTGGCATTAACTAGAGGCAACATATCAGTCTCACAATTCTGTTGACTTTTTTAAATGTTTCAAGGTTTAGTCTTGTTGTCTGCCATCTGCTAATCTCTATCTCTCCTAGTCACTCACATTACATCTGGAGCACACTGCTTTGAAGCAACTGATCCAAACGTTCTGACTGATCAATGCACTACGGGTTTGTCATAAAGTCACATATAGAATGGAAGCAGGCCCTTCAGCTCACTCATCATCAAGCACCTGTTTACGTTAATGATACACAACTCCCATTTTATTCTCCCCACATTCTCATCAGCTCTCCCCAGGTGCTACCACTCACCTACACACTGGGAGCAATTTACAGTGGCCAAGAAAC
Source organism: Rhynchobatus australiae (assembly GCA_034780895.1). Taxonomy (NCBI): domain Eukaryota; kingdom Metazoa; phylum Chordata; class Chondrichthyes; order Rhinopristiformes; family Rhynchobatidae; genus Rhynchobatus; species Rhynchobatus australiae. The sequence continues at coordinate 5,070,945 of JAUZTB010000073.1, forward strand.
CGACCGGCTCACACATCTTTAGGATGTGGGAGAAAGCTGGAGCTTCTGGAGGAAGCTCATGAGGTGAGAGGGAAAACGTGTAAACTCCACACAGACAGAGCTGGAGGTCAGGGTTGAAGCTGGGTGGCTGGGATTGTGAGGCAGTGGCTCCACCAGCTGTGACACTTGCTGTTGATGCTGATAAGTTAATGTCGTGTGTCAATTTATCCAGTGGGCTGCATTCTTTTTGTTGTCGGTATAGATGGAGCAAAGAAGAAAAATGGAGCTGAGGTCCAGGAAAGCCGATATCGGCTAGGGCTGGCTTGATGGGATAAGTGTCTCATGATGCAATCCCTAAACCCCTATCTCCATGACCTTCATCTGTCACAATCAGCCTTAGGGTGACTCCTTCCTGCAACATCCTGTCTGTCCTGTCTAAAATTAATCTGTGAACCAATTCATTCATTCACAGAACATGGACTTCAATGGACCTGACCAGAACTTAACATCCATCCCTAACCAACCCCTGCTAGGCCACTTCAAAGGTTTGAAGTTAATCACATGTAGACCCGACTGGCTAAGGACAGCAGATTTCCTTCTATGAGTTCCTTAGTGAATCAGGGGTCTCCATCGCTTCCCTTGACAGATGACCTTCTAAAGATTCATTTGGGACTGGCCAGAGGAATCCAACAAAGCAACAGAAAGAGACTTATTCCATCACAATGGCAAAATCCAACTCCAGCTCCTAGTCAGATCCTCTTTTTATCATTCTTCCTCCTCGACCGTACAAATTTTCATTAGCTCTGGAAACATTATTAAATTATGTATTGCAAATCTGTTCCTGACAGCTGCTCGAGAGCTCTTTACATTTTCCTAACAGTGGTCAATAATTGGCTCCTGAAGGCACTTTATGGCAGTTGGCTCTTTGTTTGAGGGGTGCTTTTAATTGTTACCAAATGCAAGGAGAACAGCCCTGAGCCATGAACATTCCTCAGACACCTGTAGACAGTTTTCTCCCTCTTCCATGTTTGTTCAGAGGAGAAGCAAAAGTTTGGCTTCAATTAGGCAGCTGCCAGGCTCGGAGGTGATTGTGCTATGGGTGAAACTCTTTCAGCACTCACTATGAGGTGAGTGGAATGTTCCCTCACTCATCCTGAGTACAGGATGCAGAATATGAAAAAAATCTGGATTGTTAACACAACACAGCTTTAGAACCAGCAAGATGCCAAGTTTGATCAAAGACTGCATATTTTTCTTCTCTGACCGGAATGGAAACCATGGAAATAGCAGACTGACAGTACGTGGTCGGTATACAATGAGTGATCTCCATCAGCACGTCAGCCGAGGGACATTATCTTCGACGACAATATAAAGAATAAAGTCAGCAGCCCCTCACTGCCATCTCCTCCAGTATCCCATGAGTTCCCTGGCCTAACATTGCAATTATATTGTACTTTTCATTTCTTCACAATAATTATGTTCTTTATGTTACTTTTTTTTTGTAACTTCTAAACACTGCATCACCACTGTAGCCCATAACAACTGGATATATAATGTTATTGTTAATAGTGTAAGAAGTGTGGCAGAAAACTGGTGCGTAGCAAGCACCCACAAATAGCAATGAGAAGATAGAACCAGTAACCTGTTTTAGTGATATTATGGGAATGTTAGTGATGTGGTTGCTGTTGGACTAGCATCCAGAAGTCTGGCCTATCTTCCAGATTAATGAATTTGAATCCCTCCACTGCTGCGAAATTTAAATTGAAGAAATTAAAATAAATCTGGAATAGAAAAGTTAATTTTGGTAACGGTGATGCGGAAGTTTCAGAATGTGATGAAGATGCCTGGTTCACTAAGGAAAACTACCGTCCTTAGCCAGTCTGGTCTACGTGCAACTACAATGTAGCTAACATCGAACCGTCCTTTGATGTGGCCTAGCAGGGGTTAATTAGGGATGGATGTTAAGTTCTGGTCTGGCCCAGTGAAGTCCATGTCCTGTGAATGAATGAATCAGTTCACAGAGTAATGTGAGACAGGACAACACAGAAAATCCCATCTCTTCTTCCAAACCACACAGTGGGATCTTTATTTCTATTTGAGATGGTAGACAGGGCCTGGGCTTCACATTTCATTTTTAACCTCTCCATCACCAATCTGCCGGTGCTGATGCACGCGGCCATGATACCTTCGGTAGAAGCAACCGCCACACAGTCTTTGTGGAGACAAAGTCCTGACCTCACAAGGAGGGCATCCTCCATTGTGTTCTGTCACACTAAATGAGAACAGAACTAGAATATCAAAACTGGGTGCTCATGAGGCCCTGTGGGCCATCAGTAGCGGCAGAAATGGACACAACCACAGTCTGTGACATCAGAGCCCAGCATGTCCCTCACTCTACCATCACCTCAACCAGAGTATCAAGCTTGCTGCAATAACTGCTGGGAATGGCATGAGGTGTATCTAAAAGTGAGTTCTCAGCCCACAGAACATGCGCACTAGACGGCAAAGCAGCACACACTAGAAAGACCAAAGTGGTCTCAGAACCAATGTATCAGATCAAAGCTCTGGAGTCCTGCCACAGATAAAAGAGGAAGAGGCTCCAAGAAAATTCCCATCCTCAAGCAAGGGAGGCCCAGCATGTGAATGTCAAGGACAAGGTTGTCACAAATACGTTCAGCCATTTGGCCCAACTTTTCCATGCCAACCTGTGTTAACTTAACCAGTGGGCTATACTGGTCTGTATGAATGAGTTGGGCTGAATGGCCTGTTTCCATGCTCTATGACTCTATGACTCTAAGTGTCAACTAATGATGTACCTCAGCTTCCCCTTCGTCTCCCACCTTCATAGAAGCCATTCAGCCAATTCAATTCAAGAAGTGGCTGGGACCACTGAACATGGCGAAGCCTACAGGACCAGACAACATCTCAGCTCTAGTGCTGAAGTTTTGCACTCCAGAATTAACCACACCTTTAGCCAAGCTGTCTCGGTACAGTCTCAACACTGGCATCTAAGCAACAATGTGGAAAATTGCTCAGGTATGTCCTATTTACGAAAAAAAAACACAAATCCAAACTGGCTAATTACCTCTCAATCAGTCGACTCTCAATAATTAACAAAGTGATGGAAGATGTTGTCAACGGTTCCATCATACTCACAGAGCAGAAAATGTGACTGAGCTAACTGTAACCTTAACTCTGCTTTCCAGGCTACCCACAGTAACCTTTCACCCTCCCCCTCCTCTCTTATCAAATATTTGCCTACCTCTTTCTTAAAGACAATCAAAGAATCTGCTTCCACTGTGCTTTTAGGAAAAAAGTTCCAAAGACTCATGCCCACCTGAGAGAAAAATTTTGCCCTATCTCTGTCTTAAATAGATGACTGCTTATTTTTAAACTTCTTATCTTAAAAACTTAAAATTTTTATCTTGTTCTACATTCTCCCACACGAGAAAGCATCCTATCGAAATCTACCCTGCCGAAACCCCTCAGGATACTATATATTTCAATCATGTTCCCCCTTAGTCTTCTAAACTCTGGCCGATACAACCTAGCCTGTCCTGTCTTTCCTTATAAGTCAACTCTCCCCTTCCAGATATCAGTCTGGTGAATTTCTCTGAACTGCTTCCAACACATTAACATCCTTCCTTAAATAAGGATTCCTCTACTGCTCACAGTTCTCCAGATGTGGTCTCCAGACATGGAGTACCAGAGCCCCATGTAACTGAAGCATAACCTCCCTACCCTTGTATTCAATGCTGTAGCAATAAGTGGTAACATTCTGTCAGCTTTTCTAATTGCTTGTCATAACTGCATACAAGTCTTTTGTGAATCATGCACTAGGACACCCACATCCCTCTGCGTCTCAGAGCTCTGCAATCTCTCACTATTTAGATGACATAACTCTTCTACTTTTCCCAGCCAAAAAGAATAATTTTGTGTTTTCACAGATCTGTGCTCCATTTTCCACTTAACCTATCTATATCCTTGTATACATCACAGAAACAGGCCCTTCGGCCCACCGCATTCATGCCAACCCTTTTGCCATTCTACATTAATCCCATTTGCCAGCATTAGGACCATATCCTTGTATGCCCTGCCTAATTCTCTGTCTAAATGCTTCTTGAACATACTAATTGTATCTGATTCCACCACCTCCTCTGGCGGTGTGTTCCAGATATCAATCACTCTCTGAGGAAAAAAACTTTAAAGCTCTTCCCTCTCACCTTCAGCCTATGCCCTCTTGTTCTTGACACCCCTATCATGGGAAAAAGATTTTGACTATCTACCCTCTCTATGCCTCTCATAATTTTATATACTTCTATCAAGTCGTCCTTCAGCCTCCTTCACCCCATGGTAAACTATCCCAGCCTATCCAATCTCTCCTCATAACTAAAGCCCTCCAATCTAGGCAACACCCTGGCCAATCTCCTCTTCACAACTTACTTCCTAACGTTGTGTCAAATTTAGCAACCATACCTTTTGTCTTCATCCAAGCCATTTATAGAAATGGTGGCAATATCAAGTTGCACCTTCTCACCAATAGCTTGCTCAGTAACGCCCAGCTTGGATTCTCCCAGGACCACTTGGCTCCAGGCCTCATTGCAGCCTTAGTGTGGACCAAAGAGCTGAGTTCAAGAGGCAAGGTGAGGCATCAAGGAAGCCTGGTGACACAGGTCAACGGGAATCAAGTGGAAAACACTCCAATCATTGGAGTCATGCTTCCCACGAAGGAAGATGAATGGAAGCAGATGAATGGACGTAGGTACTGTCTGTACCTTGTGGCTTTGCTGTTCTCTGTACACTAGCTTGGTGCAGTATTCACAAGTGGGTGCAGTATTCTATTTATAAAAGGTGGTGCATTTTATTGTGTGCACATTGATGGAGCATCACATTATAAACAGGATCATTTCTTTTACAGATTTGTTGGGTAAGATATCGATGCCCTAAGCTTGCTGTGCATTTCCAAATGCAGTGCCTGGAGATATGATACACAGGACAGACTTCCTTACTGACCCCAGGAGTGTGATTCAGCAGGGCAATATCAATCAGCCATCTGCAGAACAGCTCCAAGTCCGAGGAATACAGGATCAGTTCAGTATGTGTAGCATCATATCCAGTCTTTGAGGTGCCACAGATTAGCACAAATCATTAGTACTAATGCCTGGATTTTAATTAGATCCCTGACCTGTTTCAATCATTTACTTCATTGTTTTAAGTTAATACACTTCAGATACTTCATACAGTAATGATTACCCAGCCAAAATATCCCCTTCGTTCTGTGCCTTTGTTGCTGTTGCTTGGCACGATCTTCTGAGCTCTGTTGTTTCCCATCTATTCTTCCTCAGCCCTGGAGATATCTTGTGCTTCTCGCTCTGGGGCCACAGCTCAGCTTTACAATTACATTGGCTGAAGTGTTGATTCTGAGCACTTTCTGTTGCTTGGAATGGATCCTTGGCTGAGTGAATGTGGCACAAAGATTTGTAAACTGCTTATTTTAATTCTCAGTTTATGTGAACCTTGATCCAGGCAGAACTTTTCTTGGCTGCTTTACTCAAGCATGGGACATTCCTTCAAGAATTTCAAAGGTTCAACTGTGCTTGAGATCTAAACATTTAACTTCCCACTCCAATCATTTCATCACTTTTACAACATTATTGTGGATAATTTACAAACACAACAGTGTTTCAATATACAGTAAATTGAAAATTACTGCTCTTGTTATCAGTGGAGGCTCAACATCGACTCACTGAAATACTTATCTCACTCTGACGGACTTTTCTCAATAACTTCTGCCTCTCCCATGCATCTGTTCCACAATTCCATCCCTTTCCATATAAAGAGTTTGTCAGGAACCTCTTCAGGATTCTCCCAGTCACTTATTGCGACACCAGAGGAAGCCCCGGTGCCCCTCATGTCTAGATATTGTTCCAGTCTCAGTCTCACTTTTGTGTTCAATTCATCTATTTTCTTGCGAATTGGCTGTTCCCTCTATCTCTTCATCAGTGACCAGGCTCTTCAATCTCTCTTCTGAGGTCGGATGACCTAAACTCATATATCTGATATATCTCAGCTGTAGTACATTGGCCAGTGCTGCAGCTGTGGTCAAGCAGTGGCAGGCACAGTAGTGTAGCGGTTAGCACCAGCGACCCAGGTTCAAACCCGGCCACTGTCTGTAAGGAGTTTGTACATTCTCCCTGTGTCTACATGGGTTTCCTCTGGGTGCTCTGGTTTCCTCCCACATTCCAAAGACATACAGATTAGGAAGTTGTGGGCACACTATGTTGCCGCCAGAAGTGTGGTGACACTTGCGGGCTGCCCTCAGAACACTACACAAAAGATGTATTTCACTGTGTGTTTTGATGTACATGTGACGAATAAAGATATCTTATATTCTGTACTGACTAATTACAACCCCATGAGGATTTGTCTTCTTCTTAAGATCTGATTAACCTCCATGACTGGCATCACATGCTACAGTGTTTTCACTAATATTCACTTCTCCCTCTCCTATAGTGTGTGTTACAGTCTGAAAGGGTAACAGCTAGAGTTGCTGCTGTAGAAAACTTTGGTTTGGCTGCATTTGGAGTGTTGTGTGCAGTTCTGGTCGCCACATTACAAGAAGGATGTGGAGGTACAGAAGAGGCTCACCAGGATGGTGCCTGGATTAGAGAGGATGAGCTACAAGGAGAGGTTGGACAAATTCTGGAGCACCAGATGCTATGGGGAGACCTGATAGGAGTTTATAAAATTATGAGAGGCATAGATAGGGTAGATAGTCCAAGTCTTTTCTCCAGGGTAGAAATGTCAAATACTCAAGGGCATAGCTTTAAGGTGAAAGGGGGAAAGTTTAAAGGAGATCGTGGGATAAATCCTTCACACAAAGTGTGCTGGGTGCCTGGAATGCGCTGCCAGGGGTGGTGGTGGAAGCAGACATGATTGTGATATTTAGGAAGCATTTAGACAAGCACATAAACATGCAGGGAATGGAGGGTTATGGACCAAATGCAGGCAGATAGGTTTAGTTTAACAATGCCATGGTTAGCACAGATATCATGGACCAAAGAGCCTGTTCCTGTGCTGTACTGTTCTATGTTCTATGTCTACACTGTATCTTTAATATGGTAAAAGGAAACAATGGACCTGCCTTCTCATTGCAGCCCACGTGAGCACCCCCGTAAGGCCTTGAATGGGAGTCCATTTAGAATCAGTATGTTCGTTGCCAAGGGAGACTGATGTTCTAATCAGCAGACTGAATGGTATCATAACAAGAACTTAACCAACATTGCGTACATTAAAAAACTTCAGTAAACCTTGCAAGGCACTCCTCAGAATGCCAGTGGAGGAGAGGGTGGTGGGTCGGGTGAAAGCCAGAGTCAAAGGTGTAGGTAGTGGATGTACATAGAAGGACCTGGCCTACAAATGTTGTGACTGTCGACGAAGTGGTGCAAGGCTTGAACACGGCGGACCAGAGAATGACTGTGCTATTACACGAGACTGAAGGAGGTAAGAGAGATAAAAGGTGGAGAGTTTGTGGATAGACCCGTGGACAAGGTGATACATATCTTACCAAGCTAGGACGGGGGGAGCAAGGGTTAGAAAAGCTGGGAACTAGGCAGTGAAATTCTGAATGAGCTGAAGGATGTGACGGATGAAGGGAACAGGAGCATACACCCCAGACGTGACAATACGGATGAGGGTTTCATCCGGCTGAGGTCATGTTGCAGGTAGACGTGGAGGTGAATGCAATATGAGCTCAAAATTAATTGGGATAAGCAGGTGGGACAGAAGCAGATTCAGGGAGAGCAGCTAGGGAGCACTCGGAATTGTTTGGTAGTGATACTGCTCACAGTACCAATCCCCTATCCCTCCCAAGCACAGAACATTCAAGTTTGGGCCTCCCTGGAGTATTTTCTCTGTGACCCACAGGTGCCATAAAGGTTCAGCTGATTCCACACAGAATTCTGGTCGGGAGCAGAGTCCTCTGTCCACGTCTGGCTAATGTCCTGTAGAGAGGGATGGTTGGATGGTGGTGATGAAGGTGGAGGTGAGGCTGGAGGATGTCAGACCTCAGGGAAGGTGGCGGGGAGTCCAAAACAGGCCAGGAGAGCATTGTAAAATTGTTGTAAGGTTTGGAGGGCCATTTCTGTCGTATTCTCTTCGTAAAAGGGGTCCAGCAAAAATTCAAAGGATCAGTATTGTAGTTTTGCCCCATTTCTCCACGATAATTGCAAACAAGTTCCCACAAGTTGTTCTCATCCCAGTCACAAAAGCATACCTCACTCCTCTTGTACTTGCACATCAGGTGACATTGTTACTGCAGACCAGAGTGAACCCACCATAGAAATTGTCCGATTTACCCTGCATGTTGAGAGTGAACCAGCGATAGATCGTATCAAAAGATGGAAAATATATTAAGAGCCAGCAGATGCACCGTCTGTTCCTTTTAAATGGATCAGTCCTGCTCACTCACCTCAATTCCCTCTCATTCCTGTAAATTACTCACCGCTTCATCTTCCCTGGACCCAATGTTCTCTTCCAACTCTCTCCTACTTTCTCTGGGATTGGTTGATGTATTTAATCAGTGCTGTAGATGCAGAAGACATTGTTGAAGGAGCCTATTGATTTCCATCTTCCTGTGACTTCCTGCTGGTATCTTGTACCAATATTCCAACTTGTCACTTGGCTTTTGATCCCTTTGCCACATTATGCAATTGTCCCACATCAGCTTCATCACTCTCTTTTATAACAGTGAGAGATTTGACTGCAGCACCTCAAAGTGAAGAGGTTTGATGGAGCAAAGGAAGAGAACCTGTTCCCATTGGCAGAGGGTCAGAAACCAGAAGCCACAGGTTTAAAGTAATTGACGAAAGCACCAGGGGTGGGGACCTCTAGCGTTACAACTTACCATGGCAAATACTGAGCCTACCAACAAGCATCCTTTATTGAGACAGTAAACTCCACTGAACAGCAGTGGCTGGCACAACAATGTATTTAATTCATGCCACATACACACACCGTTCTTAAAAGTACCCATTTAAACTGCACTGCTTTCTATTTAAAGCAGGAGGCAAGAAACCCAAACAAACCAGCAACTATGTACATCCATGAACACACAGTTATAAATATGATTCAGTCTTTTTAGTCCTCTTATCTACGAAGCCCTTCACTATGAGTTGTGTTCTCTCCGGGCAGTGATAATTCCTGATGATCACCTCTCTAGATAAGCTTCACACACATCTGCCCTACATCCTTTTCTGCAATTGTTCCAAATATATAATTGTCTTCATAACCAAGCATAACAGTGATTATATTGTGTTACATATTCTAAACAGCAACATTTCACATAAAACTTAATGCAGGACTAATAACTCTTTTCAACTACTACAGCAGTCACAGTTATACTAAGTATTTGATACGTTACTAGCTATAACTAACTCGATGACAACAAGCTCTGCTTTGGTTTCTTCTTAAGGCTCTCCCTCTCTGAGCATCTGATCTAACGACGTACAACCTGACCCCCACTAATATTTCCTGTAGACACTGGCTGTTTATTTTTTTCCCTGCTGTCCCTTTTGAAATTACAAAGTCCTCATTCTGACTTACCCTTTCTGGATTGCCTCCAAGGCTTTTAATTCTTCATTGAATGTTTTCAGTCTATCTCGTCCCATTTTGGCTATATTTTGCTGGCCTGACAGTGGTAAGTCCATCCCAACATGACATCTCTCGTAGATCTTTGGAGCAACGCAGTTACCTCTAACTGCATCCAAGTCAGTCTGTGTTGATTCATGCTATTCAGCTAATCTGTGAACAATGAGAGTCTTGTAGACACTGATCTCTCCTCCATCAGTATCAGTGCGAGACTCAATTGAAGTTACTCTCTACACTACCCTCTGCTGACCCTGTGCTTTTTACTTTATTTGTGGATTCTGTTAATGGCATAGCCATTGTGCTGAGACTCTGCAGACTGGTTCTCTCGTTCTCATCTCCAAAGCTGATTATGGACCCTTCCTCTGAACTACTTGCCTTTGAGGATTGTGAGTGGTCCCTTTACTGTAGCTCACTGTCCAAATGATGCCTTAAAACCCAGGCTATTCCTAATTCACTCTGGGACGTCCCGCCCTGGTCTAATTCTCAGTCCAGTTTTCTGGTTCTGATTTGTGGTGTCCCCTGCAAGCACTTCTGTAATCACTGCCCTCTGCTCTAAGCAACTCACTGCCATCATGATGCAACATCTGCTTCGCTGGCTGACCCCATCGATATAGAGATGTGCCCAGATCTTACTGGCAGGCACCCGAACAGTCACCACGGAAAATCCATGACTCTCGAAGAACATTCTTAATATTCTCCTTATGTTACAGAAGGTGTACTCTTTATTGATTTTGCCCGCACACATTACAGACCCACTCCTGGGGATATCATGTTCCCATTCACTGCTTGCACTTTCACCACAGCCCTTGGCTCAATATCATTCAACCTCTTCTTGATCTCTTCAGTACAGAACCTCTGCATTCTTTGGCTAACCTCCTCGCATTCAGCCCAAGATGCTGTACAGACAATGACACCTTGAAATGCAGCCACTTGCTCAATGATGGACCAAGTTGTGCTCAACAGGATCCCACAAATAGTAATCTGAAAATGGCAGGATAAATCTGCTTCAGTGATGTTAGTTGAGGGATACGTAAAAGCCAGGACATAGGGAGAGCCCCTTCTCCTTGTTGAAGTGGTGCCAGGAAAGTGAAAGGACAAACACAGGACAAAGGAAAGTGAAAGGGTTTCAATTTAATGCATTATCTTCAAGGCAGCACCTCTAATAATGCAGCAGTACTTGAGTGGCCCGGGTTATATGCTCAGATCTCTAAAATAGGACTTGAACCCGCAACAATGAAGCGATCAAAACAGCAGACAGCACTGCAACTGGAAGCCCAGAGGCTCAAAGGCACAATGATGAGGCTGGGGTCAAATCCTCAACCACTTCCTTTACCAGCCAGTGTGTTATTTATTTGGATTTACAATATATTTCTTTGGTAGCTGTAAACAAAATAAACAGCAGCAACATTACACAAGCTCTCTGCTGGAGTACACAGAAGTGTTAAGGTTTCCTCTCGTCCCTGGAACAAGATTTATATTCCATTTGTAAACTGTGGTTTCCTGGTCCCTGCTGTCCAATCCCTGTGTGTTTGTTTGCATAGAAATCTGCACAGGATCTTTCTGGTCTCTTGCTGCAGCTCCTAATGTGGGTGCACTTTCCAAGATCAGCACACAGCTTACCATGACTGAAAAAGATTGCAACCTTGCTTAGTCAGCCGTTAGAAGATACTTGCTCTGTTGAATATTGATTTGGCTTTGTAACTGAACTCGGAATCTAATAGGTGGGCAGACTTCAGGCAGGCAGGAGCTTAATTCCAACTTCCTGCCTCTCCATCCTCCACACTCACCGCCGTCCCTGATCTCCACGTTCCTCCACTTCTGGCACTGTTCATACATCGCCTGATTCCTTTGCCATATTGAACAACCTTGCCGGGTCGGCTTTGTCAACCTCTTTTATAATTTTGAAAGCTTTGAGTGAGCCACATCAAAGTGAAGGGGTTTGACAGGGCACGTGAGGAGAATCTGTTCCCACTTCCACAGTGTCAGAGGTTTAAGGAAATTGACTAAAGCTCGAGAAAGGAATCGCGGAGAATTTTATTTTCTCTGTCCTATTGTGATCTGGAAGAGTGTTTCTACTAATGTCTTCATCTGCCTAGTTCCTAAACTCTAGGGTTCCCTCCCAAAAGCTCCCTCAACCCATCCCCATTAAAACCAATCTCTTGATGGAGTTTCCTTAATATCTCTTGACTTGGCCCTGTGCCAAATTATATTGCCTCTGAAGCCTTGGGACATTTTATTACATTATTACAAATATATTATTTTTGTGTATGGAATTGACCACAATGGGTGAGTCTTCTCAATAACCCTGTTCTGTGGGTGAAGAACAATTAATGGGATAAAAATCCTTTTGTATGTGTGTGCAGAAACAGCATAAATGATGAGAGAAAGTCTCCTCCTGTGAAGGGCCCATGTGGAACGAACCAGCCCCAACCTTAGTGAGAGCGACCACCTCCTAAAAAAGTTCAGGACACTGGCTGTAAATTAGCAATCAGGTGGACCTTACTGTGGTGAGAGATGGAGCTATCTAATCAGTCTAATCAGGGCTTTCTTTCAAATGGTAGAAGCAACCGTACCCTGCACCCAGCCCAGGTATTGACTGGTCAAAGAGTACAAGGTGAAGAGGCTGAGACATGGGATAAATGAGCTCCCTAATACGCCAATGTCACAAGCCGAGATCTAGTGCAAACTAACATGGAGAGTAGGAATGAGAAAGAAGCCATGGGGATAAAATAGAAGGAAGCCTTACAAAATTCTAAATATTAGAACTGAATTGGAGCATCTTTAGGATACCCTCTGTCGGATCCAGTTATTTTTGAATCCACAGGTTCTTTCAGGAGTCCGGGAATGAGTTAAAAACAACTTGGTGCTTCGCAAGGTTTTATTGGGAAAGTGTAAAACAAAGGAACAGTCACAGAGCACATGGCACTGGCTTTGATGAGCCGAGACAAAGGGAACAAAAGGTGAGCTCAGGCCAGGGGGGAGGAAGAGCAAGAGAGAGATTAACAAAAAGACGACACCTTTTATATAAAGATGCTCTTTAGCCAACAATAGTCCAATCAGGAAACCTATTAGATACCTGTGGCCAAACCAACCAATGAAAGAACCACATATTCACCTGATGGATGAACCAATAAGCTAGTAAGCGGCCATTCCTTGTGCAGCCACTGGAGGTGTATTAAACACGAAACATGTTAAAAAATAACTAATTAAAACAGTCAAATCCAACACCTCCCATTCACAGGAGTTTGGTTTCATTGGTCTAATGAGGACAGCCCAGCAAAGTAACTGTGGATGAAAATCATGTGGATCCCCATCACTCCATAATGCTCTTCTTGATATGTTAATGAAGAGCTTGCGGTGGGAAGACCAAACTCTCACCCCTCGATCGGAACCTGAATATTGACCAGGTCAGAAACGATCTTCACCAAATTTTATTTCACCTGGGGCCTTGGCAAGGTAAATGATCACCCATTCCCCACCAGCACCACCCTGCCTCCCACCACATCACAGCAAGTAGGCCTGTTGTTGCTGAGTCTAAACTCTGGAATCCCCTTCCTAACAGCATCAAAGGAACATCTTTGTCACCTCTCCCACCTCCTCAATGAAACTTAGATGCGAACCAAAGACCACACTATCAAAGAGTTGAGAATGTGGTCTCTCCAATGCAGAAATGTAGGCAGATCAAAGCTGACCAAAGGTAGAATTATGCTCCATTCCAGATGCATCTGACTCAGATTGGTTAGTTGGTCTGACCTTCCACTGGCTTCTCCTTTCTTCAGAATATAGCCACAAAGAAATTGGTGTCCAATCATCCCAAGAAAGGGCAGACAACACATACTAGACAGTCTTCAGTGCTCTGTGAAACTTCAATAGCCTCAGAGAAATCCCAATAAATACAGAACACAGTGTTTGCCAAGAAATACTGTGCTTTGATCAAGGTTTCTGCAGCAAACAGATTAAAAATCATCTCGATCTTTGGATCCAGGCCCTTTGCACTGTTATTTGGCTTTGAATAAAACACAATAGACATCAGCCCACAGACCACGTGTCGTGTGCACATCAAGAGCTTGAGCACTGAGTCACGGATAGTGCTCAGCAAAGGCTTCATAGCAGGGTTTAAACGAACTGGAAGGCTGACAATTTGTTTTACAAAATCAGTGCTGCTGTAGATTTGGCACAGAAAAATGCATCAGAGTTTCAATCAGCACAAATTGTAAATGTGCACGCAATATGTAAACCTATAGTAATGGCCATGTAGGGCAGCTCATGGTTTTAACTGATGGAAGATGGGCCACACAGTGTCATCCTGCAAAGCCAAACAAAGCAGGATGGCTGAAGAGAACAATAACTCACAGATGGGCCAGCAGTAAAGTTTTAAATCTACGAAGCAATTACAGAGATGTGTACCACGCCTGCTTGAAGTGAATGAGAGATAAGATCTTTATTGGTCACATGTACATCGAAACACACAGTGAAATGCACCTTTTGCGTAGAGTGTTCTGGGGGCAGCCCGCAAGTGTCGCC
>JAUZTB010000073.1:5085195-5095916 GCA_034780895.1 Rhynchobatus australiae
GGAGTTGAGTTACAGGGAAAGATTGAACAGGTTAGGACTTTATTCCTTGGAGCACAGAAGAATGAGGGGAGATATGACAGAGGTTTACAAAATGATGACGGGCATAGACAGAGTTAATACAAGCAGACTCTTTCCACCTAGATTAGGAGAGATAAATACGAGAGGACATGGCTTCAGGGTGGAAGGGGAAAGGTTTAGGGGGAACATTAGGGGGAACTTCTTCACTCAGAGAGTGGTGGGAGTGTGGAACGGGCTACCATTTGATGTGGTCAATGCGGGCTCACTCTTAACTTCTAAGAGCAAATTGGATAGATACGTGGACAGGAGCGGTCTGGAGCGTTATGGTGCAGGTCAATGGGACTAGCAAAATAATGTTTCGGCACAGGCTAGAAGGGCCGAATGGCCTGCTTTCCGTGCTGTAGTTTTTCTGTGGTTCTATGGTAAAACTAATGATTGATCTGTACATGAACGTAAAGGTTGGCTCTGTTTTATTGTCGTATATAGTTTTTTTTATGATGAATAAAATTTATTCTGGAATAATTTAAAAAATGGTGATTTTAAGACAGCTATGATGGTGAATGGCTTGAAATGAGCTTTGGCATCCCTACAGATTGTTCTGTTATGGGAAGAGATATATAGAGTCAGAAGTTCAGCAAGATCCCATTAATGACTAGCAATGCGAAGCACCAGAAGCATTGTGGCAGAACGTGGACAGTTGTCCACAATGATCAACAAAATGAAAAGTCATTAATTGTAGATGATTATAAACGCAAACCCATCCTGTTGAGCAGGAATTTGTTGAAGAGGCACAAACCTGACAGTTTTTAATACTCCTGAAGTGGTGTACGAACCTGTTCAAAGATTCTTATGGTGTCACTGAAGAACTCAAGGCCCAGATTTATTAACAAAATACAAAAGAAATATCTTATGGACCTAAACCTGTTGTTGGGCTTTCACAGGGAAGTGGATTTGAAGAAACTGAAGATGATGGTGGGCTGCAGAAAGCTCAATGAGTGAACGGGCAACACCCTTTGTGGTTGGGCCAAACTGGACAAGACTGTAGGTCTCAGCGGTGACTTCAACAGCGAACAAAGCAGAAGACAGTGAACACTACCTCCTACCCATATCCCAAGATGTATATACAGAATTGGCATGTGCTAAATCTTCAGAAAACTTGATTCATCCCATATGTACTCAGTTCAATGTGCCCCAGCAGGCCAATACTATTTGGTGATAAGTACTCATATTGTATTTGTATACCAAACCACCAAATAGTCTAAAATCATCCCTCAGACTTTTTCAGCCCATTAAGGATCAGCTGTTGCATGGCATTCAGTCTCACCTCTGTAATCAAGACAATATATTGATCTCCACAACAACCAGGAAAATACTTGAGAGTGCTTGGGGAGATTTCCAATGTCTCACGAAGCCCCATGTGAAATTGAAATGCAGGAGTGAGCTCTTCTCCATAGACAGGCGATGTACCTGGGTCTGAAGGCTGGATGAGAACAGATGTTGGCCTATCAAGGAGAAAGTGTTATGGTACTGAATGCCAGAGGCTGCTATGGGACTCCGGTTTTACCTGAGTACAATGCAGTATTATGCCAGGTTCTGCCAACCTGTTACTAAGAAGAGGAACTCTGGCATCGGTACGAGAAACTACAAAAGGCCTATGGCAAGTGCAATCTTCCCTCATCCAGATGAAAACTTGCTAGAACTTGCATGTGATCCTTGAAGAATGGTGCTGAAGTTCACCTCACCCATGTTCAGGATAGGTCACCAGCGACAGGTCTGTGTACTTCTGGCAGAGTAGAATAAATTGTGTGCAAATCAGAAATGAGCTATTGGCGATTATCCATGAGGCTACAAGTTTCTACTGGGGAGAACTTTGAAGTGGTGGTGGATCACAAGCAAAGGCTGACTATTCTTAACTTCTAAGAGCAAATTGGATAGATACGTGGACAGGAGCGGTCTGGAGGGTTATGGTGCAGGTCAATGGGACTAGCAAAATAATGTTTCGGCACAGGCTTATAATTCAAGCTATCCAGTCCTGGCAAGTCTTCTCTAGATGTTGCTACTGGAGTAACTGGTGTGAGGCCAGAGGCAGTCCTCCCACTGTGGCAGCATCTGGTACAGAGGTGCTACTCTCTTCCCTCAGCACCATTATGGATGTTCTTTCAGGACTTTTTTATGAAGTAGCAGAAGGGG
Organism: Rhynchobatus australiae; assembly: GCA_034780895.1. NCBI lineage: Eukaryota > Metazoa > Chordata > Chondrichthyes > Rhinopristiformes > Rhynchobatidae > Rhynchobatus > Rhynchobatus australiae. The sequence continues at coordinate 5,087,404 of JAUZTB010000073.1, forward strand.
ATTTGGAAAGTATGTGTGGTTGATGACTACTTTCCAATCACAGCTGCGACAATTGCAGGTGCCACTCAGACAGACAACATCCAAGAGCGGGGGTACAAATGGCTGCACTGAGTCAAAATGATGACATTAAGTCTTTCCACCGGTAAGGACATGCGTTCTCTACAAACCCAGGGGTGTATCAAGTTACGACAATGTGTCGTTTTTTTTGAGGACACTTCAGAGGTGAATCCCTGGTGAGCTGCAGGTCCAACATCTGGACAGATGTATGAGGAGGCAGAAGTCCCAGCTTTGTTCACTGACCTAGATCGGACTTAGAACATACAGTCAATGCATGTGTTCACATGAAGTTTCATATCACTCACCGACTTTTGGATTATGACCCAAGATGGACAGTGGAAGCTGAGGGGAGACCTGATAGAAGTTTATACGATTAGGAGAAGCGTAGATAGATTAGACAGCCGGCATCTTTTTTGAAATGTCTAATACTGGAGGGCATGCATTTAAAGTGAGAGGGAGTAAGTTCATAGGAGATGTGCGGATTTGTTATGAACCAGCAACAGAAGAAACACACTGAGTCATATACAAGTGTTAAATTCTATTTTATTAATAACTACTTGTGATAATAAGGAAAATAAAAGTAAAAATGTTAGTGTTAGAAGTAAAAATGTTAGATCTTAAACATTAACCCCAAAAACTAAACTCGTAGTGTGTGTGCAGCAAATTCCCATCTCCAAGTCCAGGAATAGTTCTTAATGTTCAGTTCAGCAAGCCATAAGGTGAAACGTGAGCAAAGGCTTCTTCAACAACCACCGTTGGCTGAAGACAAAACACAGATGTAGAGAAAGAAAATAGAGATATTACGAAATCCAAATGTTCCACTTTGGAACCCAAACGACATCTCCGTGTCTACTCAGCAGTGACTACTCCACCACATCTGCCTCACCCCGAAAGGGACTTGAATTGTGGCCGTCCACACAAATACCTGTTTCCTTCTACAGGTCAACAACAAAGTGATCGCCACTGCTTTGTTCCGAAGTATCTGCCCATCCAAAAGGCATCCGAGATGTGGCTGTCCACACAAATACCTGTTTCCCTCTACAGGTTAGCGACAAAGTGGTCTCCACCAGATTACTCCAAAAATCCATCCGTGGATTGTAGTGACAGACACAGTTACTGTTTTTCATCCATCGATAGACACTAGCAGGCCAATGTCTCTCTCTCTCTTTCTTCTTCAGACTGACTGCTTCAAAAACGTCATTACATCCTTTATCTTCTGTTGTCGTAACCACGCCTCGTGCGCGCACGCGCGCACACACACACACACACACACACACACACACACACACAAACACTATGCTCTATCTAAAAGGGACATTCACCAATAGTAATCTAATTTGTAACACACCCCCCACCTAAAAAGAATTTTTTTCAAAAAAATTTAACCACGCATACAGTTAGTAATGTTAATAATTATCATTCTACACAATTACAGAATATCAGTTGTTTACTCAGGGAGTGGTGGGTGCCTGGAATGGGCTGCCTGGGGTGGTGGTGGAGGCAAGTACGATAGATGCGTTTAAGAGGGTCTTAGATAGGCACACAAATACGCAGAGAATGGAGGGATATGGACATTGTGTAGGCAGAAGGGATTCATTTGGTTAGTTGCTTAATTGCTAGTTCAGCACAACATTATGGGCCAAAGGGCCTGTTCTTGTGCTGTACTGTTCTATGTTAGTAGCAAACAGAGGGCTAGAAGTTGTGGTAGAAGAGGACATCATAGAAGAAGACAAGGGAACTGCTGGTGATGTCATGGTTGTCAGGGTGAATGAGCTCACACCAGTTACTCCTGTAGCAACATCTAGAGAAGACTTGCCAGGACTGGATAGCTTGAATTATAAGCAGCGACCGGATAGGCTGGGACTGTTTTCCCTGGAGTGAAGGAGCCTGAGGAGTGACCTTATAGAGGTTTATAACATCACGAGGGGCATAGATAGGGTGCATGTTCACAACTTTGTCCCAGGGTAGGGGAGTCTAAAACTAGAGGGCATAGGTTTAAGGTGAGAGGGGAAAGATTTAAAGTGGACCAAGGAGCAACTTTTTCACACAGGGGGTGGTGGGTATGTGGAATGAGCTGCCAGAGGTAGTGGTAGAAGCAGGTACAATTGTAACACTAAGATATTGGGACAGGTACATGCATAGGAAAGGTTAGAGGGATATGGGCCAAATGCAGGCAAACGGGACAAGCTCAGGAAGTTACCTTGGTTAGTATGGACGAGTTGAGCTGAAGGCCCTGTTTCTGTGCTGTATAACTCCATGAATCTATGTCTTAGGGGAGCTACACAAGCCATGCCAATGTCCCCAATCAGGTCACAAAGAGTTAGGAGATAGTGTGATGTATGTAAATATTTTGATGACATCATTATCATGTGGCCACCAGGACTATAGCCAAGAGTTGGAAGGGGACATCAGATAAATTGCCACACTGTGTTCAAGTCCCTCATCTATTTTCTAGAACACATGATACAGTGGTCTCTCTAGCAGCTATACTTAGTAAGTTTCTGCATGTTGGTACCTTGAAATTGGATCACATAACATTGTATTTTTCTGCTCTACATAATCCAAAATTGATTTCACCCAGAGTAAAGTGCATTAATGACCAATTCTGAGCGAAATCACACCAGTTGTGAAATTGGACCACTGTCCCAGGTTACAATCCATAATAGTGTTTCAACATTTTCCCAACATCAGACACATGCCAGGTGACATTACTCATTGCACAACACACATTTCCACCCCTTATGAAATATCTCAGGGTCGTCAGTCCCAGAAAATGGCAGTCGGTCACAAAAGAAGCACAACACACAGCTTTCTTCATGTAGACACCATTTAAAGTCTGCTCTGCTGATATGGGGATGCTAAAGCTGCTCCAGAACTTGCCAGAGACTGCTCCTACATTCATTATTGAAGGAGTGCCCCACTGTTGGAGGGTCCTTCATCCAGATGAGACATCAAAACACTGCCTCCCTCTCAGCTGATGTAAAGGAATCCATGGCACCACTATGAGTAAAATAGAGGAGTACACAAGTCAATCAACTTCACTAAAACAGATCAATGTCCTTATCATTAACTGATGAAGGAAGCTCCCTGTGTACCATGCATCCATCATTACAGTGGTGACAATATTTTGGCTGTAAAGCAGGTTGAAATGTCCTGAGATCATGTAAGATACAAAATAAATAAAAGCCTTATATTTTAATTGCCAACCACACTTATAGTTAATTTTAGAGAATTAATTGATAGATTGTTAGAATCAAAAGATCTTATTGTGTGCAATTCTGGTTGCCTCATTACAGGAAGGATGTAGAGGCCTTGGAAAGGGTGCAGAAGAGGTTTACCAGGAAGCTGCCTGGATTAGAGGGTATGAGCTATAAGGAGAGGTTGCACAAGCTTGGGTTGTTTTCTGTGGAGCGGCAGAGGCTGAGGGGAGACCTGATAAAAGTTTATAAAATTATGAGAGGCATAGATAGGGTAAACAGTCAGAATCTTTCTCCCAGGGTAGAAATATCAAGTATTAGAGGACATGCTTTTACGGTGAGAGGGGGAAAGTTAAAAGGAAGTGTGCGGGCAATGTTTGCACAGAGAGCGGTGGGTGCCTGCAATGGGCTGCCAGAGGGGGTGGGGGAAGCAGAAATGATAAGAGGTGTTTAAGAGGCATTCAGACAGACACATGGACAGATANNNAATGGAGGGATGTGGATCATGTGCAGGCAGAAGAGATTTAGTTTATTTTGGCATCATGTTTGGCACAGATATTGTGGGCTGAAGGGCCTGTTCCTGTGCTGTACTGTTCTCAAGTCAAGTCGAGTTTATTGTCATGTGCACAACTACAGTGAGATACAGGTATAATGAAAACCTTGTTTGCAGCAGCATCACAGGCACACAGGTACAGACAACATATAGGATGTAAATTGTACAAGGCAGTGAAGAGAGAGAGAAATAAAGACTGTTCCGTGTTAGTGTACAGGACACCAAATGATGGAAACAGAAGTGATATTTATCTTGGTGTAGCTCATCGATGGCCAGGAGGGTCTCATCGTGCAGAGGGTCCCAGGGAAGAACTAAAAATGCTGAGCTCGTGGCAGGCAGCAGGGAACTGCAACCAGGGGAAAGAAATGTGGAAGCAGTTTAATTGTCTTTTAAATAAATAAAGCATTTCTCCACTCTGCTGCAATCTAAGCACTTTGTGTAACGTTTAGAACTGATTGTCTCTTATGACTGGGTCTCAGCTTTCCATCTGCTCCTGGCTGCTGTCACCGAGCCTTCACCTTGTGCGTCTGGCCCCATTTCTTTTCCTCATTCCAACTCACAGTTCTTTCTCTCCTCACTCGTTCACCTCACTTGCTTTCACCCGGCATCCAAAAAAAAAATCAGAAGCTGCTTCTGAGAGGAAGAGCTGCCTTTCGAAGCGTGGTGATCGTCGTAATGGAGCTGAGTGTGGTGGTATCTTGTGTACGGCAGCATCCGACAAATAGCTTTGTTCTGTTGGTGGGGAGGGGACAGGGATTGGGGGAGTGGAGAAGGGGTAGGGGATAAGAATGGGGAGATCAAAGCAGAGGGTGTGGGAGGGGGAGTCAGATGGAAAGAGGTGGGGTTTGGTTTTGACCCACTGGGATCAGGTCACCAACAATGGGCCAAAGAGCTGAATTCCAGAGGTGAGGTGAGAGTGACTATCTTTGACATCAAGGCAGCATTTGACTGGAGTGTGGCACTAAAGTAAAACTGAAGTCAATGGACAATCTACCGCATTGTCAGGTAGCTGCCAGTGTTGTCACGGTGCTGGTACAGCTTGGCTAGAGGTGGAGTTGGTTCTGACACTCAGGTCTTTAGTACTGCAGCTGGGACATTGTCTACTCCCAGAGCCTTTGCTGTATCCTGTGTTCTCAGCCACCTCTATGTATTCACGCAGAGTGAATTCATTTAACAATGGACTGCCTACCGTAAAGCTGGGATCTCAGAACGGATCTCCCACTTGGCTGAGAATAGCCATGATTACTTCAGCCTTGCCTATAGTTTTACACAAAAAACTGAAGGAACTCAGCAGGTCAAGCAGATCTAAGGAGGGAAATGGACGATCGACGTTTCAGGTCGAGAACCTTCATTCGGGACCTCATCACTTCTGGTCTCCCCTCCACAGCCTCCAACCTGATTGATCTCCAACCCCACACTGGCTGCTTGTACCTCTACTCCATCCACATTAGCTACAGCACTGATGTGCCAGACCCCTCCCTCACTAAGGACAGGGATGTTCTAGATCCTACATCTACCACAATTCTTGACTAGATGTGGCAGGACAGCAGAACTTTGTACTGATCCACTCATTCTGAAATCACTTAGCTCTGCCGATTGTATGCAGATTTTGCTGTTTAAGATATATGTCGCTGTTGTTGTGGCTTCACTGGGTCAGTGTGTCTGGCGCTACACTCAACATCCCTTTCTTCTCACTGCACCAGGGTCGATCCTCTGGCTTGACTGTGATGGCAGAGTGAAGGAATTGATAAGGCACAAGGTTACAGATTGTGGTGGTGAATGTTTCTGCTGCACTAATGTTCCTCATAGATGCCCTGTTTTGTGCCACTTGATCTGTTCTGAGTCTGTGCCAGTTAGAACGATTGTTGTTCCACAAAACAAGATGGAGGGGGGGCATTGGTGTGAAGGTGGAACTTTGTCCTGAAGGACTAGCAATTGTCACTTTTACCAGTGCGCAGGTAGACAGGTGAGGGCAAGATCAAGTAGGTTCCCTTGTGTTGGTTCGCTCACCACCTGCTGCAGACCCCGTCTGGCAGCTTTACCCTCCTGGACCTGGCTAGCTCAGTCTGTGGCAGTCTTATGAATCACTCATCAAACTCCCCAGCCAGAGTGTCATTTCCCTTTTCACTGCTCCTTCCAGGTGCTGTTCAACATGAGGAGCTCTGCTTCATCAGCTGTGGGACAACATGAAGTGGTAATCAGCAGGAGGTTTATCTGCCCTATTGCTTTGAGACTTCATGGGCTTAGGATTCGATGTTAAAAGTTCCCAGTGCTACTCCGTCCCGTGGGTACACCACTATGTTGTCTCTGTTGGTGGGTCAGTAGACAGGGATTGTGATGGAGAAGTATGGCACATTGTCTGCAAGAGATGATTCTGTGTACAGCTACGCCAGGCACATATTAGTAGCTTGACTGATATGTGGGAAACCTCTCCCAATTGAGACACCAGTCCACAGACGTTTGCAAGAGGACTTTGCCATGTCCACTGGGCTGGGAACAACTTTGCCATATCCAGACTCGCTGCTTGATCAGGTTGGCCATGCAGTTTTATTCTCTGCTTGTTTCAACAGTACAATCAAGTGGCCTGTGGGACCAATTCAAAGAGTATTAAGGATGGGTCTTGACTCTCATATAGGCCAGAGCAGATACGGAAAGCAGATCTCCTCTTCTGAAGGACATTGGCTCGAATGAATCACTCATCCCCCTTGTACGACCCAGCCCACAGAACTTCCCAATGCCACCTGAATTAACTCATCCCTCATTTCATTGGGATTTTTTCCTTAAAAAGGAAGAACGGGTTAAAAAACAAAAGTTGCCACAGGCCTGCAGAGAAAACTGTAAGTCAGGCAGGCAAAAGCTTGGGCAGAAGCAAAGGTTTTGAGAAGCACCTTCAAACAGGAGCAAGAGGGAGATGTTAGAATGGTTATGAGATGGGAATTCTGGAGCTGAAAACCAAGGGTGGAATGATAAAAGTCAAGAATGTACCTGTGGATGGAATTGGAGGAGAATTGAGGTGACCAGAGGCATTTTCTCCAGTGGTTTCATGTTGAAGAATCTTAAAATTATCCTATCACTTTAGCATCCCAATGAGATCCTGTTCCACATACAACTCATCAGCACCTTGTAGTATAAGGCATATTTGGGGGTTTCAGTGAGATTGGCCTCTGATAGAGTTGTCAATAATTGTGATCCTGATTCTCGTACTCATTGTCCCATCCAAAACGACTCCATTTCTAGAGGGCAGGCTCAATGAGTGTTGCCCAACATCCAGCAGTTTCAATTCAAATAACTTCAGAGAAATCTTCAGTGATCTACTCATAGTTCCTCTGTAAGCAGAGCCCAAGAATCAGACCCAAACATGCACCCATCCTGCCAGCATCAAATTTTGCTCATTTTTTTAAGTCTCATTGTGATCTGCCAAAATAATTAAGGCCCAGGGAAAATGCCAAACTTGCACTATATATTCCTTATTTAAGTATAAAAAGTAAAGTTTCAACTAATTTAACCATCATTTGAACACATCAGGCATTGGTTAAAAAGCTGCAATCAGCGAAGCTTTTCAACTTTTAATGTGACTTGCACTGATGCCATAAAAAGTCCATTCAAAGAAACAGGAAATACAGAGCAGGTCTCAGCAAAGACTTTTTTTTCAAAAAAAATGCTTAAAAAATTGCAATTAAAAGGCCAGAAAAATTTCCTGCTGGGCCTGAAATCTGGTGGTAATTTGAAGCGAGCTCCCAAGCAAGCACAATCACAGGGAACTCGTTTGGGAGGCTCAGTAACCATAGCAACACTTGGTGTTATGGGTGGAAAATCATTCTGGCAAAAGGGTCATTAAATGATTGTAAGGAGGTTTGAGCATCTGTCATTTACGTTCAGACTTCAATCATGTTTTAGGCTGTGTGTTTGATTAGCACCCTGACGGGCTGCGTCCCTGGGTGCAGATATGCAGGAAATTCCATGTGGAGACTGGAACAAGATGACCAGATTGTCCAAACCTTGGTACAGTCTGGGTCGTGGGGTGTCGGTTCCAAATCCTGGCTTGGGTTAAAGAGAAATTTTCAATTCTTACCTCACATTGCAGCCCTTTTCTCAGTTTAAGATGGGTTTGCCTTCCTGGAGAACATTGAACTTAAAAAAATTCTGTAAATTGAAAAGGCTCTGTGAAATGCATTGTGGGTATTTTATTACAATGTGTTGCTAGGTGCAGAGAGCAGTATGATGTCTGTTATAGCAAAGAATAGCTTCATAAGTTGAAGACATTCTTCAAAGAATCAATGAATTAGAGTGAAGATTCACAGATTGAAGGTTGATAAATTGTGGATCACCCGTATTTTCTCCACCGCAAGTGAGTGCATTGAGGAGGGACCAGGATATTGATGGCTTTTCATGCTCTAGTGGGAGAACATTGCACTATCTGTGTGTGACGATCATTATTGACTGTTCTCCATAACGGTCTGAAATGCTATATGGTCACTCTTGAACAGTGAACTTAGAAACTAAAACCCATCCCTGCTTCTTTACAAGAGTGAATACGTATTGTGAAATATCAATTTTATTTTCAATCATTAGCGCTGATAATAAAAGGATATGAAATATTTTAATTGCTCTTGTTATGGACTAGGACTATTAGTGAGTGTCCCTTTTAGATAGTGTGTGTGTGTGTGTGTGTGTGTGTGTGTGGCGTGCTTACGTCAACAGAAGAT
>JAUZTB010000073.1:5132414-5142750 GCA_034780895.1 Rhynchobatus australiae
ACACTATCCACAACACCACCAACCTTCATGTCATCAGCAAACTTATTAACCCACCCTTCCACATCCTCATCCAAGTCATTTATAAAAATCACAAAGAGCAGGGGTACCAGAACAGATCCCTGCAGAACACCTCTGGTCACTGAACTCCAGGCAGAATACTCTCCATCTACTACCACCCTCTGTCTTCTATGGATGAGCTAATTCTGAATCCACACAGCCAAGCTTCCCTGGATCCCATGCCTCCTGACTTTCTGAATGAGCCTTCCATGAGGAATCTTATCAAATGTCTTTCTAGAATCCACGTACACCACATCCTCTGCTCTATCTTCATCAATGTGCTTTGTCACATCCTCAAAGAATTCAATCAGGCTCGTGAGGCATGACCTGCCCCTCACCAAGCCATGCTGACTGCCCCAAGTCAGCCTAGGCTTCTCTAAATGCCCATAAATCTTGTCTCAGAGAACCTTCACTGGTAATTTGCTCACCACTGAAGTAAGACTCACTGGTCTGTAATTCCCAGGGTTATCCATACTTCCTTTCTTAAACAAAGGAACAACATTTGCCATCCTCCAATCATCTGGCACTTTCTCTTCCATTGAAAGGAAAGTTGCAGTACTCTCCTTACTCTAGTAGTCTCCTTACCCCTTCCACCCACGTGGACCATCCAAAAGACTCTGACCGCCCGCTTTCCATTTCTCTGCAATCCCCTGGGAGTTACTTCTTTCACTCTTTGCCTGTAGTTTGTCCCTATGCCCTTTCTCTCCGTGGGATGCCCCAGCTTTATCGATACTGGGTTGCAGAACATCATACGGAAGTCATTTTTCTGGAAACTATATTGAGAAACATTGTATTATAGGACTGCCTGCTGAACTTGAATGGTTCCCTTAAATAATGAGATGGACTCTGACCTCATGATCTACCTTGTTGTGACTTTGCACCTTATTGCACTGCACTTTCTCTGTAGCTGGGGCACTTTATGTTTTTACCTGTACTACATCAATGCACTCTGTACTGACTCAATGTAACTGCACTGTGTAATGAATTGACCTGTATGATCCGTATGCAAGACAAGTTTTTCACTGTACCTTGGTACGTGACAATAATAAAACAATACCAATGAGCAGTATTCACAAAAAACATAAATTATTCAAAATTATACAAGAAAGAATACAATTAGAACAAAAAAAAAACAGAGTCCATTGTAGTGCAAGGTGGTCACAGTGCTGCTTTACTGAGGCAGTGATTGGGGTTGCGCAGGTTGGTTCAAGAACCGACTGGTTGAAGGGAAGTTGCTGTTCTAGAACCTGGTGGTGTGTTGCTGCATCAGGACTGAGAATGGAGAGTAGAGATGGCCAGTATAAAGAGGACGGGGCAGTGGTCAGACAGGACCCCAAGGTGGAGGGATGAAAGGTGACGGGTTGGTTGAGTCAGGTTAAGGGAAGGGAGGGGGTGTGGAGTTGGGAGACAGTGGCAGGTGAATGATCGATGGAGGCAGACAGAGAGAGAAAAATAGAGGCAGATGGAGTGAGGTGGGGAGGGGAGGGTGAAGGTTGGAGACAGCGGCTGGAGGGGGATAAGCAGGAACACAAAGGGTTCCCTGTGATCAGTAATAGAGGTGAGAATGGGAACCACTAGGTGAGAGGTGAATGGCAGTTGGAACCAGGACCATATGGGGGTGGTGGTGGAGGTGAAGCTGTGGGTTAACTATGTGGGTGGTGGGTGGGTGGAACTAGAGGTGGAGGGGCACAAAGGTGGGTACTGAGGGGGGGGAGGCTATAGTGAGGGTGCGACAAAAAAGCGAAGCCCCTATGCGTGGAAATGGAGTGTGGGGGAACCCAGGCCCAGGTGACTGGGAAGGGAGTGCAGCAAACATAACTCACTGAGCCAGATGCTGAACCATCAGGACTTCCGATTCATTGGACAGTGGATTATCGGAGTTGTACGCCATACGAGGCCTGCCGAAATCAATCAACCACAATAAAATGCAATATCAAGGCAAAGGTCTGGTCACTAAAGTTGCGTCCAGAGCAAGCATTGCAAATCCAGACCAAGCTTCCAGTTCAACTGGATTTACAGAGCAGGTTATCGCACATAAGTATTCTCTGGGACTTAACCCAAAACTTTTCAATGTCATGCAATTGCGAAAAGGTTTGATAAAATCATGGGGTATGATTCATGACAATCAGCAGTGCCAGTTCCTTGAACAGGATCGTTTTTGTCTCGGTCCCAGGGCAGCACAGATGGCCCTCTGTCTCGTACACAGCTCACTCTATTTCTTTCCAAAAGGATTTTGTCGTACTTAGTGAAACACTCACCATCTCCTGAGTTTGAAATCACTTTCCCAGTCTAAACAGTTTTCACACACTGCAACTCACAGGGCACTTATTCATTCTGGCTGACTGCTGCCATCGAGAGAGAGCCTCATTACAGCCCAGCTCTCAATCAGCTCCAAATCCCAGATGAGCCGATCCCAGGACGCTGGGGAGGATCTGAGCTGCTGCAGCCTGGAGGCCAATCTACTGTCACATATTATCGCCCAGTTCGAACACCTGGAGAAACCAGTCAACTGATACATGATCCTTCTTCCTTCTCTCTCTTCAAACCCAGAGGTGTCAGTAAACGGAGGCCACAGGTTTAAGCTTAGAAGAGAAAGGTTTAGCATTGTTTTTCATCCAGAGGGCAGTTGGAGTTTGGAATGTGCTGCCTGAGAAGGTGGTGGAGACAGAGACTCTGACAACATTTAAGTATCTAGACGGGCACTTAAATCACTAAGGCATAGAAGGCAATGGACCAAGTGCTGGGATTAGTATCGGTGGGGTACTTAATGTTCAGCATGGACATCGTGAATCAAACGTCAAGTTTCTGGGCTGTATGGTTCTATGACTCCATGGCAACAGAATACAAGAAGGCCATTCAACCCCATTAACTTGTTCTGATTTAATTAAATTATGCCTCAGTGTCATTTCCCTAGAAAGCATTACCTAGCCTTTCACTCTTTACTTCAAATTCCCTTGCCTACACCTTTATTCCTTCTACCAAAGTGCAGGACCATACACTTATCTACACTGTATTCCATCTGCCGCTTCTTTGCCCATTCTCCCAATCTGCCCAAGTCCTGCAGACTCCCGGCTTCCTCAACACTACCTGCTCCTCCATCTATCTTTGTATCATCCACAAACTTGGTCACAAAGCCATTAATTCCATCATCCAGACTATTAACATATAACATGAAAAGTAGCGGACCCAACACTGACCCCTGTGGGACACCACTAGTCAGCAGCAGCCAACCAGAAAAGGCCCCCTTTATTGCCACTCTTTGCCTTCTGCCAGTCAGCCAATCTTCTATCCATGCTAGTACCTTTCCTGTAATACCATGGGCTCCTATCTTGTTTAGCAGCCTCATGTGTGGCATCTTGTCAAAGGCCTTCTGAAAATCTAAGTAAACAACATCCATTGACTCTCCTTTGTCCATCCTGCCTGTTACTTCCTCAAAGAATTCCAATAGATTTGTCAGGAAAGATCTCCCTTTGAGGAAACCATGCTGACTTTGGCCTATTTTATCTTGAGCTTCCAAGTTCCCCGAAACCTCATCCGTAATAATCAACTCTCAACTCTCTTACCAGCCACTGAAGTCAGACTAACTGGCCTATAATTTCAGGTCTTTTGCCTCCCTCCCTTCTTAAAGAGTGGAGTGACATTTGAAGTTTTCCAGTCCTCTGGAACCATTCCTGACTCTAATGATCCTTGAAAGGTCACTACTAATGCCTCCACAGTCTCTTCAGCTACCTCTCTCAGAACCCTGAGGTGCAGTCCATCCAGTCCCGGTGACTTATCTACATTCAGACCTTTCAGCTTCCTAAGCACTTTCCCCTTAGTAATAGCGACTACATGCACTTCTGCCCCCTGACTCTCTCGAATTTCTGGCACGTTGCTGGTGTCTTCCACAGTGAAGACTGATGTAAAATACTTATTCTGTTCAACCGCCATTTCTTTGTTCCCTATTACTACCTCTCCAGCGTCATTTTCCAGTGGTCCGATGTCCACTCTTGCCTCTCTTTTACTCTTTATATATCTGCAAAAACTTTTGATATCATCTTCTATATTACTAGCTAGCTTACCTTCATACTTCATCTTTTCTCCCCTTATTGCTTTTTTAGTTGCCTTCTATTGTTTTTTAAAAGCTTCCTTGTTCTCTAGCTTCCCACTAATTTTAGTAATATTATATTCTGATTTTGCCCTCTCTAATTGTATATTGTATGCTCTCTCTAAGGTATCACCACACCTGATTCACACAAAGCCCATTGCCAATCTGTCAGTCACTGAGCCTTGTCAGATTTACCAAGAGGGTAGGAGTCATTCTTTTTAAAACACAAAAGGTTAGTTTAATTCATAGGATCCACCAACATTAACCAGGCCAATTATAACTTATTGAAAAAGAAGGAATTGTGGTGGATGATGTGGCGATTGATTCATGGAGCAGGGCTCTGAACCCCATCACTGCTGTGAAGCTGAATGTTGTTTATGGAGCCCAGCTCTGAGAGTACAGTTTAGTGCAAACAACGTAGTGAGGCCATTGGAAAGGTCTAAGGAACCAGCGATGATCTGTGCCAGATACACAGCAATGTTTAATAAGCACCTTTTTCTGTATCAACATCCTCCTGAATAATTCCCACAGATGAGAACTGATTCCGAGCAATATGATTCCGATTCCGATGGAGATGACCAAAGGTGAGATTAGTGGTAAATTTTGAAGAAGCTCTTGCAGAGATCCATCTCTCACCCTGAGGGCTAGATCCCTTTGGGCTGCCCCCAGAACACTCCACGCAAAAGATGCATTTCACTGTGTGTTTCGATGTACATGTGACTAATAAAGAGATCTTATCTTAAATCTTCTTTTCACTTTTTCCAGCTTAATGACTCCAAGCTATTGAAGGTCAAGGGTTCCCTTTTGTTGGAGGCCGTCATAGTCTGGCACTTAGAGACACAGGAGACCCGCAGAGGGAGTGAAAAACAAACTGGTGGTGTGGGACTTCCGGCTTCTGTACCTCCTGCCTGATGGTAGCAGTGAGAAGAGGGCACGGCCTGGATGGTGGGGATCCCTGATGATAGATGCCCCCTTCCTGAGGCAGTGCCTCCTGTAGAGGCTGTCAGTGGTGGGGAGGGCTGTGTCCGTGATGGACTGGGCTGGGTTCACCAACTCTCTCCAGCCTGTTCCGTTACTGTGCATTGCCATTGCTGTACCAGACCGTGATGCAACAAGGATACTTCCAACAGTAAATCTGTAGAGTTAGTGTATTTGGTGACAGGACAAATCTCCTTCAGCTTCTACGTGGAGGTGTTAACGCGCCTTCTTCATGATTGCATCAATGCTCTGGGCCCAGGACAGGTCATCCCGAGATGTTAACACCCAGGAATTTGAAGCAGCTAACGCTCTCCACCTCTGACCCACCAACGAGAAATTCCAGATCGCAAAGGCATGCAGGTTAATTGGCTGCAGTAAATTGTTGCTAGTGTGTGTGGGTTGTAGGAGAATTAGGGTGAGGTCTAAAAAAACTGGAGGAACTCAGCAGGTATTGGTATTGGTTTATTATTGTCTCTTGTACTGAGGTACAGTGAAAAACTTGTCTTGCATACCATTACAGTAGCCAATTAACTTACCAGCACTAGTGTAGTGGTTAACGTAATGCTATTACAGCACAAGTGACAGATCAATTCATTACACAGTACAGGGTAAAAACAACAACAGAATCAGATGGCTTCTGTGGAGGGGAATGGACAGTCAATTGAGACCCTTCATCTGACTGTCTGCATCTGGTCTGGCGCTCGACTGGCGTGAATGTTACTTGTCACTCATCAAGTCCATGAATGTTGTCTAGCTCTTGCTGCAAGTGGGCATGAACTTCTCTTTTCACTGAGCGTTTGTGTAATCTGTCCTCATAAATTAAACAAGATGCCTAACCTTGTGGGAGACAGGAAGCCTCCAGTAACTAACTGGTTGGACTTTGGCAAGTTCCCAACGTGTGCAATGTGTAATGTGTTACTTGTGGCCCTCTGTGTTAATGATACATGGATCACACAACATTTTATACTGGAGGTGGATTATATTTGCTCTTTTTTTGCAGCCGCCTTCTCAAAAGTTTTAATAGCAAAGGGAAAGTTTAAATGCAACAAACTCAAAACTGTGCATTCAGATTTGCCATAACTCCCACATACACACTGCCGGTGAATCATCTGTTCTGCACACACAGTCACAGCTCGATCATTACCGAGGCACCTGCTGTGGTCTCAGGAACCAGAGAGGGAGAAACAGGAATTCAGTGATTCAGAGGAAGAAGAGGGAACGCATCCAGCCTGTGGCACTTCCGTAACAACGGAAAACACTGGAGGTATTGCTTCCATGCTGGGATTCTCCCTGGAGTTGGCACTTCCATTGGAAACAAATCATGAAGGTGTTTCAAAAGTCACGGTAAAACTCCGATAATCCAGCACACTCAGACTTTGGTGGTGCTGGTCAAGCAGACTTTCTGGATTATTGGAAGTTATTCCAACATACTTTTAATATTGAGTAGAATAATAAATTTCCTAGAGGGCCCAGTAAGTTAAAAGGGAGTTGGAAACAGGAGCAGCTGAGTTTCAAGAGAGAGCAGGAACCGAGACGCTGGTGTATTTGAGGAATCAGCAACCAATGATCCCAATGCTGAACCACTGGGATCTCCGAATAAGTGGATAGCAGATGATTGGAGTTTTACTGTCTCTGTAAAGGTCTCGCTCCAAGAGTGAGTGACTGCCCCAAGTACCAGATCATGAAGGTAAGGAGCTGCCTTAGCTAAACCAACTGGGTCATGTGATCTTCTGGATGTCTACGTGTGTATCCAGCCCCCCTTGGAATGTAGTTTGTTAAGTTTTTGCACCCATTTCAAGAACACTGTGTTTGGACTCATAGAACATAGAACAGTACAGCACAGGAACAGCACGATGACTGTGCCAATTTAAAGTAATCCCTTCTGCCTGCA
Organism: Rhynchobatus australiae; assembly: GCA_034780895.1. Taxonomy (NCBI): domain Eukaryota; kingdom Metazoa; phylum Chordata; class Chondrichthyes; order Rhinopristiformes; family Rhynchobatidae; genus Rhynchobatus; species Rhynchobatus australiae. The sequence goes on from JAUZTB010000073.1 coordinate 5,139,428, forward strand.
TATGGTCTATAATCCCTCCATTCCCTGCCTGTTCACGTGTCTGTCTAAACGCCTCTTAAATGTTGCTACTGTATCTGCTTCCACCACATCCCCTGGCAACACGTTCCAGGCACCTACTACCCCGTGTAAAAAAACTTGCCTCGTAAATCTCCTTTAAACTTTCACCCTCTCCTCTTGAAGCTGTGCCCTCTAGTACTTGACATTTCTACCCTGGGAAAAAGACTCTGACTATCTAACCGATCTTTACATCTGTAATTTTATGTACTTCTCTCAGGTGTCCCCTCAGCCTCTGGCGCTCCGGAGAGAACAACCCAAGTTTGTCCAACCTCTCCCTTGTAGCTAATACTCTCTAATCCAGGCAGCATCCTGGTGAACCTCTTCTGCACCCTCTCCAAATTTTCCATATCCATCATGTAATGGGGCGACCAGAACTCTACATAATGTGGCCCAATCAAAGTTTTATAGAGCTGCAACTTCCTGACTTTGATACCCAACACACTGACCAATGAAGGCAAGCGTGCCATATGCCTTCTTTACCACCCTATCCAATGGTGTTGCCTCTTTCAGGGAGCTATGGACTAGCACCCCAAGATCCCTCTGTACATCAACTCTGTTATTAGGTCATGAGCACGTGCAGTACAATGAAGGAATAGCATAGTGTGTCCATTTGACAGGGTGACTGATAAGAGATAAATTGTTTGAAGTAACTGCAGATGCTGGAAATGCAAAATGAAATAGGTTTAAGGCAAGGTTTATTGGGGATACAAGGAAGAATTTTTATCCCCCCACGTGGAGCGTGATTAGGGTTTGGAACACACTCTCTGTAGGAGGATGGAGGAGCTCTTAGAACATTTAAGGGATTAACTAGATGAACACTTGGATCATCAAGGCATAGAAAGCTACAAGCCAAGTGCTGGTCAATAGGATTGGTATAGATGGGTGTTTCATGGTTACAATGGACAGTGCCTTTTTCTGTGATATGTGACTCTGTGACCCCCTGGAAAGCAGAGAATGTTGGAAACACTCAGCATGTCAGACAGCCTCTGTGGAGAGAGAAGCAGAATCAAAGTATTTTTTTTCTTTTCCAAAGGAGGTTTACCACATCACAGTGATGATGATCAGTGATTACCACATCACATTATTACAACACCACAATGCCCCCTGATTCACATTATTAACAATTTCATATTATAACAGTCATAGAACACTACAGCACAGTACAGGCCCTTCGGCCCACAATGTTGTGCCAGCATTTTATCCTGCTCTAAGATCTATCTAATGCTTCCCTCCCACATAGCCCCCCATTTCTCTATCATTTATATGTCTATCTAAGAGTCTCTTAAATGTCCCTAATGTATCTACCCCCACAACCTCTGCTGGCAGTGCGTTCCACGCACACACCACTCTCTGTGTAAGGAACTTACCCCTGACATTCCCCTTGTATCCTCCTCCAATCACCTTAAAATTATGTCCCCTCGTGTTAGCCATTGTCGCCCTGGGAAAAAAGTCATGATTCAGACCAAGTGACAACATGGGATGTATCCATATTTGGTGACAATAGAAGGCTGACTGGGAATGTGAGCTGTATGGAGGATGCAGTGAATCTATAAAGAGATATAGGTCAGTTAAGGAACTGGGCAGATGGCGTATAATGTGACAAAATGTGAGATTATTCATCTTAATGGGAAGAATAGAAACGAGAATGCTTTTAAATAGTGAGAAGCAGGTAACTGATGGCAGTCCCCCAGATCTGGGTGTTCTTGTATATGAGGCACACAGTTAACATTCAGGAGCACTGAGCAATTTGGGAGGCAAGTGGTACATTACCTTTTATTCCAAGGCTATTAGAGTATGAGAGTTTTGCTGCTATGGAGGAGCCTTATGCCTTAACTCCTATCATTTCTTTTATTTCTGTCTTCTTGTGAAATTACGGAGGCAGGGAGCAAATTCATTGTACTTTATAGAAAGGTTGCTGTAGCTAGAAATCCAACAGCCATTTGCAGAGCAATCGATGGGAGGTGGTGGTGGATCCCATCAGCATTCTTCTCCATGGATCTCATTTAAAAACATATTATTATTTAATGAGATTAATAAATCCCTAAGAAATTTTCATTATGCTGTTCCTCAGCTGCCTCTCTTCTATGCTGCTTTGGCCTCCTGGACTATTTCTAAAGTGCAGGGGAAGAATGGTGGGATTTGGGGGTGGGGGGCAGTGTTCCAGGGTTCCAGGATTATAATATTAAAATACCAATCAAATAGGACTTGGGTCTGACACTGTTGGTTCTTGGTGTCGGCACACTGACTAAAAATCACAGCTCTCCTCGTGCTGTGGGATGGCAGCTGTATCAACATTCCTATCTTTGTTAAGCTGATTTTGTTTTGACCTATCTGTCAAATAATTGTCATCCAAGTTATTAAAAAATTTGACATGTCTGCATTGCAAGTCTTAGTCATGGCGTACAACACCGTGCTTTGCTCCAAAGTAAACAGTGCACCACCGTCCCTGCTTCCCAGTAAAGGTGCTTGGAGAGTCTTGAATTACAGGCCAGTGTTGACTGACAGAAACTTCTACAGGCATCTTTTTCTGGAAATTTTCATGCCATCTGTGAGAAGGCATTCTGATCTTATTTTAAGATGCTCTTGGCCTTCATAGCTACTGTATTATAACACTGTTGTTGGGACTTTTAGCTTGTCAAGAGATGAGTGTGCTCATTTTATGTAGGGTTTATGTCACAATTTGGTTCTTTGATATAGTACAGAATTCTTTTGTTATCAGTTTTTAATAGGAGATCGTGATCAAGACTTGGAGTGCAACGTACATTGTTCTGGCTCCCAGCTGAAACCTATCTGCGTGTCCGATGGTAGGACATATGAATCAAGGTGTGACTACCTGAGGGCCAAGTGCCGGGATCCAACACTGGAGATCACACACCGAGGCAGATGTAAAGGTATGTCACCTCATCTTCCTCTACCTAATTGGTCAGGGGCAACTAGGGATGGTCAGTAATTTCCAGCAATGCTCAAATACTGAAAGTGAATGGAAAAAAAAATTCAATAGCTGTTTGTCGTAAAGTAAAACTGAAGATTAGACCATCTCATTGGAGAGGTTTCACTGGCAACTCCTCTGGAACAGGGAGATCATTTGGGTCTGTGTTGAATTTGGGACATTTTGGTGACATTGAATTTGCTGCCTTTTTTTTACACATAACATTACAGCCCCATATAATGCCTGGAGTGACTCAATTTGATAAGTTACTCATTCTGTTTAACCATTTCCCCACAGCCCTGATGTTTTTCCACAGTATATACCTATTTCCCTATTG
>JAUZTB010000073.1:5152962-5168262 GCA_034780895.1 Rhynchobatus australiae
CCTACCCTGGGGAAAATACTGTTACCATCCACCTTATCTATGTCTTTCATAATTTTAAACACATGTCTTTCATAATTTTAAACACATGTCTTTCATAATTTTAAACACTTCGATAAGGTCACCCCTCATTTCTATGTTCCAAGGAAATGCAACTACATTCCTAGTGAGGCCAACCTCTCATGAAACTTACGACACGAGGATGAATATCTGGGCAATTATCTGCACCGGGAAGTCCCGGGCCCACTTATTGGTATTTGCTGAATTGCTCAGTATCATCTAAGGTGCCAATGGATGCTGCACTTGGCCCCAGTGACTTTGTGATTACCACTGGGAACTGTTGTGGTTGTAACTTAGTGTACGTGTATTATTGTGCACGTGTGTGTGTGTGCTTGCTTGTGTGTGGTATGTGTGTGTTATTGTGCACTATTCTGTGTGTGTGTAAATCTGTGTTATTCTGCATTACTCTGTGTGTGTGTGTGCGCGCACATAACCGCAGCTGTGCAGGTATGCAAGTATGTACATGTGAGCACATTTTAAGCATATATGCGTGTGATCATATGCATGTATCAGTGTGTGCAAATGTACATTATATATACATGTGCATGTATGTACATTGGTGTTTTGTTTTGCATCTGTATGTATGTGCATAATCAGCACACATGCATTATACATGTTTGTGTGTGTGTGTACACTTGACAAAGATCAGCCAAGGTAAACGCATGAGCAAGTGTCCCAGATTCCATGGCTAAAGCAGAACAGTTAGCCCCTCAGACATGGATTCCAAACTGAGGGTTCAACTCATGAAAAGAGGGATTGGTGGGACGACTGTGGTGCTACTGCAATTCACGCAGCTGCTTTCCTTGTTGGGTCCACAAGGTGCATCTCACCAAAGAGCGACATTCCCAAGGGGGTCTCGAGATCTGCCATGATCCCACACAGATCTCCACATGGAGCAGACCAATGAGGTGGTGCTAATGATGTTGACCAACACCTACAATGATGCAATTTATAAAGATATTCCTGAGTGTTACTCCATCTGAATTGTTTCATCTGTTCTATCAAAATCAATTTGATAAATTGTGCTGAGGTATTTCTGATTCAATAAGCAAAGATATTGAGGTTGATTTCATTTAAATTTTCTTTTTGCCCTGTAAAAATATATTTAAAGTGTTCAGTGGTGGGAAGAGCAGGAAGGTGCCAAGTGCCTGTGCAACTGGGCACCAGCAACAGTCTCCACCCTCACCATGGGAGGGGGGAGGAAGGGGGCAAGCAGAGCAGAACTCAAAGCCATGTAGGAACAGACACAAGTTGAGCCCTGACTCTGCGCAGCTGGTGGCATTCAGCAGCCCAAACAGAGAGAGGTCACAGCACATCCGGCTGAGGAACATCAAAATAAAAAGCCGCAGACATTAGAAATCTGAGATTAAAACAGAATATTAGAAACACCCAGTAGGTCAGGCAGCATCTGTGGAGAGAGATTTCAGGGACAGGACTCTGCATGAGAACCGTTCCTGCCTAGGACTAGTAATTCTGGCTGGATATGTTCCTGGAGATTTCTCAACAGTTTACAATAGTTTTAAATGCATGAATAAGACTGAAAAAATACCTATAATTTCTATCACTGGCACTATGGTATTGCTCCAAGACCACCTATAAGCTCCCGGGTAACCTGTGATGGGTTGGTTGTGTTGGGCATAGTGGTGATGAGCGGTTCCTGGACAATGGTCCTTCTCCTCGGGTGGAGAGGTGGGTGGGTGTTGATGAAGGCTGCAGACTGCCTGAGAGCAGGCCATGTCTTCGCCTTCCTCAGATATGGAACGGTTAGGCCAAGATAACAAAAAGAAACAACAAAAAGGCAGGAAGACAAAATGCTTCAGCTCAGTGCTGATGGAATCTCAGGACCCACAAATAGAATCTGTACCTTTAAGGAGGGAGGTTGAGAAAAATAAAAAGAAATATCGGAACAGTTGTAGAAAATATTGACTGCGCTTGGAGAGTTTGGTACAGGTCCAGTCACCACACTACAAGTAGGATGTCAAAGTCAAAGTCGAGTTTATTGTCATATGCACAAGTCCATGTGTGCACAGGTGCAATGAGAAACTTGCTTGCAGCAGCATCGCAGGCACATAGCATCAGAGACACAACATTCACAATAAAAACAAATTATACAAGAAAGAATACAATTGGAACAAAAAAATCCATTGTAATGTGGTCAAAGTGGTCATAGCGTTACAATACTGAGGTGGTGATTAGAGTTGTGCCGGTTGGTTCAAGAACCGAATGGTTGAAGGGAAGGAGCTGTTCTTGAACCTGGTGGTGTGGGACTTCAGGCTTCTGTACCTCCTGCCTGATGGTAGCTGCGAGAAGATGGCACAGCCCAGATGGTGGGGATCTTTGATGATGGATGTTGCCTTCCTGAGGCAGCACTTCATGAAGATACTTCCGACAGTGGGGAAGGATGTGCCCGTGATGTACTGGGCTGAGTCTGAAGTATTTCTTGGTGTGGGCTTGATTCTGGAGTCTTTAACAGCAACTGTGAGATCTATCTCATAGCAAATGTCCGTCACCATGTCTACCTGTTCCTTTGGTCCGATAGCTGGGTGGGACCTTGAGATGTTAACACTTGGTGTCATACAGCACAGAAGTGGGCCCTCCGGCCCAGCACATCTCTGTTGACCATTTTGCCCATCTGCACTCATCCCTGACAGTACTGGTTCTCACAATATTCCCACACATTGGTCTCCCAGGTTACATCCACAAACTATACCCTCTCCGTCCAACCTTCAACAGAGCAGACTGAAGCTAGCCCTTGTAGCAGAGAGCTGTCCATGGACATCCAACACCAACAGCTGCATTGAATATCCAGCAGCAGATCACCCTTCCAGGAACCGAACTGCAACCACAGTGAGGGCAGTGGGTCATAGTTTGATGGTCAATAAATCTACACAAGAGTCTTGGAGTAAGAAGTGAGGTGCGTACATTTTCTTTCTTGGTAAGTTTTCTTTCCTACAAATATCGGCATTGTAAATAATAAATGTGTTGAATTGGAAAAACCGCTTTCTCAGCAGACATCCCCACAAAAAGTCGAAGAACAATTTATAAGCACACATGAAATCACACACCAAGAAGAGCTCAGAAAGACAGAGTGAGCAGGATACGTGTGTCTGTCACCTTGGAGCAACCTAACTTGTCGAGTGCATTATTTTGAACAGCACACAAAAGAAATTACACTTCCAACACATTGACTTGTATTTGCATTTCACTGTTTACTGCTTGTTGTGGAGAATCATCAGGAATCCTGGCTGATCTCACGATCCTTTCCCCATCCTTTCTCAGCTCTTTGAGTGGTGCTGTAGTTAATTTTACCTACACCAGAGTTGAAACAGAAAATGCTGGAAACACTCAGCAGGTCAGGCAGCCTCCATGGAAGGTGAAACAGACTTAATGTTTCTGGGAAAAACTTGTTCCAACAAAGGGTCTTCCACCTGAAATATTAACTCTGTTTCCATAGCGGTGCACTCAGCTCTTAAAGGCACACTCTCACTCATACTCCACACTGCTCCTCCAAACATGCAATTGACTAAAGCAAACCATCAATTATGGAAGTTGCCAGGACTCAAGTGACTGGATTGTAGGGAGAGGTTGGGTAGTCTTGGACTTTATTCCTTGGAGCGTTGGAGAGTGAGGTGTAATCTTAAAGAGCTGTATAAAATAATGAGGGGATAGACAGGGTGAATGGACTCAGCCTTTTCCCAGGGTTGGGAATACAGGAACTAGAGAGCATGGGTTGAAGGTGAGACAGGAGAGATTTGACAGGAACCTGAGGGGCAACTTTTTCACACAGAGGGTGATGGGTATATAGAACGAGCTGCCAGAGGAAATGGTTAAGACAGCTACATCAACAACATTTGAAAGACATTTGGGCAGGTACGTGGATGGGAAAGGTTTGGAGGGATATGGGCCAAATGCAAGCAAATGGGTCTAACTTCAATGGACATCTTGGTCAGTATCGATGAGCTGGGCTGAAGGGCCTGTTTCCCTGCTGTATGACTCTATGACTCTAATTATCTGCATATATAAAGTTCTGCCATCAGAATAGGAGCTTGGTGGGGCCGAGGTGACGTTTGTCAACTTCTGCGGTTGCCTCGGGGTTCTCCCAGCGACTGTTGCCACGACGCCACCTCCCATCATCCTCCGCTGGCATCAGGCGGTGTGCAGGCAGGGTCCTCCTGCCGGCCTCTTCCTCCTCTTCCAGGGGTGTCCTCCTCGCACTCCCGATGCCAAGGGTTCTGCATGGTTAGCAGCATGGCGTCACGCAGCAAGGAGTAGACTGCGACGGTGCGGGAGGCTCTGCTGGATAAGTAGGAGAAAGCGTCCCCCACTTGCTGCCTCCGTGCACTCACGGAATTCTCCAGTAGTGACGTGGCCCTTGATGGGCCAGACACTTCACTCATGTGCCCAGCGCCAGACTCCCGAAATGGACACCCGATTCTGAGTCTTTGTCACGGGAGGAGATCACCGGGCAGGGAAAAAGATTCAGGGATGTGCTTAAAGTCTCCGGGAAGAAATGCAGCCTCTCCACTGACTCCTGAGAACCGTGTTCAAACCAAGAACCTGGGAGCACAGAGAAGCCCAACCTAAGCAAGGCAGGGAGCTCGTTACCTCCCAGGTTACACAGCTGCCCACTTGTGGCAAAATCTGCAGGTCCCACATGACCGCAGGATTCACAGAACTGTTGAAATCAACAACCCCAAGGGATGGCCACAACAGAACAAGGCAACTTGTATTGTATCTTCAGTCTTCTTGACACACCAGGGTCCGTATTGGTATGAGGAACCACAGCAGAAGGACATAACCCTTGTCTCCAGGTATCCACCCATACAGATGATTCACTGCTGCAAATGCAACCACACACAGAAAATGCTGGAGGAACTCAGCAGATCAGACAGCATCCGCGGATGCTGTCTGACCTGCTGAGTTCCTCCAGCATTATGTGTGCGTTGCTCCACATTCCAGCATCTGCAGAATCTCTTATGTCTCCAAATGCAACTGGGATCTTCGACCGAGACGTGTCCTTGAGAGTGGAGCTGTGCCCCTTTAAGTAGCATTTACAGAACGAATGTTCCAAACAGAACACGGCGTCGCTGAGAGTCATCAACCGTTGTCCCAGGATAACACGTTCCAAAATCTCCCACTTGGGATTTGAGGTGCAGTAAGATGGAAAGTGATGTCTTAGCCCTGGCATGAACACTGTTAAAACGGTATCAACACGAGCATCGGGCCCAGAGCACAGCGAGGTACTGACCCCATTAGAGAGTCACATCTACTTGTTTCTCATTCAGACCCTCAGGATTGGATCCCAAATCCCAGTAACAATACCTGAGGTCACACACAGACCGGCAGCGAACACAGATAAAAGGGCGCTTCCACCAAATGTCCTCCCAGTGTGAACATCGAACAAACCCATCACATTTTGACGAGGAATGACACTGCCTTCAAAAGTAATTCTTCCCAGTTTCCTCACCGCCAGCCCATGGCATCCTCCCAGCTGCATCACAGCCCCTCTCCATAGAGCAGGTGAAGGCAGCGAGGGGGAACAGACCCACAGGGCTGCAAAGGCTGAGCTAACGCTTCAAGAAGCTGAAGCTCACCACAATCCTGCTGCTTTTATAGAGCTCGTGTTTAGCTCTGGGATTTATATGAACCTTATGATGAAAAATCAACTAATAAACAATAAAAAAATTGTTGGACGGGGTGTTGAAGTTTTGCCTCATGGCAGAAGACATGTTGCTCTTGGACAGAGCGATCAGAGTCCAGGCCTAGAACAGTACGCTCACCAACTGTCTCACTCTCTCCCTCACTCACTCCTCACTCACTCCCTCACTCACTCCTCACTCACACCTCTCCCCCACTCATTCCTCACTCACTCCCTCACTCACTCCTCACTCACACCTCATTCACACCCTCATTCACTCCTCATTCACTCCCTCACTCACTCCTCACACACTCCTCATTCACTCCTTCACTCACTCCCTCACTCACTCATACACTCCCTCACTCCATCACTCACTCCCTCACTCACTCACTCCTCACTCACTCCCTCATTCACATCTTGCTCCTCCCTCACTCACTCCTCATTCACACCTCACTCACTCCTCATTCACACCTCACTCACACCTCACTCATTCACTCCACATTCACTCCCTCACTCACACTTCACTCACTCAGTCCCTCACTCACAGGGCACTCACATCCATTCACACTCAAACCTTCGCTCACAGAACAGACACTCCCTGACACCTCTCTCACACCTCATGCCTCACTCACTCCCTCATTACTCCCCACTGATGTCATTCACTCTCTCACTCACAGTCTCACTTGCACCTCCCTCACTCACATCCTTACTCACTGTCTCACTTATTCCCTCCTTCACTCACAGGCCACTCATTCCTCACTCACACCTCACTCACTGCCTCACTCCCTCCCTCACCCACACCCTCCCTCACTCCCATCTCACTCAGTCTGTCACTCACTCTCTCACTCCCACCTCTCCTCATTGAGAAGGAAAGCTGTATGCAGAGGAAGAAACAATCATCTGCTCAGTTGACAGATGGAATTTAATCCAGAGGAATGTGGAGTGTTTGGGGAGGTATATTGTCAATAACTGGAAGGATATTCATTGGTGCAGAGGAACAGAGGGATCTTGAAGAGTATGCCTACTGCTAGCTGAAGCCCAACACATCCAGGATCACAACGCCCAACACATCGAGGATCCATTAAATGGAGGAATGGAGGGATGGTCTTTCTGCTGCTAAATTCCCTTGTATGGGTGACACACAGCATTAATTAGATCATCACGGGCCATCTTGTTGGGGCTGCAATCAACTCATGAAGACTGCCATTGCAAAATAGCTTCCTTCTGTAGCACTGGTATCCACACTTGATGCCTACATCACTGGGTTGCCAATTTCACAAGCAGCAGAAGTTATTCTAAAAAGACAAAGTTACAGTTTGCGATCGAAATTGGAAGCAAATTGGTCCTCACTGTACAGAAGAATTTGCTGTTAGGTGGCCGAGTTTCGCCACCTTTATCTGGTCATCAATACAATTCTGTTTGTTGGAACTGCTGCCACATTAACCTCACTTCAAACTGAAGCGTTTGAAGTCCTAAGTTCATGAAAAATAGTATTTAGCTGTTGTCATATTTCAGAACAGAGTAACAAATGACAATGAGACAACCAGCCACTTAATCGGCCTGTTGTGGTCAATGTTACTGACTCCAGAATCCTTTCAGGCAGTAAGCCCCAGAGAGCCCATGCTCCTCAACCTCCTTTCCCTTCCCACCACACGAGTATTTTTCCTCAACTCCCTTATGTTCCTGCCTCCTGTTGTCTTCACTGCCAAGGGAAAGAGTGCCTTCCTCTTCACCAGGTCCCTTAAAGTTATGCACACTTCAGAGAAGACAATCCCAATCCAGTCATTCTCTCTCCTGACCCTTATTCTCCATTCCTGGCCACATCCACATAAATCACCTCTCTCATTCCAACACATCCTTCCTACAGTCTAATAGCAGGAACCATACACAACCCTCAAGCTGTAGCCGAACCAGCATTGATATATCACCAGCAAGATCTCCCTGTTCTTGTTTTCTGTGCCTCAGCTGGTCCTGTATTCCTTTCCACTGTCTTCAGGGCTCTGTGGACAAAGATCTCCTACTCGTCTTCGCTTCCTAACATCATCTCAACTTGTCCTCCCCAGACGCATAATCTCACACTTCATAACCTCACACTTCCTTTGTTGAATCGCATTTTCCACTTGTGCGTATCAGTCAGCCACTCACTCACGTCTTCCTGCAGCCCAGAAAGTTATTCCTCACTCTGTTGGGAGAGCATAGAAAGATTCCAAAGCATTGAACATAGCAGGAGATGGGTGTCCTCCCTGCTCTTCCACTGCTCCCAGGAGAGCTCCAAGTCCACAGAATCAATAAATGAAGTATCTCAGTTTCACATCTCAAGCAAACGATGCTCCCCAGTTCGTGGACCAGGTCATGACCAGGTTATGTAGAGGACTGAGATGGAATGAAGAGCTGGAAGGATACAAAGGCAAGACCTGAGGAGAGGCTGGGGGCAGCCCCAACAATATATGAGCAGCTATGTAACAGGAAGATCACCTTTATTCAGTACATAGAGAGTTAAAACATTTTGGCCAAAGATCAAAAGCTTGGCACACACAAGCTGAATTGCAAGCCGATGGAATCCTGCTGCACTTTGCTTTGTAACTGACACTCTCCTGGATGCTCCCTTTGAATAGTTAGCCCAGTGCAGTTCCTGCAGGTACTTATCGGGACATAATAGCCTGCTGAGATTCTTGTTATCTGGCTCTTTGGTAATTCCCTTCCCCACCATCCCAGCCCACAGAGCGAGGCTGAATGGTTGGGAGTAGCATGAACAGGGAGAATGCTTTGAGCCTTTGCATGCCCCCTGTTATCCACCCGTGTCCGGAGCGGTGACTCCAGGAGTCAGCTGCTTCCCACTTTCGGGAAGTGAACCCTTGCGATCTGATATTCGACGCAATTCAACAGAAGGCCAACAATCTCAGCTCCCCTTTCACCAAGAATTCCTGGCATTCCTGCCTGGATCTCTGAACCCGTTCAGTCGAGGAAATCCCTCCCCTTCCCCCTGCCGTCTGTCACCCCCAAGCTCACAGATTTGAGAAGTATCACTATGGAGAGGAGAGGTGGTACAGTATCCTGGGCAAAGTCAGATCGTCACTGGTGAATGGCCTCAGTGAGGGTGCAAGGGCAACAAACTTCCCCACCGCTCCATTGAACAAGTAAAGGAGGGAGCTCTGATCCTAATGAAAGGTCATCGGCCTGAAACATTAACTCTGCCTCCCACTCCACAGATTCTGCCTTGACTGCTGAGTATCTACCGAATTTTCTGCTTTTATTTCAGAGGTTCAGCGGCTGCCTCATTAGGTTTTTAGAAGTGGATGCTGTACAGCCTTCAGTCCTGCTTGGAGGTTGTGACCCCGGATGTGACCCCGGTTCCATTGCCTTAAAGAGGGGAACTGGGAGAGACAATGTGGTGCTCAGGATAAGCCGCTTGTTGCTGTAAACATGTCAGGTCTGCCAAGGTAACAGAGGCTTTGCTCATTCCCACACCAAGTTCTCCACTGAGTGACTTGGTATGAGTTGAGTCAAGATAGCAGACATGTTCCACATTGTCCCGGGTTTAAAAACCTTTCTGGTTCCTGGTGGCATTCTCAGATACAAAGCTTGATTAATTTTTATGTGCTAATGCCTTTACCGTTCAGCCGCCTGGCTCTCCTAATGTCGGTGCATTCTTGCTGCAGGTGTGGCTCCAGGAATGAGGAAAGGTTCTTGCACTGAGAGGATGTCTGGAATACACAGCTAGACAGAATGGTCGTGGCAGTAACCCTCATCATCTTTCAAAGGTACCTGGACCCAAATCTGACCTGCAGAACTATGGACCCAGTGCCGGGTTTCTCTTTCTCAACTGGCTTGGACGCAGTGGGCAAATGGGCTCTTTCTGTACCATACATTTTGATGCACATTGAGCTCACACATAAACGTCGCTCTGACATTGATGGGCATTGAGCTACGTAAGTCCCTGGACAACCCCAACCTTTGTATGGTTGCAGGCACCTGTTGGTTTAGGGTCTTGTTGATCCCCACAGTGATCCTTACATTCACCCAATGTAAGCATCAAGCTTCCCGTGTGATTTGGTAACAAGGCTTGTATAGTTAAACAGGCCAGCAATTGTGTCAGCAGACTCGTATTTCTTCTTCCTTCGTGTGGCTATTTGGAGTAACAATGTTGAGTCTAATTTGAGGATGGTTAACTAGTTTAATTCTCCCTAGGAGAGGGATATATTAGCTTTAATATATCCATAACATTCGTAGTGCCGCTGTGGGGTGGTTAGTTTGACCAGGGTTGGTACAGTCACATCCTTGGAACTCTTTATATTGTTCTCACATTGTGTGGCTGCTACAACCTTGTCCCACTTCAATCTATTTAAGATCCTTCCATGTTCAAGTCAAACCCATTTGGGCAGGAGTTAGACACTCACTCTGACAGTAATTGCATCATATGCTTTCTTCCAGGCCACTGAACAGTGTGTCCAGCAAGAGATAATCAGGTGTCCAAAGTGGCTTCTGGGAGCATGGGCCTTGAGGTAAAAGATCAGTTGCACCACTCTGGATGAGGATATTTGTCTTTCACAGAAATGATTTCTCTGATATTTACCTGTACAGCAGCAAACATCTGGGGAAGACATACTGGCCTACCCTGGCAGCTGTTTCCAGTGTTCTGAGGGTATAGGTAAAGTGAATGGCCATGTTTTTGTTTCCCCAGGGTTTGGAAGTCTAAAACTAGAGGGCATAGGTTTAAAGTGAGAGGGGGAAGATCTAAAAGGGAGCTGAGAGGCAACTTTTTCAGAGAGTGGTGGGTACGTGGAACGAGCTGCCAGAGGAATTGGTAGAGGTGGATACAATTACAACATGTAAAAGACATTTAGACAGGTACATGGGTCGAAAGGTTGTAGAGGGAAATGGGCCAAATGCAGGAAAATAAGACTACCTAAGTTAGACAACTTGGTCAGCGTGGACAAGTTGGGCTGAAGAGCCCGTTTCACTGGTGTATAACTCTATGATACTCTGTACAATTCAGCTTGGAATGAGTGCGCACGCTGAGGTGTTGGATCAACCAATATCAAGGCTGAAGTACAAAGTGTTCCCCCATTCACTGCACCAGCGGACGGGCTATCGGAAGAGAGTGGCAGTCGCTGGCTGAGGTTGGCTCATTCCCTCAGGCATGAGCTGGTGCTCGGTCTTGATCATTCTCGGTGCGACCAGTCTTTGTTATTTTGTGATTTCCTCCAATACTCGTCTTCTAAGGCAGTGACATCAAAGGGGTGATGTATGAACTCATTGGCTTCAGCAGTGACTGGGGAATTTGCAGCTGAATCCCAAGAAGCTCAGAGAGACTCAGTGGTTCAGTACAGTCAGAAGGTTGGGGGTTCAAGTCACACTCCAACGGCTCAAGCACAAAACCTAAGCTGTCACATCAGAGTCCTGATACAGGATCTTGACCCGAAACATCGACCATCCCTCTGCCTCCGCAGATGCTGCTCGACCCTCTGAACTCCTCCAGCAGTTAGTTTCTCACTCCAGATTCCCACACCATCAATCCCTCCCGTCTTCAGTTCGGTGTGGCAGGAGAGTTAAACGGTCAGGCAGTGAAGTCTTTTGGATGACGCATTAAACAGTCTTCACAAGAAGATGTAAAAGCTGCCTTGACACCTGATCCCTTCTCCTTGGAGTTTTGAGTAATATTTACTTCTAAGTAACATCTTTCAAATATTCAGTGTGTTCGGTGGATGCCGGATTATGAAGGTGACTCCTCTCTTAAATTTGGGACAAAAAGTGGTCATGTGGACATTTCCTGTTGAGAGACACGTGTCAGAGACAGGGGGAGACAGTCACCTGGTGCCTCTTATCACCACCTCTTCCTCTCCTGCTCTTTTCCTCGCCCCCCCCAATTGTGTCTCCACTCCAAGCAGGAATTCTCCATCCTGTTGCAGGCACCACCACTCCTGTTCGGTGGATGCAGGCTCATTAGAGAAGCACAGGGTCACTTTCATGTTTATTTGACTGCTGCTCACAGTCAGGTGGTGAAAGTCAAGCAGCCAAACTATTGCTTCTGGGCCTCTCCCTTCCAGTTATATAAAACAAAGAAAGTGGGATCAAACAGCAAACAGGAGGGGTCCTGAGTGAATAATCCTTCAGCAACAACTGGTCCGCAGGAGGAATTCAATTTACACACTGTGCAAAAGTCAATTAGTCTCATTGGAAAATTCAGCTCTGGAAACTCCCAGGTAAGACAACATTGCCACGAGACATCTGGGAGGCAGATGTGTGGCAGCACTTTGGGCTGAGTTTTCTGGACAAGCTTTGCACTGATATGTGCTGCCAGCATATCCTGCAGCTGGCTCATCTGATTCCACTTTGCCAGATATAGGCAGGTTAGGGGTCTGCAAAACCAGTGACCTTTACCCACTCCACTCATTTGTATTCACTCTCAGCTCCTGTACCCGAGCTTTAAACACAATCCTCTTCTGGGGATCACTCACAGACTCCGGACTCAGACACTGGTCCCCGATGATTCCAACTTTGCTCATTTGCTTCTGTGTTATTTTGAAAACAAATTTGCATCTCATTATTTAGAAATAATCATGGCCTGATCCACATCGATTTTTGAGTTGGGGTTCAGATCCACCTAAATGGCATCACGAGGCAAATCTTCACTTCAAAGCTACGTATGCAGTTCCTATGCTTTCCTGGGACGCAGATGGACAGGTAGTGGAAAGTTACTGCCGTTTAATTTCCAGCTTGCAAACTAAAAATTGGGCATCGCCCAGTATATTTTTGTTAATGTGTGGTCATTCTGATCCAGAACTGGTCTGAATCAAGGTCTGAAAATACAATGGAGCTGTAAATTTCAAAGAGCATGAAGCCATATAGGCTCTGACACACCACATCACATCAGCACAAACATCGCTATTCATTGTACCTTGCCCTCCTGAAGATATATCCCTCCCCTGCGTACAGGTTCCCCTTCTGCTGAGGATGCCAACTCTCCCTGGGGTACAGTTCTCCTCTCCTGAGGGTTCAGATTCTCCCCTGGATACAGGTTCTCCTCTCCTAAGGATCCCAATCCTCCCCTTGGTACAGGTTCCCGCCTCCTGAGGGTCCTGAATCTCCCCTTGGTACAGACTCCCCCCTCCTGAGGGTCCTGACTCTCCCTGGGGTACGTGACCACTCATGTGTACCTGTCCTTGGACAATGAACTTGTTGGCTCCTCCACCTTTACCATCTATTTTTTGTTCCTTGGGACAACATTTGGACTTCCAACTGTTTGGAACAAGAAAGATTGAAATAATGTTTATTTTGTGCCTTTTGTACTCTCAGGAGTCCCAACGCATTTTATAGCCAATGAAACACTTTCTGAAGTTCGATCTCTGTGACAATTTAGGAACTAAGTTTACAATGCAGTGAGGTCCCAGAAACAGCAAGGACCCACTGGGCAGGTCATTTGTATCAGTGATGCTGGTTGAGTGACACATACCGACCGGCAGGTCACTGGGATGAACTCCCATTCTCCTGTACCCTTTCAGTTCCACATTCTTGGCACGCAGCTTGTCCGATGGGAATGCATGCTGGCAATTCAAGCCTGAAATGCCCCTTGTTATATTCATGGCCAGCTGGTGATATGTTGTTGAAATGGCATCTCTGCCCTGAGTGAGTGTCAATGCATTCAGGCTCATAGCTGCCTAGCGGTATGCCCCACGGACCTGGTTTGGATTGCCAGTACAAGCAGCCGCTCTGTAACCTGTGGCAACCACTTTCACAGGATGATGTCATCTGAGAGGCATTTACATCATGGGTCATTTTGTGGCTAAAATCGAAGTGGTGAGAACCTCTTGCTTTGGTAAACAATTGATAAGTAAGTACAATAAAGTGGTATACAAGTAGCCTGCCATAATTAGGTAACCAGTTAAAAGTAGTTCAATGAATTCAGCTGACTAAGAATTTGTGGTACCTGCAAATACCAGGTCTGTGGTTCTGCTGAGGTTCAATGTGTTTTGTACTGTGGGTGGAGGGTCCACAGAGTGCGATCTTTGGTTAGGTAATGATGCTGGTGCAGCTTTATATTTTAAAACATATATCCCTAGATTAATTTGGTTATATATTTAATTAAATTAAGAAAGGCATACCGGGGCATGTGTGTGCAGATGTTATGTGTGGCAGATGTCATGTGCGGCAGATGTCACGTGTGGCAGATGTCACGTGTGGAAGCTGATGCAGAGAACAGTGATCTGCAGAAAGTGCCTGATGATCAAGGAGTTCAAGAGTTGATGAGATCGAGTCTGAGCTTCGGATATCGGGATGTATTCAGAAGGGGCAAGTTACCTGAAGGCAACACGTCCCCTCAGATCATTAACTGCAGAACTGGTCGGTCAAGAAGGACAGAAGGTGTGACAACAAGGGAGGGAGGTATATAGATTGAGAGGGAAATCTGGAACAGACCAAGAGTTAAGCAATGTGTGCGCAAAAGCAGAAGTAGAAGGGAGGCTGCATAAACTGACCACAGCACAAAGAGCCATTCCAGTTGGGAAATGAAAGGAAAGTAATCGCAATAGGGGGTAGCATAGGTGGTGGGATAGGTAGTGTCCCCGAAGGAGCATGAGTTCTGAGGACATGTGTCTGGTGCCAGGATTAAGGACACCTTGTTGGGGGTGGAGGGGAAAGAGGAGGTGAAGAAAATTCAGCGGCCCATGTGGAAACCAATGACATAGATCAGGCGAGGAAGAAAGTTCTGCTGACGGAGTGTGGGCAGCTAGAGTCCAAATTAAAAAGCAAAACCAAGAGTGTAAAAGCGTCTGGATTGCCTGAGACGCACACAAATTAGTATGGGGTCAATAAGATAAGAGAATTGGGTGTGTTACTCAAAGTCTGTCTGGGAGGAAGGTAGGGTTGCAACTGGGTCTAAATTCACGAGGCACTGGCAGCGGTAATGGAGAAGGAGGGAGCCGCCCCATTGGGAGGTACTTCACGCCAATCAAATTGGGATCAGTGTCCAAGGAAGTCAAATAACAAGGGCTGTAGGTAAGCTAAACTAAGAGAATTCTGATGGAGGGAAACTTAGAAAAGTAAAGAAAAAGGACAAAGTGATAGTGCAGTGATGCGGATGGGTAATCTGAGGAGGACAGGGGAGGGTAGAAGATTGAAATGTAAGAGTATCCCTCCAATTAGAGGTAGAGTACAGAAGGGCTGTGAGGAGTTAACCATGAAGGCCCTTTTCCTGAATGCACGTAGCACCTGGAACAAGAGAGGTGAACTGGTGGCACGAATAGAAATAAATGTCTCCAATCTATCTGCAAGAAAAGTGGAGGTGGTTGGAAAGCGAATGCAAAGAGGCGGGAGGAGTGAGGGGGTGACGGGCAGATGGAGAGGGTGGAGGGAGGGGAACGAGAGATGGTGATGGGAATGGCTATTTTAATTTTACGAGGTAATTCAGTACCTCGTAGCCCACAGCCTGGTGGAATGAACTTTGAATTCTCCAACTTCCGGTAACTGCTCTCCCTCTGTCCCTTCCTCTCCCCTCCTAACCTACCCAGCTCCCTTCAACATGTCTCTTTCCCCTCCTCCACCCTCTCCTTCTGCCCAGTACCCACACTCCTCCCACTGGTTCCCCTCACTCACCACTCCCCTCCCTC
>JAUZTB010000073.1:5172737-5186575 GCA_034780895.1 Rhynchobatus australiae
GGTAGGGACATGTTCAGCACAGCTTTGTGGGCCGAAGGGCCTGAATTGTGCTGTAGGTTTTCTATGTTTCTATGTAATATTGAAGATATACTGTACTCTCTTTCTGATGAAAGGAAATGTAAGATATCTCACAGCACTATTCAGGGGAGTTCTTACTGGGGGCCTGGGCAATATTTAATCTGTAGTTGTCACCTCTTACACAGGTAATCTAGTCTTTGGGATCTTGCTGTGTGGAGTTTGCATGTTCTCCCTATGACCACGTGGGTTTCCCCTGGGGACTTGAGCTTCCTCCCACATCCCAAAGCTGTGCTGGTTGGTAGGTGAATTGGCCATCGTCAGTGTTGGTGGGTGCATCCGAGAGTAAGGGGACTGTTGATGGGCAAGTGAGAGAGAGTGGGTTACCGGGAAATATGTGGGGTATGGGATTGCTCTGGGAACTGGCATAGACCCGATGGGATGAATGGCCTCTTTTTTTGTTGTAAGGAAACATGAAAAAAATAATTGTCCCTGACTGGCAGCAGAGATTGTACCTGTGACTGTGAAGCACTTGGGACATCCTGAGGTGGGGAAGCATGCTTTGGAATTCCAAGCTCTGCCTTCGGTTATGGTGGAGACGGGACACGCGTCTCAGAAAATGACCCCCATGGGTTCAAGTCCCACTTCAGCCATTTAAGCCAAGGTCAAGGCTGATGGTCTGGTACAGTGCAGAGTGGATCATTGGTTGCTGTTTGAAGAAATGCCAGTTACTTTAAAAGAGGCGATTTGATCTATGATCAATGAATTGATACTGTATATAGGATTTATTTTTCACTGATTGGAAAGTTTGGGATAAAGACACTTTGCTTACTTATTCATTTTTTGGGATGTGGGTGTTGCTGGCAATGCCAGCTTTAACCACCCATCCCTAATTACCCTTGGGAAGCTGATGGTGAGCTGCCCTTTTAAACCACTGCAGTTCTTCTGGTGAAAGTGCTCCCAAAGTGCTGCTGAGGAGCGAGTTCAAGACTTTGACCCAGTGACAATGACAGACCAGCGATATAATTCCAAGCCAAGTTGGTGCATAGCTTCGAAGGGAACCTGCAGGTGGTGGTGTTCTCATGCACCTCTGCTTTTGCCCTTTCTGGTGGTAAATGTCACGGATTTGGGAGATGCTTTTGGAATAGGTGAATAACTTCACTGCCTTTTGTAGATGATGTACATAGTCACTACTGTGCCCCAGTGTGACCTTGCACCTTATTGCACTGCACTTTCTCTGTAGCTGTGGCACTTTATTCTGTACTGTTATTGTTTTTACCTGTACTACCTCAATGCACACTGTACTAACTCAATGTAGCTGCACTGTGTAATGAATTGACCTGTGCGATCGGTATGTAAGACAAGGTTTTCACTGTATCTCGGTACAAGTGACAATAATAAACCAATACCAATACCAATCAATGTTTGGGATGGTTAATGGGTGCAATCTCATTGATAATACCTTCATACAAAAGCCCAAGAAACTAGGAAATGTAGGCAAGTGTAGTTGTGAAGTGCAGAATCCTCTCTCCAGATAAAGCAGTGGATGCTAGCTCAATGAATAATTTTAAATTAGATCAACAGTTATTCTCACTAATTAATGGAAGAGGTCGAGGGATGGAATGGGTCTCTCCAGTAGCCATGGAACAGCCAACACAGGGGGTAATGGAGAAACTCAGCAGGTCAGACATCATCTATGGAGGGAAATGGACAGTCAACATTTTGGGTCGAGACCCTTCATCTGGACTGGGGAGACACAAACTTCACTTGTGTCTCCACAAAGCCAACCCATAAGCCACAGACAATCCCTCCACTCTGCTTTCAGTTGTAAACTGACCTTACCATTTAGAAATGTTACTTTTAGTTTCTTTAATTAAATATTTAGATTGTTTCAGTATAGTTCATGAGTGGAACTCTTATTGTAGATCCATTTCCTGTCCAAGGGCTTTAGGATATAGGAGCAATACTGAGGCGGTGCAGCATTGTCAGATGTTCTGGCCCCGAAGCACCTTTACATAACTCTATGTCAGCAGTGAAGAATCAGCCCGACCCGGAGACGGCAATATTGCACCATTCCTAAGCATCATATCGCCCACTGGGAATTCAACCACTGACTTTTCAGTGGGGTGTTTGTTTACCATTGTAAAACTCCTCTGAGTGATGCCTGGAATTGGTCTCTGGAGTGACATTTAGCTGTACTGGTCTGAAAAACAATGGTCCTTATTTACTCGCGCAACAGCCAGGTTCTTCTCAGCCGCTTCCCCTGAGTCCGTGCCTCTGAAGAACCAACATACCATCTGCATTCTTTGTCCTCACCAGGATCTGTGCCCTCCTGCATCCAGCCTCACACATGTGTCTGATCTACTCTGCCTGTGGAGATCACTCAGCTTCCTGGCCTCCGGGTCATCCCAGAATGTGGCTACGTCCCACAGTTTGAGACACACTGCTGCATTGAGGAAGTTACCCAGATTCCTCGCTCAGTCGGACAAGACTCCATCATCTTTATGTTCAGCTCACAGCTGCAGGCAGAGAGGCCGTGGGGAATTGCCTGCATTGCAGCCTTCTCCACAATGCAGACGGTCATTGACTCATGTGGTCTCATTCCTTGCAGTGACCTCCCTGCCAATCTCCAACCAGAAGTCACCCCAGAGAATCCCCATGGCCCCTTGCCACATTCCTTCTCTGGCCTATTCTTGGATCCCAGGAGCACCCTCACACTGTCAACAACATGGCCAGTTTTTGTACTGTGCAGATTCCTTCATCATTCTCCCTGCACTTCAGTCAAAATCATTCGTATTAAAAACTACTGAGTAATGAGCCCGGGGAAACTCCGCAAGCAACAGCCTTCCATTC
This sequence comes from Rhynchobatus australiae, assembly GCA_034780895.1. Classification (NCBI taxonomy): domain Eukaryota; kingdom Metazoa; phylum Chordata; class Chondrichthyes; order Rhinopristiformes; family Rhynchobatidae; genus Rhynchobatus; species Rhynchobatus australiae. Next base: position 5,175,606 of record JAUZTB010000073.1, read on the forward strand.
ACAAAAACGCCCGTCAGCTATTACTGCCTGCTCCCTGCCACTGAGCCAAATTCAGACCCAGTTTGTCACTCTCCCTGTTTTGACCAGGCTGCCATGTGGGACCTGGTCAAAGCCATACCTGAAGAAAAGAAAGTTCCTTTAAAGAAATTCAAGTCATTATCAGCTCCAAAATCAGGAGTAGGGTGGCCATTTTAAGCCTGCCTAATTATGTGAGTGATTACTTGGGCCTGTCCTTCAACAGAGCGAAGTGTGAGATTCTGGCTGAGCTCAGCCAGGCTTCCTGAGGCAGACTACAGGGCCTCACTCTGAGTCCTTGCACAGGCAGCTTGGTCTGTAACTGGTTATAAGGACTCCCATTAAACTGAAATCTCAGTCTGCAGAGGACATCAGCATGCTGAGAGCTGTGACAACCTCTCCACATTCCTGTCTCCAGGGGAAGCGTTTGGCAGTGGAAATCTCAGCACCGAACATATTTGGCAGCCATTTACAGACAGTGATGGAAACTTCACAGTAATCGGTTTAATGAGCACCATCTGAGCAGACCACAATCCCTCCACTCCCCCACCCCCTCTCTGTACTCATATCTTTCATCCGTTTCTTCTGTTTCCTCAGCTTTCTTTCTTTAATCTCACCTGCTGTAGCCATCACTTTCTTCTCTCTCTCTCTCTCTCTCTCTCTCTCTCTCTCTCTCTCACACACACACACACACACACACAGTACCCATTTTCCTTTTAGATTGTCTTTGTCTCTTTCTCCACTCTCACATTATTTTCTACTTGCCTATCCCTTGTGCTTTTAGTTGTTTCATTGTTTTCAATCTTCTGCCGTCTTACAGCAATCTCACTCTTTCTGCTTCTGTTTATAATTTCCAGTCTCTCCATCTGTCATTTCCATTCTCTTTTGCCAGTTAGTCTGTACCTCTCCTGAGCGTTCTCCTCTCTGTTTCTCTGAATTTCCCTCTCTCTGTCTCCCTCTGTCCCTGTCTCTCTCCCTCCCTCTGTCTCTCCCTCCCTCTGTCTCTCTCCCTCTCTCTCTGAATCACCCTCTCTCTGCTTCTCAGTTTCTCTCTCTCTCATCTTCTCTTTCTGTCTCTCATACGTTTCTTCCCCCATCATGCACACACTCTCATGGGCTGGATCTCTTCTTTCTTTCACCTCATTTTTAAAGTCCCTCTCTCCTTTTCTAACTTTCTGATTCACCCACTCTATCTTCTATTCTCAATTTTCCTTCTTCTGTCTCTAATTCTTCCAGCTTTTTCCCCTTTCCTTTCTAACCTTCTAACTGCTTCTGTGTCTTCTCTCACATTAACCCTCTCTAACTCTCAACTTCTCTCTCACATGGATTGTTCTCACTTCTTTTCCATTCCTCTTACACCTTTTCCTCGCTGTCTCATGGTCCGTTCCTCCCTTTCTCATCCACCTTCTCTCATACCAACTCTCTTTCAATTCCCTCCTCTCACATTCATGCAGAGCGATCAGGTTGGGATTGTGTGTGCTTGCGCTGGCCAACATGCCCTGGACCAGAGTCACTGGACCCTCTGAGCAATTTCACTTGGTTGCCCATCCACCTCTGAACAACAGATGGAGAGGTGAAGGCTTGGCTCAGTGACCTTGGCACCGTCCAACCTCTCCTGAGGCCAGACATTGGCAATGCTGTCCTCTCTCTCTCTCTCTCTCTCTCTCTCTCTCTCTCTCTCTCTCTCTCTCTCTCCCCCACCCCCCTCCCTTATGCTCTCTGTGGTCTTCTTTCTCCCCCTCTGTTATACTCCCTCTCACACTCTCTTTCACTCTGTTGTCTCTCCACTCTCTCTAGCTCCCTATTGTTCCAGCTCCAAATTTTCCAATGTCGTCTCTTTTCCTCTCTGTCCTCCATCTAGCTCTTTTTTCCCTTGCTTTGTTGATCTTTGCTTCCTTTCCTGCAGTTTCTCTGACATCTCTGTCTCTATCACTCTCTTATTCTCCCTCAGTGTCTCTGCCTCTCTCTCTCTCACTCTCTCCCTCTGACATAAACATACACATTCATCCTGCCTTTATCTATTAATATCTCTCTAGATCTGTCCATCCCTCTCTAATTCCCTCCCCGTTTCCCCTCTTCACACCAGTGAATCCCACTCACAACCCACCGCACCTCCAGTAACAACAGTATATCTGGCCTCATGCCTCTAACACAGAGAAAAGACGAAAGCTTCAGAAAATATGCGACTGAAGGTATTTAGTGTCCATGCCACAAGCCCTATCTTCAGCACTGACAGAGTCCAATGTTGGTAGTTCTTTTGATGTCGGATGAGTTCCGTGCCCGTGAGCTGATATGGTAATTGTTCTGTTTTGCTTTAACAAGTACCAACTGGACCCAGACCTCAGCTCCCCGCACCACTGCATACAGGGTTGTTCCACTGATTAGCAAGGGACTGCCTGCCGTCTTTCTCAGAGAACTCAGAAGTCTGAGAGCAGAAGAAGGAAAATAGAAGGCATTTATTTTGTAAGTTGATAACAATGCATTTTAAACGGCCATTCACCGCGTGAGAGAGGATTTGACAAAGCTCGTTGCCTCTCGGTTTCACTCCTGGGAATGTGTCGTTATAATATATCCTCAGATGGACCTTGGATACACTGGAGTTCTGGTAAATTCTACTTACATTAACAATCACTGGACGCAGGAGTTTGAAACAAGATTTTTTTTTTGCCTTATTTAACTCTAACAGCAAGGAAGTGACATGGTGCTTACATTTCATTTGTTTATATATCATGTGATGATGTCACGATGTGCTCTGACCACATGACTTATTTATATAACTGTATCCAAATACACCACAGTCATTTTAGGAGATTCTGCGGTTATTGGAAACCAGACCCGAGGTATCCTCACGTGATCTGTTCTCCACATCTACCCTCCCACAGACAGGGGAGAGGATCCGGCTGATTCCTGCCTTTGGAGGTGCTGGCACTGTGTTGACAAGGCTCTCACTGTGGAGTCAGAAGGATTTAACTTTAACCCTCAAAGAGGTCTCAGCACATAAACCCAAGCAGGCAGCCTCGTGCAGCACTGAGGGTATGCCACACTGCCACATGTGTCTTTCTGGTGGAACAATCAACTGAATTCCCCCCTACTCTCTCTCAGGGTGTAAAAGATCCACAAAGCACTCCTTGGAGGAGCAGGGAACATTCTCCCTAGTGCACTGGCCGATACTTCTCCCAAACCACCATCACCCAATGTCGCGTTTCCAGTGTTGCATCAGTGCTGCCTTTAAGAAGGCAACATCCATCATCAAAGATCCCCACCATCCGGGCCACGCCATCTTCTCGCAGCTCCCATCAGGCAGGAGATACAGAAGCCTGAAGTCCTACTCCACCAGGTTCAAGAACAGCTACTTCCCTTCAACTACTCGGTTCTTGAACCAACCTGCACAACCCCAGTCACCACCTCAGTATAGCAACACTATGACCACTAATATTGGTATTGGAATTGGTTTATTATTGTCACTTGTACCGAGGTACAGTGAAAAACTTGTCTTGCATACCAATTGCACTACAATGGACTTTGTTATTTTTGTTCCAATTGTGTTCTAACTTATGTTTTCTTGTGAATGTTGTGTCTCTAATGCTATGTGCCTGTGATACTGCCTCAGGTAAGTTTTTCATTGCACCTGTGCGTACATGCACTTGCGCAGATGACATTAAACTTAATGTTAACTTTGACTTTTTGATTTTGACTTTGACTTCACTATGATACTGAGGAAAGTAATTATCAGGGCCACAGGGAATGAGTGGAGGAATGAAACTGACTAGGAAGCTGTACAAACTGACGTGGGCTCCACAGCCAGAGGGTCTGCCACTGTGCTGTTACATTTCTATGATTCTACAAATTGATTGACCTGTGAGGAAATGTAAGAGGATCCCCATCTCCAATTTATATCAGAAATAGGTCTCATTGTTTCACCCGCTTTAAGCTATCGGGTGAGAAAGGCAAAGTTGAAGGGAAGTGGTTCTAAATTAAGAACTAATACTGTCCTTAAGAATTCCATGGCAGAAATCACACCGCTGAAATGAAACAGCACTGGTTAACTTTTTCAAATACTAAATATCCTTTGGAATTTGGAAGTTTAAGTTCTGCCAAAAATGATTTTTCTTCCGTGTGCTGAATGACTGAGGCAAGTGTGTATCCACTAGTAACTTTCTCCTCCAGGAAGGAACCTGTAGGAGTTTAATTGTTCACTTCCTGTTTCCCTGTTCCTCAATGTGGTTCTTTTGGCAATTAGTTTTAGAGAACGGAAACGCAGAGACATGATTCATTGGTGCGGTGAGCTACGTGCTGGATTCTGTGACCCGCAATCCTGACCAAGCATACCTGGTGAATTCGACAGCATCTGACTCCTTCACCACTGAGCCAGGCCCCACTGCTGCTAAATCAAGTGCCGCAGATGCTGAAAAACTGCATTGAATTTTAGCAATACTGGGCAAGTCAGGCAGCGCACGCGGAGAGAGGACAGCTGAGTGAACTTTTCAAGTCAACGATCTGAAGTGGTTAAATTAAATTTTAAAAATTTAAAAATTTTTTAAAAATATTTTATTTACAGTGTGGTAACAGGCCCTTCCAGCTCAACGAGTGCACGCTGCCCATTTTTAAACCCATATTAACCTACCCGTACGTCTTTGGAATGTGGGAGGAAACCGGAGCACCCGGAGGAAACCCACGCAGACACGGGAGAACATACAAATTCCTTACAGACAGCGGTGAGAATCGAACCTGGGTCGCTGGCGCTGTAATAGCGTCGTGCTAACCACTACTCTACCGTGCCATCCTAATGGATGATGGATGGGATGCAGAAATCGAAGGTTAGCTCAGATTTCAGTAGTGCACACTGCAGGATTCATTCAGAATAAGCAGTGGTAGGAAAGTATGAATTTGATGTGACAATTTAAAACTGGAGAGATTTCTTGCCTGTCCACAATTAGAGCAGTATAGCAGTTAGACTATACAAAATGGTAAATCGGGATGCCTCAGTAGAAAAATAGAACCATCTTTCCCATGCCTGTAGCAAGGGGTAAGATTCAGCTGTTGTAACCAAGGTCAGCGATGGGTCAGAGGAAGAGAGAGGTTATGTTTGCTTGGATGTTGGGAGTGGAAGGAAATGGGTGGGGTGTGCAAGCAATTGACTGACTAAAGCTGATGATCTGTCATACAACCCCAACTAGTTCTCTCATGTCCTTCAGGGAAATGACAAATATCTCTGCTCATGATTCCTGTGAAGCACTATTTTATTGATCCATAATGCTCATGGAGAATCTAGGATTTGCGAATAATTATACAGGATTCTACAATGTTTATAGTGCTCAGTTTTGAAATGTGGGTCCATGAATAAGCTCAGCAGCTACTATAGGGACCACAAGGTTTTACAGTCAGCAAGTGTGAAGAAGGGGCAGCTTTTGGGGTTTGACAACATTGATTGAGGGAGAAAGGTTGACCAGTATAGACAGCTCTAAACCCTTTGTGCAGTGCCATGGGATCTTTTATACCCACCTGAATGGCACATTCATACCCAAAAGGCAAAAACTAAATTCTTTAAACTGCACCTTAGCTTTGGTTTCAAACATATATTCAACTCCTTCTGTGGTACGAGTTCATTGCCTCCTGGTCCATGCAAACAACTTAAACTAAGTTAAACAGACTTGCATTTATATGGCACATTTCACAAGCTTAGGGCATCCCAAAGTGTTTTAAAGCCAAATAAGTCCATTACATACCCCTATTATTGCAGTTTTGGAAATGTATGAGCAATTTATGCACTGCAAGATCTCTCTAATAACAACCAATGATTATGGTTGAAAGATACATATTTGGCCAGGGAACAATCCCTTACTTTTCTTCCAAACAGCAAGCAACCTTTTAGATCCTTGGGGATCAGGTGGGGCCTCAGCTTCGTGTTATTTTGATACCTCATGATCCTTCATTAATGGCCTATTAAGTCAGCCTATACATCTGCACTTGTATCAGGGTAGTGCACCCCTAACAGGACTGCCTGCTCCTTCACAGCTGTCAATACAGTGCAACGATAAGCTTACTCCTACGTTTCTTGCATTCTAGGTTCACGGCTCGAACCACTGTAAAGTCTTCAAGCAGAGAGATGCTCAACAGTCAGGTTACTATTCACAACCAGCATTACTGTTGGTATAACCTTTGCAGACCAGACATGATTTAATATCATTTTACATCTGGGCTCTAGCAAGTGTCCAGAACTGGGAGGTACACCAGCAGCCAATCCAATCCATCACCCACACAGATCTCCCATCTGCAGACCCATTCAGGAACACTGCACCTTCAACCTAATGCTCGGTCACCACTGTCACACCTCATTACCACACAGAATACAATTTTAATTTAGTTACTACCCTGGAACACAATTAGGTCTTGCTTCTCAAATTCCAAAATAATCTCTCTTGACCCTTTAACTTGCAGGAAAGAATTTTATGCACAAGCATAATGTCATACAAATTCGTAGCCTGCATATGTTAGATTAGGTCTTTCATAAATAGTATTCAAAAATGGATGAGATTAGTCAATGTCCAACTTCCCACACATGGCACTGATTCACTTCATCAGCTACCTAGAATGCAATTTACACAGAGCTGTCTGCTAGCAGATTATGGTTCATCATAAGTAACTTGCCCAATAGTAGTTGTAATTGAGCTCTCGATTCAAGAGGGATTTGATAGGGTAAGTTTACACAAACTATTCTATGAGATCCAGGAATCCAGAACAAGGAGATAAAGTCCTAACATTAGAGCAGTGCCATTCAGGACCGAGCTCAAGAAACACAACCAAACTGAGCAGCGGAGATCCAGAACACACTCCTCCACAAAAACAAACGTGAAGTGGGAGGAGTCAATGGATAGATTCCTTTTGTAGGTTGAGGGTGTCACCTCAATTGATTTTTGTAAGTCGATCAGCTAAGTGGCGGATCTGCTAAGTGAAAGGAAGGGCTTAAGAGTTTGAGTGCCCTCCTTCTGTCCCTTTATTTATAATGGATGATTACATCCAGTGAGTACAGCTCTGGCCCTCTATTGTGCTTCCCCAGAGGAACGGGTAATATAGATGAGGAAGAGGTTAACACGTCCACACATGCAAACAAAGGGCCAGAAGGAAACAATCAGGATTGATGCGAGGTGACAGTAATGTCTTTGGTATAAAAAGAGAATTGGGAGTTAGCTCGAGGTGCTGTATTTCTGAAAATTAAGACTGACAGGAGACCGAATAGAACTGTTCAGCTTATTATTTCCAAAAACAAGTGTTTTTGAATAACTTGAGGTTCAGTTTCAATAAAATTGATTCACACTGAAGTACTGCACCAACTCTTAAACACCATTAACTCAAGAACACTAGTGGGGCCTGTGCACATTCAATCTGGAATTTTTAATTGGGTTAATTTCCTGCTGCAGTAATTTCCACTAATCCTGATGGTATTTTAAACACATTATATTGGAAACACAAACTTATTTAACTGTTTTGTCAGATACTGCCCGGCAAGTGACAAATATTACAAGGTCTACAGCTGATGCTGAGTGGCAGTGACTGGTGGAGACCACCTTAACATCTGCTGCTTGCCATAAATGCAAATGATTTGGAATATAGAATGAGGCTGCGCCACTGAATACCATTTCATTCATTTATGGGACAAGCTTTGTTGGCAAAGTCAGCATTTATCCATCTCTAATTATCCTTGAGAAGGTGGCACAAACTCCCAGTGCTGTTGGGTAGGGAGTTATAGTATCTGAGTCTAGTGACGATGAAGGAACAGTGATATATTTACAAATCAGTGGGGGCGAATTGTGTGCATCTGGGAGATGGAGCTGCAGCTGGTGGCATTCCTATCTACAAGCTGACCTTGACCTACTCAGCAGTAGAGGTCATACATTTGAGAGGTGTTATCGATGATCCAGTTGTTATCAAATTAGGGGAATTTTGCAAATAAAGCAGCAAGTTGCCCTGAGAGACTGAAAGCTAAACTGACGAGTGAGCACATTCACCTCAATATGGAAGATGGTTCCTTTAAAAGAAAGAATTGGGGAACACTAATTACTTTAAAGGCAAAGAATTCCAAAGTGGTGTGAGGGGAGCAAATTGAGAAGAAGACACCTAAAATCACTAAAAGTATCAAACAAAGTTGAAACCCCCATTTTCTAATGTGTGGAAGACAAAAGCAGTGAAGGGAGGTGGTAGGGGGAGGACTGTTAAACTTAAGATCACATGATCATACAGCTCCCATCATCATTTTAAAGAAGGTTGAAACATTCAAGATGTGCAAAAAGGATTTAGAAGGGTGTTACTATGATTGGATGGATATTACAATCAGGAAATATTGAACAAGCAATGACTCTTTTCCTTGGAAAAGAGGGAACATACACCAGATAAAAAAGTTTTTAATTGAAGTGGTTGGATAGGACAGATGCAAGGAAATAATACCTGTGGATGAATCCACAAATGTGCAGAACTAAAATAAAGCAATATTCCAATGGTTCACTGTCCCATTGTTTGGGAATCCCAACGGTTCAGCATTTGACTCACCAGACCGCAGTTCCTCATTCTCCCTTTAAACTCACTGGGCCCCCATTCCCCATGCTCCCTACAAGCCCATTGGGACCCTGTTTCAGGTGCTCCCTTTACACCCACTGGGTTCATTATAAAACTTATTGTACTACTAACAACTAGAAAAAGGAGAATCAAAAGTGCATTGGGGCATTAATTCTAGTAATTATCCTATATGCCAGTCCAGTACCACGGAAGTCCCAGAGTACTGGCTTGGAGAGTTTTGCTGTAGCTGGTAATAGTTGGAAAAATAATTTCTTTTCAAAATTTGGTGAGAATGTGGGCCGTAAGTTCCAGTGCACCTTTAGCGAACCAATGACAGTTTCAATGGTTGGGCTCCTGCCCCAGGCATCACAAGTGCTGTTCCAAAACTGTACAGAGAACAGCCGTTTCAGGTCCAATGTATTGTAGGCCTAGAAAAGTTGTCGGGGGCACAGCATTGGTAGATTGATGGTCAGAGAGAAATAGAAATTAGATGATGTGAGGAGGGGGAGGGACAGCAGCAAATCAGGGGGACAATTGGGGTTTGCATTCAGCTGATGTCAGGATTGGGAGGGCTAGTGTGAGGTGAAGAGGTTCAATGCAGATCTAATGGGACTTCAGAACACCAATGGATCAGGATTCATGTACTCGATAGCTACACCTAGAACAATGTGGTCCAAATTCCCCCCACAATGCTCCCAAACTGGTGCAGAAATCGTGGCACAAGGGTGATTTGTGCCTGGAAATGCCAGGATGAATTTCCTGAATAGTGTGAAATGACCTGGAAACGTTCGTCATCATGTTTCACTCCGGGGGAAAGAAATCAATTTTCAATTCCATAATGCTGAAAAAAACTGCTTTATGGAATTGAATTTCTCAGCAGCGGGACTCATGCATGTAGAAAGCACTGACCCATCCGAAGAGAGTGCTGATGCATGCAAGAGGAGAGAGAACGCAAGGGCAAGGTGGGACGAGCTAATTAGAATGGGATTAGGATTTTATGAAGTAATATTGTTGGCAGAGAGCAGCTGGGCTGATTGGCCTATTAGTTGAAGTAATTTGATGTACTGCTAAAGGATTCCACGTTTGTCTCATTTAGCCAGGTACCAAGGGTGCAGTTGTTAATACTGCTGCATCACAGCTCCAGGGACTCAGGATTGATCCCGACTTTGGGTCCTGTGTGGAGGTTGAATGTTCTCTGTGACTCCCATGGATTTCCCCTGGGTGCCTTGGTTTCCTCCCACATTCCAAAGACACGCAGGTAGGTTAATTGGCCGCTGTAAGTTACCGCTTAAGGTCAATTAATGGCAAAAAGAATCAAAGGTGAATTGATGGGCAATGTGTGAAAGAGAACAAGTCGCAGGGATACAGGGGTAGGGATTGCTACCTTAAGAGACAGCATGGAGCTGATGGACCAAATAGCCTCCTTCTACAATATGTATAATGTAATGCATACATCTCAAAATTATTGCTACTGAAGTGAAGGTACTTCCAGTTCTGGAAGTGTGGAGCGAAAATCTTGTCCATAACCACAACACCTTTGTGGTAGTAGCTGCTCACTTTGAAAATTTTGGTGGTTATACAGATTTTATTTGAAAACTGGAAAGCCCTCTGTGGTAAACAGAACTCTGCCACCTTAAGGGGAGAGGGCATTTACTTCCCAGCAGTTCACATCCACCTTGCAGCTCTTGAACATCATTCTACAATTGTGCGTTTTATACCAGGAATGTTCACATTAATCCTGCTGGTGACTGCACAGATTTGTCTGAGGACTAAGCAGTGTGCATAGGTGCTCAACCTATGTTCCAAGCTGCTGGCCATACTTGGGGGGAAAAAAAAAATCAATGAATCAGACCTTCATTCCCACAAAAGGCCCAAAGGTCTGAGACGTCAAGCAAGTGAACAAACAGGACCAGGTTCCTTTGCCCGAAAACTCTAACTGGGGGGAGGGAAACAACACATTTCAGTTAATTGGTAAGCAGATTAGAGAGAAAAAAAAATTTGCCCCAAAAGTGGTGGCATCTGGAACTTCTTAAGCTGAAAGGGCAGAGGAGGCATAAACCTTCCTGACCTTCAAAACACCCCTGGATGGGAACAGAGCACTGTGACCTACTGAGATATGGATCAACCTAAATAGTTTCTTTGCTGGCTAACACAGATGTGATGGGCTGAGTGGTCACCTTTGCTGATCCTTGTTAAATACAAAAGGATTTTCACTGCACCAGAGAAATTTTGTCTACAAACTGTACAGCCCCTTTCCAGACCAATTCGCTAGTGGTGGAAAAACCCATGTACCCTCCATCTCTTGAGTTCTTCATTCAAGTCCCTCTTATACACATCCTGGGCATGCAAGTTGTAGTGGAAGAATGAATCCTGAAGCAGATTTTCCGTGCTATCAGGAAGATCAT
>JAUZTB010000073.1:6102546-6112838 GCA_034780895.1 Rhynchobatus australiae
TCGGTCAAGAGCAGTCTTAATATGAAGGGCAGTATGTCTGAATTTGAGTTGGCTTTGGGACCCACACACAGCTATGTTTGAAATCTCCTGGTGCACAGCATCCAGACTATATGTCTGCAATGTGTTTTTATTTTGGACAGGTTTGATTTGTGGGCTTAGCCTGTGGCAAATTCTCTTCTGTTGTGCTTCCATGTCAAGCTATTATAGAAACTGCCTCACAATCAGGCCTGGATTTTAGTTTTAGTAATTTAAAAATTAAGAATTAGCATCATGCTATCATTTTTATTTACTGTGTAGAAAGATATCTCTGCACGTTTTTCTGAGGTGTCCTGGTCCTTTAACTCCTTCTCTTGGTTTACGCAGGGGCCCATTTGTACACAGAAGCACTGTCCAGTGACGGTGAATGTTTCAGCAATGTTGGTTGAGGGATAAATCTTGGCCAGGATACTAGGAGAGCAACATACAGAACTCCTTCACTCTGGTGCTCTGTGAACTTGGAATTAATGTGTTGAGCGAGACGGTGAATTCACACCATTCTGACTTGAGTAAGAGGGCTTCTACTGAGCCAGAACTTCTGAATATTATCTAAATATGTGATGGTCTAGTTTTAATATTTGATTTCATTTCCAGTGAAGTCTCTGCTTTAAAGTTTTCGTGCTTTTATCCAAATCCCAGTACATAATTAATCCTCTAATTTTCTCTGAAACATTAGCCTCTTATGCATTCCTGATTTCCATCAATGACTGAGCTGTCTAATCCTAAACTCTGGAATTCCCTCAGAAAACCCCTTTGTTCAGTTTTAAGATGATTCTTAACTTTTGCTCTGACACTTGTTCTGTTCTGAATGATAACACTCACTCCCATGAAGGAACTTGGAAAATTTAACAATGTTGAAGGCACTCTAATAATGGAAGTGGTTTCAACATCATCCGAAGTAAATTACATAAAATGAGGCATCTGCTTCCTGCTTTCTTGGAGCATCCCCCACAGGTCATACCTGAACCCATGTTGCAGTTGTTGCCATGTATAATTTGAAGAAGCATTAAGATTTCAGACATTTAATTTGATGTCATTGGTTATGGACATCCAACACTGAGTTCTGTCCTTGCTTGCTGTGAATGTATTCTATATAAAGTTTAGCTCTTAATTTTAGTCTAAAAGGATAATATGTATAGCTTTTTGTACTATTCATATGCTTGGCATCCCAGATACTTTGTGACATGAGCAGTAAGGTTAGCAATGCTATTTAAATTGGGTGTACATCAGGGTTTAAGATTCATTTTCTAGGAGACTCTCCCTGATTTTGGAAAATTTCTCACTTTATGTGCACGGTCTTGGATACAATTTGTACACAATTGTGTGTCTCAGGAGCCACCTCTTGGCAAAGATAGATATTAATGATGAATTTTATCTTCACTTTTAACACACCAGTGCAGCATTTGATCAATTGAGGAAAAAGTATTTGAAGATCAAGTCCTCAGACCTAGCACACAACTCTGTGTACCAGGCAGCAGTGATTCTTGCCCATTGATATACTTCTATGACATGGACAACTTGCAAGGCATCTCAAAACACTGCAAAAATATCACCAACACTGCCTTTGCAAAATGCCCCATATTCACTGGAAGGATCAGTGATCCAATGCTAGTGTCTCTCCCAGGCCAACAGACCCACATTGAGCCCCTAGTTCCCCTCTGGTAAGTTGAGCAGGCCACATCATTTGCAAACCTGCCACCAGACTCCCAAAACTCCTGTCGTAGAAGAACTTACCAGATGGACAGAGAAAAAAATTCAGTAATGTGCTCAAAGTTTCCTTGAAGAAGTGTAACATCCTCTCTAACTCCTGGGAACCTCTGACCCATGACCACCCAAAATGGAGAAGGAGCATTTGGTATGCTATTAAGAACCTTGAGTCTATGCATTGGGAGCACACAGAGGTTCTATATAAGTGGCGGATGTAGTACAGCATCTCTCAGACTACTCACCCCGCTGACCGCCATGTGTGGAAGAGTTTCAGGTTCCCACTTTGGCCTCATCAGCCACAAAACTGGTCTGGAAGCAAATTGTCTTCAATCCCAAGGGGCTGTCTGCAGGAAGAATTAAAGTCATAATGGATATTGGGGTCAAACCACTTTCAGGCTAACAGTGAGGTTGACTCGCTTTCCATTTATACCACTTAGGCTCATATTGCCACCTGCTAACACTGCCAGCATTGGACCCGTCAATTTGCATTGACCAGACCCAGGTTTGATGCCAGATTCCTGGATCCCATTAGTGTAACAATTGATGTCAGTTTCCTGGAATGTACGGTTGGGGGGGTGGGGAGGAAGTCAAAGTATTTGCCTCTGGTGAAATGATTGCGTGTTTCTGGAGCATAGTGTTGGTGCTCAGCCTGGAGGTTGTTCTACCATTTAGTTAGGTCATGACTGATCTATATCTTAACCCTATTTGCCATTCTTTGCTTCCTATTCCAAGTAACCCTTGCCAAGAAACAATCTTTTCATTTCTGACTTGAAAGGTCCATGCCACGTAATGACGTTTCCAGTTGTTTGGAGTGGAAAGATGTCCAGAATGCTGTTGAACTTCCCTGTGATGCTGTACGATTGTTTAATCAGCGCACTATCTGGGATAAAACATTCGAAATAATCGCTGATATGCTACATTTGCACCTTGCTATGGTGCTGCTCAGTACTTGTTTATGTGTAGCATGGAGATCTATCTTATTGAGAATATAATAATTTTTAAGTTGTGGATGTGCATCTTGGATGTTTCAGTATTTGCTTCGTGAATTACAGACCTGTGTTAAAACCACAATTTTAAAATGTCAATTTTGTTTGTGTTTAGTGCAAATTGACCCCTTCATGTTTATTTTTACTCCAGAGGACTGAATGGCCTTTGGGTGAAATGCAGTAATATTTGTTGATTTTCTTTTTTTTAAAAAAAAGACATAATCTTTAGTGCATAATTAAACATGCATTTAATAAACCCAAAGGAACACTGGATATCAGAAGCGCTAAATATGTCCGTCCTTAATCCCATGCAGTGAATAACAGAATCCAGGCCAAAACTATCAGTGATCTGTTTTTTCACTGCTCTCATTTAAAAATAAACTGCACCTGTAGAGAAGCAAGGTGTATTTGAGTGATTCTTCATGGAATGTAATTTCATTGATGCATCAATCCCCTGATTTCATTGAATCTCAAAAATTGGTACACAAACTAATCTACACATGCAAGTGGTGGTTTCCTGTTAAGTGTGTGCAAAGCAAGTATCCAGGGTTAAATAATAGTCAGAGGGGTAAGCAGAGTGGAGATTTGATTTAATTTTTTTTTGGTGAGCATTTCTTTTTAAACTGTAGCTGCAGCTGTATAAAATGTTGATTAGATGCATTTGGAGTAATGTGTGTAGTCCTGGTCACCCCATTACAGGGAGGATGTGGAGGCTTTGGAAAGGGGGCAGGAGTTTTGCCAGGATGCTGCCTGGGTTAGAGGGTATTTACTATAAGAAGAGGTTTGACAAACTTGGGTTGTTGCTGCCAGGGGTAGTGGTGGAAGCAGATACGATAGTGGCACTCAAGAGGCTTGTAGACAGGCACGTGAATGTGCAGGGAATGGAGGGATCTGGATCGTGTACAAGCAGAAGCGATTAGTTTAATTTGGCATCGTGTTTGGCACAGATATTGAGGGCCAAAGGTCCTGTTCCTGTGCTGTAGTGTTCTATGTTCTAAATCATAACGGCCATTTTCTTGTAGGCTGGGGTAGATCAGTCGTGATCATGTTGAAAGGCGAGGCAAGCCTGGTGATCTGCTCCTGTTTTCATATTTTCAGTTGCCAATCCTTTTGAGGAAATAGGTGCAGGGATTTGCTGTACCACCCCAAAGCCACTATTCTGCACAGCTCCAGTGACCTAGGTTCAATCCCAACCATCGGTGCTGTGTGTGTGAAGTTCACATGTCTTCTCTGTAACTGTGTGATTTTTCTCCTTTTGTGCTCTGGTTTCCTCCCACATCCCAAAGGCATTTAGTTTGATAGGTTAATAGGGCACTGTAAATTACCCATACAAGTGGATAGTAGGAAAACACAAGGTGTGTGAGAAAGAATTGGTTACAGGGATGTAAACAGAAGAGGATGGCATTGCTCAGAGGGCTGCCACAGAGTTGACAGTGTGCGTGTCCTCTGTCTTATGAACGACACATGATGCTGTTCTACAAATAAACATGGCTACAATTTAATAATCCCCTGATAATGCTGGACTTGCTCTCTCTACCCCCAACCTTTCTGCATTTGCTCTGTAGTTGACCTGGGCCTGATCTAAGAGGTGCAGTGAGGTCTCTGGTATATTCTGAGGCTTTGGCCCAGAACATCCTTCTGGCCTTTGACAGCTCCCTGCTGTTTGGATGTCTCCAGGAAAGGAATTAAAAAAAAAACATTCATTTAATTAAATCATTTTGAATACTGTTTAAAAATTACATTTTAATTAAAAACATTTAATACTCACATTTTTATCTTGCTATCTTTTAATTATTTATAAAGTAACTCAAGCACTTCCCTATATATGGCTCAGCGATCCCATTCAAAGGAATAAGATTATTGTTAATGCATGTCCCTCCAAGCATAAAGCCTGTGGCCTGGGTGCAGCTTGCACCTGGCCCCTCTCTCCACCAAGTTGCTGCTTGGCCACTGGGCTGAACAGCCAAAAGGAGGGTCAGGTATATCTGCATCTGACCTCCAGATCCTCTTCAACCCACACACAGTGGGTGCCAATCGACCTGGAGCCAATGGTTGCCTGCCGAGCTGCCTATCCAGGTAAACCTATTTGGAGCCATGAATTCTCTTGGCCAAGGCAGATTGGCCTTTGTGCTGTAGAGAATTTAAGATCGGCAAGGAAATTGGAGTTGAGGCCAACAATCAGACATTAATGACTAGACAGCAGGCTGTGGGGATATAGCCCACTATTCCTCTTATTTCTTCCACCCCAGAAACAATGACTTTTGATGAATTCATTGAGAGAGCTGAACTCTGGGGAAGCTCTCTGCTGGGCCCTGGGTACCCTTGAACCAGTGGAACAGATGCCTCAGTTTCGTCCACCTGTGCTGCTTTTGGACTCCAACTCATTTGTGAGTGAGTTGGGTTGTGCAGGTGGTATGTGGTTTGGTAGAAATGTGCACAATGGGTTCTTGCATTCTTGGCAGATGTTGGAGTTGGGTTCTAGCACTCAGTTGACAGGAAGGGGTGATTACAACATTTATAGACCTGCAAGGGATCCATTTGATGGAATAAATAATCCACAAGATTTGTTTTCTTTTGGACAGTTTTTATTTCCTTAAATATATTCCTGTCATTAATAAAACTGTTGCAATTCTACTTCATTTCAAATGATTAAAAACCACGTCTGATGGGTGCTCTTGCTGTGATTGCTTGGGGGATGAAATAGTTCTGTGTTGCTCAGTTGAAAAGCCTCGAAGGAGAAGACTTCCACATTCATTCTCCTGTAGAATGTTTTCTCAGGGTGTGGGAAACTTTCAGATTAGGATAACCCAACAAGCAGTTCTGGACATGGGGGTCATCCACTCTGGTGTTCACTCTATCTGAACCATCGAGTATTTCCAGCATTCTCATAACTACACTACTGCAGTTATTCTTCAGCTGTCACAAGTTTTTCTCTTTCATTGCTTCCCTCTGACCTGATCTCTGCTCACCTCTTCCACATAGGCTGGTTATAATATTAAATGAGGCCATTTGACCAGTCAAATTCATACTGGCCCTGTAGCAGCAATCCACCTAGTCTCATTTTCCTGCCCACTTTCATTTCAGATATTTACCCAGGTCCACTCTGAACACTACAATTGAATCTGCCTCCAGCACTACCCTTGGCAGTGCATTCCAGACTACTGATTTTTAAAGAAAAAAAATCCTCATGTTGCTTCCTTTTTTTATGTCCCTGGTTCTTGACCCTTCCACCGATGAGAACAGTTTTTCTCTGCTGTCTATACCCTTAATGATTTTAAATGCCCCCTATCAGCTGCCCTCATAACCTCCCTGATTCCAGGGAAAGCAATACCAGCTTCTGTAGCCCAATCATATAATACAAGTCCTTTGACCTGGAATCTTTTCTCAAGTCTTTCCCAAAGTCTGATGCCCAGAACTGGACACACTACTCCAGTTGTCACTGAACTAGTGTTTTGTAAAAGTTTGTGACTTGCTTGCTCTGGTACTCTCTGCTTCTATTTATAAAATCCAGAATCTCTTGTGTTATTTAACCACATTCTCAATCTGTTGTGTGTATGTACATGCACCCACACACACTTCGAGTCCCTCTGTTCTTGTACTCCTTTCGCATGCCAGAATGCAACTCTTCACATTTTCTCAGCTTTAAATTTATTCAATCCACCCACTTCAAGCTGTCTACATCTCCTTGAAGTCTGTTACTGTCCTCATTGTTCACTACACCTCCACGTCCTGTGTTATTTGCAAATTTGGAAAATGTGCCTTTTACACCCAAGTCAAATTCATTATTGTATATTAAGAAAAGCTGTGATCCTTGTACTGACTAATGCACATTTTCATCAAGTCCAAAGAACAACTACCTCTGTTTCCTATTATTTTTCTCGTGCTCTTTTGATGTTTGCTATTTCCTCTTTCTCACTTCTAGTCTGAACTTAACAACCTGGTATCTGTCATCTGCTTGTGTTTTCCTGCTCTATTTTACAGTCTCGTCTTGTAAGGAGCTCTAGTTTCAATTTCCCTGTCCTTTTTCTCTCATGGGGATGTCTCTAGACTTGCAGCTGAAACATCTATTTTAGACCTCCTAAAAGGCCTCCCATGGTTCAATTCCAGTTTTGCCTGTCAAACTTCAATTCCAGTTTGCGTGTTCAGAGCTGTTCTCATTACATTGAAACTGGCTCTTCTCCAATTGACTTTTAACCTTGTAGCCGTGTGCATCCTTTTCCACTGCTGTTTTGAAACCTTTAAGACATTATGATTGCTGTTTTCTAGATGTTCCCCCACTGATGCTTGCTCCACGTGGACCAGCATGATCAAGAAAGCTTTCCTGAACATTGTTCAAACACCTCTCCTTCTCCTCTTTGCCCTTAGGTTATCACTATCCCAGTCACTTTTTGTGTTGTGGAAATTCCCCATTTCATGGCTTTTGCGTATCTTTAATTTATCTGCAGATTTTTTTTCCTCTATATCCCTCCTGCCAGTTGGTGCCCTGTGGGATAGTCCCAGTAGTGAAACTGCACCTCTGCTTGTCTCACTGTCAAAGTAAATGATGTTAGTAATTGAACTCCAGGTGAAGACCACCACAGTTTGTTCACTCTTGTTGTATGGATGCTTGGCTGTCTGCCATGCCTACTTTAATTATTAAGGTGCCCTTGATGGATCATTAGCCTCCTGAGTATTGTGGTTTTAGTTCATTGCTTGGCATTTTGAAACTAGGTCTATTTTTATCAGTTTGTTTCCCTTAACATCTTGCTGACCTATTGTTTTTCAATAGGTTTTTGCTCTGGTTGTGACAGTATGTGACCAAGCCAATGACATTTTCTCACTTTTGGTGTTAAGAGACTCTTGTTTAACAACTGTAGAGTGAATTGTCTGTATTTTCTAGTTACAAAATCCTCATATTTATCATGTAATGCAAATGGCTTATTTCATTGAGGACTGGAGATTTTTTTTCTGTGTATTTGGAAAGGTGGACGTGGGTGGGGCAGTGCAAGTGTCAATTCTTATTGGCTGGAGAGGTGGGGCATCCTGTACATCGTGCTGGTTCTAGTTGACCTGTAAGGGCCTTTAACAGGAGTATGGGATGGAGCTAGTTTAGCATGTGAAGGAGATGCAAATAGCTTAGAATGTGCACAAGGGCTGCTGACGAGTCCATTTGCAGAATGCGTGCTCAGGAATATTCTGTAAATTTTCCTGTTGATATGAAGGAGTTTATGCAGCAAACTTTGCTTTGGAGAAAGTCCACCATCTGCCCACTCCACCATAAACTTTGCAGTTTACAGGCATACAGGCCAGGGTAATCTGAGACTCAATCATCTGCGATTATGTTTATACGGGAAAACAGAGTAGGTGTTGATGATGTTGGCAGATGACTGATTATTCAAGGTACAGGGCCCACTTCATTAGACTGAAGTGTGCATGCGTCTCTGTATCTGCTAACGAGAGATAGAGGATAAATTATAAGAATGTGTAATTATGTGCAAATCTGTCTGTTACAGTGTTTAAATTTTAACTTGGAGTGACTCCAGTGGGCTCAGACTATGAAATCTTTTAGGTTCACTGGTTGATCTACGGCAAGTGTGCACCAATTACTGAAGGCGTGATGTTCTTTATCGACTAAGAAATGGGAAACTGGATAAAAGGAAATCCAGGTAGGAATAAAACACTTTAATAGATTGTATTAAGGTATTTGTGTTCAAAAGGATGTTGGTGGTACCTTTGTTCCTATGCACTCTTTGTTTCTTTGGTTGCTATATTCAGATGCTTTCAATTTAAATGCAGTGTCTCTTCCTTCCTGTTATTGTTCTGTATTTGCACCCAGTTCTCCACCCAATGCAGGAACAGAACTCCCAGGGCATTGTTCATAGTGAGTCAGACACACTAAAGTGTGATACCTTATGTGTCTCTGCTACAGTTTGACGGGGCACAAATGTGATACTCAAAGGAACCATGTGCTATCTGCTAGACTTTCATTATCCTCTGGCAATCTCCTGCTGTGTTACATATGGCCCCATGTACTCTAAAGGTGAAGTCAGGTTAAAAAGAGCACTTAGATAGACTTAATGCTCATTTTATTGTCAAATGTTTTGTCTTAATTTTAGTTTTTTTAATAATTGTTCTGCACATATTTAAATAACAGAGCTTAAGGCCAGGGATGGGGTTGTGGAAGCAGTGCAAAGGAATTGATTGGATCATGTTTCCCCATTGGACAATATAAAGAACTGGATAAAGTAGAATTGGTGCATTATGAGGGTAAGCCATAATTATAGCATGGTGCTATGCCTGTTATACATAAAATCCTCAGAAAAAGAAAAAGACAAAGCTCCTTCCACTGCCACCCATTACTCCCTGCTTGACCTTGTTGTTATGATGAATAAAATTTCCTTTGACACTACTCACCTCTTCCAAACTTCTGAAGAGCATCTATAGGCCTGTCCATGCAAGGGTCATTCTTTATTCCATTCTTAGTGAGGTCACCCATTCTCTTTCCTCCTCATTCATTCCTGGTGTGCTGTTGACATTGTGGGTATTGTTTCCTGTTCTCACTCTGAACTGGAAAATTGGATCCAGATTGGTTTTAATTTCTACCTTTTCTTTATCTTTCACTTTTCATCTCTGAGTCCTTCCTTCCTCAACTTCATTATACTGTCATCTGACTCAAGAGTGGGTTCAAAAATTTCAGATAATGTTTATAACCCCTTTGTTTCAAATCTTTCTACTCCCATTTACATCTCTTGTAAAATTAACCTATGTTCCTTCATCTGTTCTGTTGACACTCTATTTTATCTTGCATCATCATCCATTTGCCCTCTGCCCCAACATTACTCATACGCCTTCTATAAAAAGACTCAGGCCACAGTTCAGTCTGATGGATCAACCGGACGGCACAATGATCGCAGCAGGTGGTTCTGCTGCCTCATAACTCTGGTGACCCAAGTTCGATTCTGACCTTGGGTGCTGTCTGTGTGGAGTTTGCATGTTCTCCCTGAGGCCATGAGAGAGCAGGCTACGGTGAAATAAGTGGGGAATTGGGATTAAGTGTTGGAGGAACTCAGCAGGTCAGGCAGCATCCATGGAGGGGAATGGACAGTCGAGGTTCTGGGTAGACTGGACTGGGGTTGGGGAGCAATAAGGTTGGAGGCTGTGGAAATCCCATAGGGATTGTCCGGAGCAAGGTTCTGATCTGGAACCTTTTGACTCTGTTGGTAATTGGTAATTGGTTTATTATTGCCACATGTACCGAGATACAGTGAAAAGCTTTTGTTCTGCATGCCATCCAGACAGATCATTTCAAAACATAAGTACATTGAGGGAAAAACAATAACAGAATGCAAAATATAGTGTTACAGTTACAGAGAAAGTGCAGTGCAGGCTGACAATAAGGTGCAAGGGCTGTGACGAGGTAGAGTGTGAGGTCAAGAGTTAATCTTTACTCATACAACAGATCTGTTCAAGGGTCTTATAACAGTGAGACTGAGCTGTCCTTGAACCTGGTAGTGTGTGTGTGTGTGTGTGTGTGTGTGTGTGTGTGTGTGTGTGTGTGTGTGTGTGTGTGTGTGTGTGTGTGTG
>JAUZTB010000073.1:6112938-6124317 GCA_034780895.1 Rhynchobatus australiae
GTTGCCCTTTTTTTATCCCCCACAATGCGGCTGCTTTTTCTAGAGAGCAAATGTTGATATCTCTATCAATTGGTAGCTAGAAATGGTTGATTTTTATTTTTGCCAAATGCCAATAAGAAACAAAAATCCCACCTCAGACCTAAAACCAAAGGTTTGTCCTGAAAGGTTAAGGGTCAGTGGTTTTGGGGGTGGGGGGGGCGGCTGGAGAAGGTGGTGTGGTGGTGTTGGGATCATTCCAGCTGTGCTCTTTAATGCTTTGATTGGGGTACCAAGAACTCATTAGTAAGGCAGTCAGGCTTGAAATCATGGAGAGGTTTAACTTCCTGCCTCAGCTAGGTAGTTCAGACCAATATCTGAAAATATGTTGTGATCTGAGGATCTCTCTCATGATGTGCCTCTCGTACTGGCCTACTGTGTGTGTACCTGTGAATTCTTAAGTCCTGTGTTACTCAAGGTCAATTTGCAGGAGAAAGATAAACAAGTGTCAATAAATATGTGTGTCGCATGAAGAAATAAAACCTTTAAGAGGGAGTGTCTAAGAGATGGGGGTGGGTGGATGTAAGCTGTGCTTGCCTATACAAGGCTTCCCTGCACATCTGTTGTTGCTTCTGAATGTGTTCTTGGTCAGTGAAGTCATCTGGCTGTTTATAGTGCAGTGTGGATGTGTTTTGTGCTGAATTTCTAAGCAACGTTTTCAAACGAGAAGCACTGTACTTTGACTGTCTGCCCCATCTACTTAAAAAGATGTGTTTACATTGTGCCTTTTACAACTTCAGGATATTCCCAGCATTTCACAGAAAATGAAAGGCGTGTTTTGCAGTGAGTTCAGTGTAGGAAATGTGAAACTATAACGTGAATGGACAGGGTGGAAAGACCGGGTTCCATTTAATCATTTGTGCTTATTTACTGAGAGAGAGGGACAATGGCCCAGGTAATGGGTGCGACTTCCTGCTGTTCATTGATACTCTGCATGCTCTGAAGGGGACATCAGGATCATCAAAAGATAGCACCTCTGATCTTTGGAATGGAGCTTAAATTAGTAACTTTCTGATGCCAAGGCAAGGCTTATAACACTAAATCATGGCCAGTGCAATTTTATGAAGGTATGTTCTTTCCATGATCTGATTTTTTTCGTTTAAGCTTTTTGATTGTGGAGAGTGTACGTGACACATCACATGGAGGTGACCGATGTGACGGTATGGAGGTGGCTTTGTCCTGTGTTCATTTCTGAGAGGGAGTAATGGAACAAAGGGGGAGCTTTGTTCTTCCCCGGCTCAGCTGGTTGTGTTGTGATAGAATTGCAAATAGGGAGAGAAGGAATGTTTCCTTCCCCAATGCTGTGCACTGCAATAAAGCACAGAAAATGCCATAAACACTCAGCAGGTCAGGCAGCACCTGTAGAAAGAGAAACCAAGTTGATGTTTCAGGTCAAAAAGCCTTCATCAGATCTGGCCTTCACTTTGTACACCCCGATAACCTGTTCTTTCTCAGCTGCAGTTACTCAGTGAAATCACTGGTAGCCCATGTTTTAAATAAGCAGTAAACATTTACTGCCGTTTATATTTACCTTTGTTTGTTTTGTTGTGCCATTTATGTATAATTTGTTATTTTATGGTCATGTTTGTAATGCACTGTACTGCTGCATAAAGCTAATCTTCATGACCTTTGTACCCTGGGTATGTATGTCCATGACAACAAACTTGAACTTGATGTCTTCTAGACTATACAAAACTGGACGTATGGCCTAGAAAAACAAGGGACTGGACAATCTGAACAACACCATTAGATTGGGCAGCTGTACACTAGTATTTTCAATGTTCCTACCACTGAATAATGTGCAACTTTCCACTTTCCCATGGTATGCGGATACTTCACTGCTACGTTGGGACCATGCTAAAATCTAACTAGACTACATCCCTTTCATGACTCAGGAATGCAACATTAATGTGTAGTGTCAGTGACTGGATTGAGATCCAGAAATGAATTGTAATCTATTTTCTAGATAAATTTGCAGAACTCGGGTTCACATTTTATCTTTTCTGAATTAAAACTAGACAACTTGTGCAATTTCCAGGAGACTAGTTTCCCCTTTTGATATTATTGCAAACCTCTCCCATTTTAAGTTGTGGTTTTCGCCAATCATTATCTCTGTTTGTATTGGTGTGTAATGGTAAATGTCGCAATAGATTAGGTTTGATTAATTACTTGACTCCAAATACATTCACAGTTGCTTTCTATTTACTCTACCAGGCAATACTGTCTGGTTAGAGAAACAAAGGACCGCAGATGCTGGATTCTAGATGAATCTGCCTGGTTCCTCTTCTCTGCTTATCTGTTACAGTCAATTCCAGGATAAGGTTACTGATTTAAATTTAAGGTGAGGTCTGAATTTCACTTGTAAGGAACACTGATCATTTGTGTAAATGATCTCCATGGCGCTCTTGTTTTACTGTGTAATTTGCATCAATGTCCTTTTGATGCTTTCAAAGGAACATCTTAAAAACCTATTATCGATGTGTTATCTGTCAAATTGCCTTAACATCAACTAATGCTTGTTCAGCAGTAATGCTCATTAAGGAGTCTGCATCAGCTTTATCCTTGTGATGTCAATCGTGCCCACACTTGTTATTGTAGAGACCAGAAAAACTGCAAATGAGAAGTACCCAATAATAGCTGTTCTCCTGGCTCTGAGAATATTGCCTCTAAACAAAGTGACAGCTCAGTCCCACATCTGGGTACTGAGGGCGAGGGTATCTATGTGGCTCCAGAGCTACATTCGGACTGATTATAAAGTATTCAACAGGTTCACCTTTCTTTATCATTTCAGGCTCAATAATAAACCTTTAGCTGCTCTATGCACAGCTGTACTAGTCCTAGTGCTCTACAAATTAATTATGATATAAGTTGGTTTCTGGTTCCGATTTTGATAAATTCCTTCTTAATTTTAAAACATTATAATTGATAAAAGATCTCCCATGAGTGATGTTCTAAGACTTTGAAGAAGCTGCTCTGAGAGGAACTTCTGAAAGGATGAAAGATAATAGTTAATTGAATTCTAATCAATCCCTTGCATTCTATTAACTTTTATCCTTTCATCCTATGACCTGGACTTTGGGGAATGTTCATCTAATTCCCTGTGTTGCCTCCATCTACTGCCAAATCTCTGAATGGTTTCCGCTGCCAAATCTCTGAAGGGTTTTGCACAAGTTTATAATGGATGTGTGTTTGTAAGCTTGGAGCAAAGCTTGGTCTCCCAGCCCTGTCTTTTCATGAAGAAGATCAAAGTTGCATCTCTTGGAGCAAAGCTGAAACTTAAGTGGAATTAAAAGCATTGATGTTGTACCCAAGGGTATTTAGTGGCAGATTAACACACCTGACCGTAAATGTTGTTGATTGACATAGCAGCCTGGGGTATGGGTTATTTGACGCAGCAGTTGGGTTGGTATGGTGTGTATTTATTTGTGGTTGCTAATATCTGGACTTTCCCTGAATGAAACCTGCAGTGATGATTTAAGTATAGATGGTTATTTTTGTTTAAAGTTTTCTCCTCCATTTGTTTAGCAGCCAAAATCTGCCAAGTTACAAGCAAGAGATGTTGTCCATTCTTCATCCAAGCTGGCTAGTTTGGTTGAGCAGTTGGAGACCAATGAATGGTGCTGTGAAGCAATCAGACAGCTGCTGTGATTTGCTCCTTCCTCTAGATGAAATGGAATGTTTCATGTTTCATGTTTCTTGGTAAATTGAAATTGGGAGAAACTCTCAGAATCTCGTAAAATATATCTCCTGAAAATGTGCCCAATTGTTTTGTGAAAACTCTTTTAGTGGACCTAAGATACATGGAGGCACAGAGAATGCAGATGCTGGAATCATCTGGAGCAAAAAACGAGCTGCTGGAGGAATGGCAAGTCAAGCAGAATCTGTGGAGGCAAAGGAATACCCAATGTTTCGGGTTGAAACCCTGCATCAGGATCCAGCATCTGAGATCTCTTGTGTCTCCAGCAAGTAGAAAAATGGAGTTCTGAGTTTGGGGGTTTATTTGGTATGTTCTTTTGCAACACTTGAAACTAAGTGTTAAACTGTAAGTTATAGACATAAAAATGCCAATTCTGGCCATATCAATCTGGGGAATGGTTTTTGTTCCTTTCGTGACATGACTACTAACTTGTCCAATCCTTTGCTCTCCCAACTTGTGCCTATTCCAGCAGCACTCCTGAAACAGTGATCAGAAATGGCCCATGTTATCATATTTGAATTTGAACACTAGCAGCAGCACCCCATTGGTCAGCAGCCACCACCATTGCTTTGAGACTGGGCCCACACGTGATCTTTCTGGAATCTAATTTAAAATCAGTCTTGTCTCTTTCCAGGTACCGTGGCTTCATTCTGGTGCTGACCTTCCTATTTTACGCCAGTTACCATCTGTCTCGCAAACCCATCAGCATAGTCAAGGTATGTGACTGATCAGATGACGGCAGTGGACTGTGTCAAGTTGAAAGAAATGTGGAGAAACATTTTGTCCACCAACAGAAGCATCAGTCATTGAATAAAGCCACATCCAGTCCAGATAACGTGAAGCCTGTACATCTAGAACTGAGTCACAGTTTCCAGATGCAGGACCATTTAGTGGTAATAGTTGTACAGAGGGATAGTGGTTGAATATAGCGGCTGAAGATCTGGATTATTGATCTGAAGATGAGAGTTTGAACGAGCCACACACCCGGGGAATATAAAATAATTATTCTCCAAAACCAGCAAACGTGACCATGGAACTAGTGTGTTGTCTTATGCTACCGATCCCCTTCAGACCTGTCATCCTTACTCAGTCTGGTCTATACGTGACTCCAGACCTTAACCAATGTGGTTGACTTTCAACTGCTCTCTGAAGCAGCTGAGTAAACCATTACATTTGGGAACAATACATGAAGGTCCAGCTCGCGATGAACACATTGACTAAATGTGTATAATAAAATGGATACCAACCTTTGGAATTCTTGGAGGGCGGTGGTTGCTCAAGGTTCTTGGATTCAAGAACTCAGGTTCTTGGATTCTAGAAAATTGAAGATGAGGAATTATCTGGGGAAAATAAACAAGTTTGACGATGACCCATGATCTTCTTGAGCGAGAGAGCAGACCTGAGGTGTAAGAACCTGTTTCTGCAGATTCTTATGTGAATGTTCTGATGTTCTCCAGTACTGTCTGACCCCAGTTCTACTTCCATTATTCAAGTGCCTAATTCCCTTTTTCTAAATGAGTTAATCACTTTATGAGCAGCTTGTTCAGAGTGTCTTTGTGTGTTTCTTGGTTACGGCACATGAAGTGTGGCTATCCTGTAGATTCAGGGATCACTGCAGGTGGGCCTTGCAGCAACTGGAGCCACCCTTCAGTGGAAGGGCCTGTCACAACAGCCAAGTCCCATCATGAGTGCTGAATACAGGGCTGAGGGACTGCATGCCTCTCCACTTAAATGGGTTGTTATAGCTGGACTAAGTGGAGCTTAAGATCTGGCTCACTGCTCTCAGGATGTGACCTCTGTACCTGCACCTACTTTCTGGGCTGCAAAGCCATGACTGTAAAATCTGGTGACGATGGCACATTCTTGATTTGGCATCAGTACGGGGGTCATGAGTTCATGACCCATTGCAGATACCACTTTCAGCAGTGTCATTTTTGGAATGAGACACCAGGCTGTCTTGGAGCAACACACACAAAAAAAAAACTGGAGGAACTCAGCAGATCAGGCAGCATCTATGAAGGGAAATGGGCAGTCAACGTTTCGTGTCGAGACCCTTCATCAGGACTGGACTTGGAGGTGGTTTCAAAAAAAGGGGATCTTCAGATGTACTGGCCACAGTTCAATCCACAACCAACGATGACAAAAAATCTACTGTTATGAAGATTTTGGGGAAAAAGAAAGCCTCTGTGTTGTAAGTGTGAGATATCAATGAGGTAAAACCTTGGCTAATTTTCATAAGAAAATCCCAAAAGCATCAAGCAGTATTAGGCATTTTATCATCATTGTTTGGCCCACCAATCCAATTCCAACTCTCTTCTTTCCCCACCCCAACCGTTTCCCTTTTAATCTATTCTCTTCTTCACACAGCTTCACCGCCCCCCCCCCTCCCATTTTCCTGCCACTTCCCTATACTAGAGATAACTAGCCGCTGTAAATTAACCTTTGGGACATGGGAGGAAACCAGAGCACCTGAGGGAAAACCCACACAGTCAGAGAGAGAACATGCAAATTCACATGGACACCACCAGCGGTCAGAATTGAACCCAGATCTACTTGCTGTGCCACTGGTGCCACCTCAAGTTTGAAACCTACTAAGTGCATAAAAGCTTCTGAAGAGTTTCTCAGTGATTCTGAGGGAGGGAGATTGGTCCATGGGTTTTTGGTGATGAGGTATCTTTGGTCCTGGGGGGGATAAGTCTTCCCTGAGTCTGATTCATTTACCCTCGTGCATGTATTAAATATTTTAAGAAGTCCCTGACTCTTGGGGAGGTACAATAACAACATGCAAAAAACATTTGTGCTGGTACATGGATAGGAAAGGTTTAGAGGGATATGGGGAAATGGGACTATCTTAGATGGTCATCTTGGTTGGCATGGATGAGATGGGCAGAAAGGCCTGTTTCCGTGCTGTTACTCTGACTCAGTGACCTGGTGGTGTATCACCTTCTGCAGCCTTCCCATATTTCAGTAGCTCTATGCTGCCTGTCAGTTCCTCCGTGGTAAACGGGTGGGGTAGGTCTATGACTAATCTATACTGTCATCCATAATAAATGAATAACTACTGGCACATGCTATATCAATGAGGGAACAGTGTGAGTCAGTGTCTCGAGGAAAAGCAGTAAACCTGATGGGAGTAGCTTGTGGGACAGCCAAGGCTGATTCTGTAAGATGCCTCAACCAAGCTGGTGCTGAGCACGGTTGAATTATTAAGGTTGACAGTACCAGTGCAGTACAAGAGATGTTAAATGGAGACCCTGCTCTCTCTGAACAGTGGAATCCTTCCCCACATCCTGGCCAACATTTAAGTTTCCTAGTTCTAGTTAAATATTCAACATATTGCCTCTGTTGTTGGTCCGTTTGATTGTGGAGCTCTGGATGTCCTTTGGCACAGCTGCTTCCTGAGGAGACCCGAGTGAAGTTACATATCTGCCCTTCCACACCATGGGTCACAGGTACTGGGTTTACATGTAGATGGATCGCTCTGCAGCTGTAAGCTCTGAAGCAAAACCATGCCTTGTTTGGAGACTATAACCTGAAGATTGACTCACTTATTTTCACCTCTTTCCTCCTGGTACACTTTCATTCTTTCTAGTGCTCTTACTGGCACCTGGTGGTACGAGGTCAGTACTGCAGCTGAGTATCTGGCCGAGTGTGGCTGAAATATGATTTTTATTATCTTGCTACAGAACAGTAATCCGCAGCAGGAATGATTGTAAAACTATGCATAAATCTGAGTCCATACATTCGCCCACCTTGTGTTGCAAACAGAAGTAGGCTGTTCTTTAATAAAATCGGCTTTTCTACAGTCTTTGCAGCAGAGCCATCTAACAGGTCAGACAGCCTTTTGCATAAGATACAAGGAGCAGAATCAGGCCATTCAGCCCATTGAATCTGCTCCACCATTCAATCATGGCTGATTTTTTTTTCTTCAACTCCCTTCTCCCCATAATCCTTAACCCCCTTGCCCATCAAGAACCTATCAATCTCTGCCTTTATGGATGGATTTTTTCCCCCCAGATACTTTGGGGCCTCTGTGGGGTGATTTTTGACTGAGTAATGATGTAGAAGCGTCCAGACCAGCACTGTGGAGTGGTGTAAAGTTGGCCTTGTCCTCATGGCACAGTTTAGTTAACTTCTGCTTGCTACACTACAGTGAATGTGCTGTACTCCTGACTGACGTTCCTTGATCTTCCTTTTCAAATCCTTTTTTAAACTGTAGAAATGTCTAACTTCTCAATGAATGGATGACTCAAAAGTAGGTAATACAGGCCAGTCGAGCAGTCGTGAGGAAGGGTTCAACAAACTATCTGCTGGAGGGACTCAGTGGGTTGAGCAGAGTCTGTTGGGGGAGAGGGGGAAGGAATTGCTGACGTTTCAGGTTGAAACCCTGTATCAGGATGATGCTGCTCGACCCTCTGAGTTCCTCCAGCAGATTGCCTCCTGCTCCAGATTCCAGCACCTGCAGTCTCTTGCATCTCCTCTGAGGACGGGTTGCCTTCCACAGATGCTGCTTGACTGGCTGAGTTCTTCCAGAATTTTCTGGTTTTGTTTCATATTCCAGCATAAAACATAAAACATTACAGCACAGTACAGGCCCTTCGGCCCACAATGTTGTGCCGACGCTTTATCCTGCTCTAAGATCTAACTAACCCTTCCCTCCCACAGAGCCCCCCATTTCTCTATCATTCATGTGTCCAAGAGACACATGAAGAGCATCTGCTGTTTTAATTGTTTTCCATTAATGGATAACTCTACCCACTACTGGTTTGGCGGAATGCTGAATGAATTTGGATGTCTTGAGCTTGGATGGGGAAGTGGGACGTGGACAACCTTCTCCCAAAACAGGTGGTTACTTTTATCTTTCACATCCTTAGTGCTAACAAAAGCATTCAATTGTTTTCCCAGAGTGAACTCCACAAGAATTGTTCAGCAATCGCTGGTCATGGAAACAAAAGTCACCTCGACAATGATACGTGGTGTGACTGGGCTCCGTTTGGTGAGAGTCTCTCTTCATAAGTACTCTGTCCACAGGAAGCATTTCACCAGAACAAAAAAAACAAACTCGCCCTCATTTCCACATCTTGAGGTGTGCATAAAAAGGCTCATCTTAAATTTCCTCGACTTTTTATTTCTTGTTATTTATATCCACTCTATTTGCCAAACTCAACCATTTATCATTAGTGAACCAGTGGTTTTTGTAACAATCCAGTTACCTTCATTGTCATTGTGAAGCTAGCCTTTAAATGACCAGATTTACTGAAATTACGATCTGTTGTGGCAAGATCAGAACTTGTGAAGCCTTGTTAATTCAGCACCCAACCACTACGCTGTCAAATTGTGCCCCTTGACTGGATTGTGTATCTGTATGCCACTTTAGTGATATGCAAGTTGTTACTAAATACACTAGGGTCTTTTCCTCTTTCACTATTACATTACCATTTTTGTCTAGGGCTCCTGGGGAACTCTGCTGACTTGCCTCAACCTATAGAGTAAAAGTGAATCTAGTGCAGAGTTTGGGGATGTGACATGATTTTAACCTTCAGTAGGAAGGGTTAATGCTGCTGTAACTGAGGGAGAGTCCTGTCCTCTAAGGCCAGCGGTAGTTCCGTTTGTGGCAGTGCTGCAGTTCTTGCTAGATTGAGTCACCTCCGGGAACCACGCCAGGAAAGTGTTGCTTCACTTACTGTGAATTTTTTGTAAATTGTATTCTGCATCATGCATTTTTTCAAAGGAAGATCTGTTTGGGACCAATATAATGGAGGTGGTTTGACTGACTTGTTCCCAGCTCTCCAAAGTGCCCCAGATAGACCACCAGAGCTGTGTGCATTGATGGGCTTTGAGTTGTGGTACTGCCTTTCATATGAGCATTTACCTGGTGTGTGTGTGTGTGTGTACTACATTTTATTTAGAAGTAGGAACTATGACTGATCGTAACTATTGGTGTGATTTACTAATTCCAACAGAGGAGGAGGTTGTTTGGTTCCTTAGGTCCCCGTAAAGTAATCCCATCGGTACCGTTCTGCCTCATTTCCCTCTAGTCTTGCAACCTGTTCTCTCTCTCACATCATCAACTCTGCGTTTGATTCCTTTTGCCACTTCCCTTCACTAAGGGATAATTGACAGCATGTCGTTGAGATGTGGGAGTAAAACAGACACCCAGGGAGAACCCATGCAGTCAGAGAGAACGTGCAGACACTGCACAATCAGCAGCTGATGTTGGGATCAAGCCCAGGTCTCAGGAGCTGTGAGGCAATGTTGCTAACTGCCGTGCCACTGTGCCCCACCCCTCCCCTGCAGAATGATTTGTTTCTTCCACTACATGGTGGACAATCGAACAGGTACCTCATGGTCCTATGTGACTGCTCCACAGTAGGTGAGTGATAAGACGAGTGTTGAGGATGAGCCTACAAAGCAAACAACATGGTTAATGTTAAATTAGTAAGTGATTAATAAGCAGTACAACCATTCATACAAAATGTTTCCACTCTTTATCAAACCCCAGAGAGCAATGACCACTGCAACCTTCCCATATAAAATGGCTCTTCAAAATGCATCCTCTCATTCCTTGTGTTGTAAAGCCAGTCATATCCACCTTTGTCGCACAGCTGTCAAACTCCTTGATTGACTCCAAGCACTGTTGGATTAATGAATAAGCAAGAGTAACAATCTCTCTTGAAAATTAGACTAGATCAATAACTATTTGTGCGTTAGCAATGCCGCACAATGTTAGTCCAGTTGATGTTGGTAAAGGTCAATGTCATCTCCCAGCCAGTTTGTCAGGACCCAGCCAAAATGTCAAGTTAACTAAATACAATCAAGGACATGTACGTCAGAGTGTTCCTTTTTGAGTAGTGCCTTTAGTGTGTGTTTATTCCTGAACTTCGCATAAACCAACGTGTGTGCTGAGTACAAAATGGGAGAAAGAGGAAACTATCAAAAAGTTGCATTTTCTCCTGTAACCTCACAACTGGGAGAAGATCCAGCCATCAAGAAGACCCGTCCAATAGACGGCAGCTCCAACGGTCCTTGGGCATTCCTGTGGAAGTTGGCCAGCAGTCCAGGTGCGACCGGTTGAGTTGGGCAGCCTGCCCCAGCTGTTGCCTTTTAAGGAATCGAACCTGCAATGTGTGAAGTGACCCTTCCAGTGGAGGGTCTTCGACCTGAAACATTAACTCTGTTACTCTTTCTGTAGACGCTGCCTGACCTGCATTTTGTTGTTTTGGATTACCAGCATCTGCAGTTTTTATTTTTGTTCAAGTTGTAATATTCCTGTAGCTTCTCAAGAGGACATTGTTTATGCACTGGTACCACTCTAATGCTATCAAAGCTTTGCTTTGTTAGAGCGCTCTTGGTCCTTCAGCTCAAACACACACCAGTATGTTCCCACTGTATGGTTTAAAAAAGGCAACCACTCTGATTGCCCACCCCTGTCCTGGAAACCTGGGTGTGACCCCCAGCCCTCCACTGATGCTCCCACATCTGAGGTGCCCACTGCTGGGAATTATCAGCAGCCGTGCAGCATGTTGACAAACCACCTGGATGTTCCGGTCTCGCTCATCAACCTGTCGGCACGTGGAGCAGCTGCTGCCAGTCCCCTGCAATGGCCACACTCACTGTGCCCAACACTAGCCCTGAGCCCCACATCT
>JAUZTB010000073.1:6433307-6443779 GCA_034780895.1 Rhynchobatus australiae
CACCTACCTTCCCCCTCTCACCTGGACTCGCCTATCACCTGCCTGCGTGTGCTCCTCTCCCTCCCCCTACCTATTTATTCTGGCTTCTGCCCTCTTCCTTTCCCGTCCTGATGAAGGGTCTCAACCCAGTACGACGACTGTTTATTTCCCTGCATAGATGCTGCCTGACCTACTGAGTTTCTCCAGCATGTTGTGTGTGAGTGATAGCATTCCTGTTTGGCTACAATCTGTAGAAGATTGAGCTAAACTCTAGTTTTACCCAGCAACTGGAATCAAGAATTTCAGTTTCAGAATACCGTGCTGACTTTGAGATCTTAAAAATCCCAGTATGAACATTGATGCTCTGCATCAAGACAACCAATTCAGAGTGCTTGTCACACAGGCAGCAATACAGGGAAGTGGCTGGATGGATGGGGTTACTAACCTCAACAGTGTGAGGGAGCTGGATACCATGGGGGAAATCAGCTCGGGATTGTAGCTTTATCTCTTAAATTGAATCTTTGATCGGACTACAGTGGGGACAGTAGGAGGGAAGAGGTCAGAGTAGTGTCTGTGACGGATAGGAGGTATGCGCTGTGTGTGTGTGTGTTTGTGTGCGCGCAGCAGAGCAGCCCCAGCAGATCCTGGTCTCCAGTTGTCTTGCACCACCTTGCCGTTGGACAACGTGTTGCTCTGTCATGACCATATAGTACCTGGTGTGTGCCAACCATCCACATTAATAGAAATTCCCACACCATTCCTCGGAAATGGAGTGGAAGCATGTCACCCTCGACCCTGATGGACAGCCAGAGGAGGAGGAGGTAATGATGAGAGGGTGCTTGGCTCAAAACTTTCCAATCACATGATGTTGTTTCTTATGAGGAAGAAGTGTTCTGGGAGGGGTGGATATTGACATTGTGTCACCCAGATGCAGTTTGTGCCACTGTTATCATATCGTATCCTGTTCATCAGTGGCAGGGTTAGGAAGGAAACCTTTTGAGAAACGGTTTGAGTCCGTCTCCTTGTTAGTAATGGCCTGAAGGATACCCAAGACATCTGGCCCCCTCATTAGGGAAAAGACAACAGTGTCTGAAAAGAGAAAGGAATGTTGCCGAAACACAGTGTGAGGATTTCTTCCTGCTGTAAGACAATTAACAGACTTGAGGGCCAGAATTTATAAACATTTCAAGCAAAAATATTGTCAAGTGTTAAGTAAATAGTATTTATAATTATGAAACAATTTGGCCTAGAAATTCATCTCTGGTTGATAATGCTTAACATGTGAGTGGGCTGCACTCCTCCTCCTTCTTTCCACAATCATTCCATTGAAATCACTGTAAGTAATTCTGGAGGCATGGTACAACATGTTGATGCAGTATTTGGCATCACCGATGGAGTGACTGGGAATAAATTCCTAAGCACTTGTCTAATTAAAGGGACACAGGTCACAACCACAAGAAAGCAAATTTTGATTGATTGCAAATGGCTCCTCAAAGCAGTTATAAATACATTCGTCATCTGAGTAGTTCAGTGGAAGGAAAAGGACTTGTACAATGTCATTTAAGATTTGAGAGGCAACGACACTTATTATACAAAGTAGTTCGCCAGTTTGGATGGGTGAAGGCTGGGTGTTCTGTGAAGTACTGTACACAGTATTGGTCTCCATATTTTCGGAAGAATGTTAATGCATTGGAAGCGGTTCAGAGAAGATTTACCAGATTAGTGCCTGGAATGAGAAAAGGTTGGATGGGTTGGGCTTTTATCTGTTGGAGTTGAGCGGTGACTTGATTGAAACATACAAGATCCCCAGAGGTCTTTGGAGGGGCAGCAGTGAATGTTTGTAGATTTTCCTTGTTGTGATGGAGCGAATAACTCAATTCAACCATATCAGCAACAACTTGAATTGCGTTCCACCTTTAACCTAATAAAATGATTGCAGAAACTTTAAGTGAACAGAGTTGATCAAAATTTGGCATTGAATCAAATAGCATTAGGATGATGCAAGCAACCTAATGCTTACTCAAGGACACATAGAAAGAGTAGAGGTAGGACTGTTTACGGAGAGAATTCTAGGTTGTGCCTGAGGCAGCAGAAGTTGTTGAGTGTATAAATTAAAAAGTACTTGATGCAGAAGTGGGGAATTTTTGGTCATTTGTGGGACAGGAGGAAGCTGCAGGAGATTCCATGGGGATTTGAAAGCAATGACGAAGTATTGCCAGTTTGGTTGACTTCAAGATATGCAGGGTTCAAAGTAGAATGCTAACTAGAGGAGCATTGGAATATTTAATATCAGCTGAGTTCTGGAAAATGGCATTGAAGTAAGTTTATTTAAGAATAATAGTTGCAAGTTGGCAAGTCCAGTGGGACAGTTATAGAGTTATAGTTTTTTACACAGTTAGAAGTCTTGAGGGGCTTGGAACCCAGACATAACTATACTGAAATAAATTTAGGCCTTGCTCTGAAAGCCTCTGGGTGAGTGTGTTACGTGCTGTCAGTTGAAAAAGCACAGACACCTGATGTGTTAGATTGTATAAAATGAACTCGCCGAAGTCTGATTAGTCATTTCAGTGTTTTATGGAGGTGATTACGTTAATTGCAAATTGGCACCCGTTTTCCATGCTGTTCTAGGGAAAACTGCAGGCTGCTTTCTGAAAGCAGGGAATGTGAAGAAAGTAAATGTTTTCTAAATACTATTGAACTTCAATCCCTGCTATTTTCCTCAAGAGTTTTGACAAGGGGTGAGGAATTGAAGGTTGAAGCCAAGGTCTGTGTTGCCACCATCTCTCTTGGAAGTTGCATTCAGCTCCAGCTCACAGTCTGATATGAAATACAGACGTTTAGTGCAAGAATGAGGGGAGAAAACATGCTGCCTCAATTCCTTGCTCCTCCTGGGAGCCGTGGACAGCTGGAATTTGGACCGATCAAACTTGTCTGAATGCTGGTCTCGTTTAACGCTTTGCTCCCCGGTTAAAATGGAAGTCCTTGAGACTCATCACCAAAATCTGAACCCTGTGATTGAGGGGAGATTGTAATGATGTGGGAGAAAATCTAATTGTTCTGATTGTGAGGAAAGGACATAGTAGGCATTTTTAGAGCAATTTACTGGGGACTTCCAAAGACAAATGACTTCATATTGTCAAAGTTTACTTTTATAATTTTTACTGAAGTGTTGTAAATATTGCACATTTTAATTTTGTAAATGATTCAACTACACTATCATAGAGTCAGAGTAACACAGCATAGAAATGGTTCTTCGGCCCAACTATTCCATGCTGACCATGGTTTCCACCAAACTAGTCCCATTTGCCCATATTTGGCCCATATCCCTCTAAATCCCTCCTAGCCATGTACATCAAATGTCTTTTAAGCATTGTTAATTTATGTGCCTTAACCACTTCCCCTGGAAGCTCATTTCATATATGCACCACCCTCTGTGTGAAGAAATTGCCCCTCAGGTCCCTTCTAAATCTTTCACCTCTCACCTTAAACCTATGCCCTTTAGTTTTTAGATCTCATTCCCTAGGAAAAAAGACTATATGCACTCACCTTATCTATACTCATGATTTTATACACCTCAGTAAGGTCACCCCTCGATCTCCTATGTTCCAAGGAATAAAGTCCTAGCCTGCCCAACCCCTCCCTATAACTCAGGCCCTTGGGTCCTGCCAGAACCCTCGTAAATCTTCTCTGCACTCTTTCTAGTTTGATGTCTTTTCTATAACAGGGTGACTAAAACTGCACACAATACTCCAAGTGTGGTCTCACCAATTTCTTGTACAACTGCAACCTAACATCCCAATTCCTATATTCAGTGCCATGACTGATGAAGTGCCAAAAGCCACCTTCACCACCCTGTCTACATGTGACACCAATTTCAGTGAACTTGTTCTCCTTGGTCCCTCTGTTCCACATCACTTCCCAGGGCCTGGTCATTCACTGTATTAGTTCTACCTTGGTTTGACTTCCTTAAAATGCACCACTTCGCCCTTATCCAAATTGAAAGGCATTTGTCAATCTTTGGCCCACTTACCCAGATGCCTCATAATTTTTGATAACCACCTTCTCTGTCTATGATACCACCTATTTTAGTATCATCTGCTGGAGGTAAGCTGGATCTTTCCTCATTAACAGAATTATAATAGTTTCTAGTGTGGCAAATTTATCTCATTAGTTTCCATGTCATCCGTTTAGTGTGCCATTTGCTCCAGTACTGATCCCCTGATAGGCCACTGCTACCATTTAGTTAGTCATACAGAACAAGATTATGCAGAGTTAGTTGGTATCCCAAGGTATGGAAGTTGAGATGCTACAGTTGACTTCCATCTCTGTCACCTTGGCAGTAGGAAGTGTTTCTCTGTTCTGATCTCCAACTGGTGGATATATGGATTGAATAACACGAGCAGTGAAGTGGATGTGCAGACAGAATTACTTCATTAGTAAAGCAGATATCATTGCATAGCCTGCTGGCATGCAGCACAAGACTCATCAGCCTTGGGTCGAGATGCTTTAAAAAGTGGAAGCTAAACAGTAATAAGGGAAAAGTACTTGTTACATCGCCTGTCACGTGCTTTGAGAGAAAGAACAAGCACCTATTTACTTAAAAGAGTGGAGGCAAACTCATCAGCTCCCTATGAACTCTTTCTATTTGCTCTTTAATGTTAAGGAGATCTCCCATCGGATTTTGTGTGTGTAGTTGGAGATAGGAGATGAGGATTCTTCAATTTACTTGTCTAGGTGCAGCCTCAAAGTTTCAATGTTAGCATCACTTGAGTACATCACAGTAACAGAAGCAGTACATTACATGGCTGGTACAAAATTGAAACCTGATTATCAGCATTAAATGAGATTGAAAGAGCAGATATAATTATAACCCAAATCACTGCCGTACGTATATAACACACCTTTAAAATAATGTACGTCTTATAATGCTCCACAGGGATAAGAAATAAAAGCTGTGGTGGTTGTATTTAGGAGCTGACTGAATGAATGCCTGATAGAAGAGGCAGAGTTTGAAGAGTCTGAGGAACACTTGGCAAAGGTTGAGGACTGTGGGACCAAGGATCGAGTGTGTACAACTAGTTCCAGTGTGTGAAGTGGAAATTGCTGGAGTCAGTCTCTGAGATGGGGAGGAGGTAGTGCAAAGTGAAGTATCTTGGGTTGCTTTGTATGTTAGAGCCAATGGTCCAGATCTTGCTGACATGTTTCCCTGTATGGAATCATGTCTCTGGTTTCTGCCTGGCCGTCCTAAATGCAGCCTATTAATCCTGCTGTCCCAAAGCACCCTGATCTCCAGTAGCGTGGTTTGGATGGCTGTGAGGGGGGATCCTGCCCCAAAAACTGCCCTGAAACCTTAACAGCAGGCAAAACCCTGTCTTTACAGCTTTGTTGGTCATGAAAGCTTTTTAGCGGATTTTAATTGATTTTAAATATCTCTGACATTCAGTGATATTTTCAAAACCGTTAACATTGAAGTAAATAGTTTGAAGACCTACTTTTAATTTTTAAAAAATTAACAAAACAATAATTAAACACATTAAAGTGAAGTGAAATAATTAAATAAAAGTAACTTGCCTTCCCCATTGCCTCTCATATGTAGCCTTGTAATGCCCAATAAAATAAATAGGGTCTAACCTCTGCAGCGTGATTGTGAACTTTTGGATTTAGTTGGCTGTGAGAGTATTATTTTTATTTAAATCCCTCCAATATTCCATTGCTGCCAAAAGTGGGTTCTGCTCAATTTAAAAACTCAGTGAAAAGTATTTCTGTTTCAATTTTCTTCTGACAAAGATCATTCTGGGAAATTTCAAGATTTGCTCAATAATGCAGTTTATTCCCAACCAGAGTAACTCTGGTTAACTCCTCTTTTTTCATTGTGGGATTTACAATCTTCATCTACCCTCGGGTCTAATGGAAACAAGTACAGCAAGCAGGAGAAAACTCATTCAATTTACTCATGCAGTTTCTTCTTAAAGAAATGCATGTTCTGTGTTTATAACAGCAGTTATTTTCTTTTCGATGACCCATTTTGATTGGATGTAAAAAAGAGAGTTACTTTCAGATAGCCTGAACCAGAATTTGTTACAACAAATTATTGAATTAACAGCATGAATTGCAGTATGTGCCCTAATTTGTGCAATACCTCACAAAAGAGATCCATTTGTAAGCCCTGGGCAGACTGTAGTTTACACAGGAAGAGCGATCTGGATCCCTCTTTGCATTGCTACATGCTAAATCTTGCTTCACTTGGGAAATTACACTGCCAAAAGATAGTGGCCTCAAATTGCTTTTGATAGGAAAGCTTTGTGTGATGCCACAACCAACTTTGTGCATTGCTGTGGTTCTCCCAAGCATCGCTCAAGATAGAAGAGGCCCGACACCACGATTCTTTGGCCTTTCCTCTGCAATTTGCTGATATTGTGGAGAATGTAAAAATAAGGAAAGCATTGGTGGTGGGGAGTGTAACTCGCGGGGACTGGGGGCTGGTGAAGAAAGGGGATTGTGTGGGGAGAGGGGAGGAGGCACAGTCAGTGAGAATGATCACTGCATAAAGAAGAACCCATCCGCATAAAGAAGAACCCATCCACATAAAGGTGGACTCTGGCAGCTGCCCAGGTAAGTCCAGGAGCTCTTTGGAAATGCCAATGCAGACCTCTATCCTCGCGCTGTCTGTGAGGCCCATGCATTTCAACAGCCTGGTTGCACAGCACATGTTGGCTCTAGGATTGTTAAATGAGTGTTTGGTGCCCTTTTGACATCAGTGCACATATCTGCCAATCTCTTGGTTCCCTCATCTAATTTCCAGATATGTGCTACCACCTACCCAATCACGCTGTACTTTTAACCTCCTCCCACCCCTCACCCCCCATTGTTCCCATTACACCAACTGTTGGATGTATTTCAATGGTGACCTTGGCTCTAGTGGTCCTGATTCTTAAAGGGTTTGTTAAAAGTGTTATTTGCCAATTTGCTGTCCCTCACTCATCATTTCCCCCTTTCTGTCATTAATAGAGTGCATGAAATAATTACCTAAATAAAAATTCTCAAAACATGTAATTTTCCATGCCTACAAACACTGGAAGAAGTAAGCAAGAGATTGCCTTTTGTTTCCACTTACAACATGCTCGATGGGCAGCAAACAGCTATCTGACCTCCTGCTCTACAGTACACAGTGAATTCCATAGCTGGCATTTCTACCTATAATGACCAGTCACCTGGAATTCACCTTGATATTTTTATAGCCCTGTTTAAATTTTTTCAGTTACCAGAGACTCTGTATCTAGTGCAGAGTTTACAGATACTGTATGCTCAATGGTACTGTGGAAAGTTCCATATTTCCTGGACACTTTGAGCAGAAGATTTTAATCTATAATGGCCTAACTCCATGTTAAGGCTGCATTCTCTCATTCTCTGGTGGGTGAAATAGTTTCTCTACATACCCTTGGCCAGATCATGCAGTGCTTTCAAACACATTGATTGGTTTCCCCCTCTCATCTATAAAGGGGGTACTTCAAATTGGGCTGATTGTGAATAAAGCATCCAAGTAATGGATGGGTAAGAAAATATAATTGTACATACCATCCAATTATTTCAACAGAGATTAAAGTATCAGGAGTTGAATGTAACGTCCTTTTTCAAGTTACTGAAGTCAATTATTTTTAAAGAATAATTGATCGTTTCCTGTGCAGTTTTGGTCCTGTTGCACTGCTTCAGTGGTAAATTAGTTGCATTGTGTAGATTTGATTCCATGCCTGTCAATGAAAGAGAGAGGAATTTTATGCTTCTACAGCATCCATGGCTTTGGTACAACCCGAAGTGTTTTTACGATCAGTTAAATGTGTTTGAAGTGCAATCATTTTAGTAGTTTAGAAAATAAGATAGCCAATTGTACATAGCAAGGTCCCATAAACAGCAATGTGATTATGAGCAGATTATTTGCTTAATGATGATGTAAAGGATAAACATTGGCTAGAATATTTCTCTGAATAATGCCTAGGAATTATTTTTGCATCCACCTACAAAGCTGAAAGGGCCTTGGTCTAATGTCACACGTTAACTGGCAACTTGGTGATAGTTCAGTAAAATATTGAGGACTGTTATACTATCAGCTTTGATCTTCTGTTGAAGCCCCCCGCCCCCCCACCCCCAGCCTTCGAACTAAAGCTGACACCTCTTGGATTCCATGACATTGTAGGTGGTTCAGTTTCATCTGGGAGGGGAGAAATTGGTCAGAATTCCTGTTACTACTTTCTAATTGGTATTAGTGCACAATATGGATGTGCACAGTGGTAAGGTATGATTAATATTAGGGCTATTAATTTCTTGATGCTTCAATCTTTGCATAGCACTACACAATTTCCAAACTCCCTTTCCTCATAAAGTCCTTGAATCCTTTTACTTCCTCAGTTTGTGTCCACCTTTGAAGCAACTCCAGGTTAGAACCTGTCCAGATTTCTGCCCCTGCCACGGTACGGAAACAGCTCTGATCAGTCATCCTATGTGAGTGTGGCAGTGTTAACCTATTCCACCTTGTTCTTCATGACCTGTTGCTGCCTTGAGATGATTAACCTCTCCAGGATTATTCAACTGGTTGGAATATGGTTGCCTGGTTTCCTCCTTATCTTTCCCATTGTTGTTATCTTGGCCAATTCCTTGGGGTCCAGGATAACTTGCTTTTGCTTCAGTTCTTCAGAATGCTGAAGAGTTCTATGTGGAGTCTGCATACTCTGGCACAGGTGGTTTTTGGGAATGTGGGGTGAATGAAAGAAATGAGATTCAAGTAGGATTAGTATAAATGGGTGGTTGGCATGGACTTGATGGGCTGAAGGGCCTGTTTCCATGCTGTATCCTTCCATGACTCCATGATTCTAATTTAAAGCATGTCTGGCTTCCAGTTTATCTCAGTCTTGATGAAAGATCATTGATCTGAATCATGAAATGTCTGTTTTTCTCTCTCTGTACATGCTGCCTGACCTACTGAGTATTTCTAGCATTTTTGGTTTCGGTGTAATTGAACTGATTGATTGCAGTATTTTAAGAGAGCTTGCTGACCAGGCCCTAGCCTAGCATTGATAACTCAGTGGGTAGATTCCCTTTAATTACTCATCTGTATTCCTCTAGACCCAAAGCTCTACCCACACACTTCATCAAGACCACACCACCTTCTCCCTGGGACCAATCCTTTAAGCCCCAGTCCCTGATATTTGGCTCTGATCTGACCTCTGACCAATTGGCCTCTCTCCCCTAGGACCTCCCATCGCTACCAAAAGTGCACCCACCCTTTTCAAAGGTGCAGCGTGGGAAATACACTGACTGTGATCCACAGTGACACCCAATGCCTCGTGTGCTTCAGTCTCTCTGAATTTTTAAACAATGGGTCATGGCCAAAACCGTTGTTGGCATGTCTTGTGATGATGGATTTATGTACCCTCATGGAGGCTGAAGGAATTTTTAGGCCAACAAATGTACAGGCATGACGAGAAGACTAAGTAATACAGCAGTGAAGCTCTGTGCCAGAAGATAGGGGTTGAGATGAAATCTAAGGTGGAGTGGGTAGATTGTGTTTATTATTCTAACATTTCCATAATTCTAGAATAAATAATTGAATTCCGAGCTCTGGTTCTGATGTGATTCTGTTTATTGTATCAAATGGAAATTTTCACATTTAAATAAAAAAAAGAGATTACTTAATAATAACATGGACAGTTCTGAGTTCCATAACTTAAGCAATCTTTCATTGGATGTCAGAATTGTGAAACTACTGTGCTGGACTAAGTCTGCCTCTCATGGTTTCACTCACAGCTGTTCCCTTAAATTGCAGTAGCAGTTTACGAGGTTCTCACTTTAACAACTGCTGCATGGACCTCTGCAAACATTTGATATTCTGTGCGTATTGCCGTAGAGCAGCAGGTGCGAATAACATAAGAAATATGGTGCTTTAGGTTATTTGCTGCTTCAGTAACGCCTGCAAAAGTCAAGGTGATAGTGAGAGTCATTAGATCTATGGATCTCCTGGATCTCTAACCTGTGAAAGTTCTTTTCTCTCGTTGCGTTTCATTGTAAACACTACATCTTACCAAATCCGAACTTGACACTTGTAGACTCCTATGTCTTGATATCATATCCTCTTCTGCAACTGTCAGTTTTATTACTGTCTTACCAGATTGGTCCTAATTTACTGACAAATGGAAACTTTTAAATTTCTGAGAGACACATTGATGCATTCACAATGCCCCACCAAAACCTGTTTTTGTTTGCTGGTTGAGAAATAAACATTCCTATTCTTTTTCAAAATGGTGCCATGGGGTATTGGAATTGGTTTATTAATGTCACTTGTACCGAGGTACAGTGAAAAACTTGTCTTGCATACCAATCGTGCAGATCAATTCATTACTCAGTGCATCAAGGTAGTACAGAGTGAAAACAATAACAGAATACAGAGTAAAGTGTCACAGCTACAGGGAAGTGCATTGCAGGTAGACAATGAGGTGCAAGGT